>JAFBJU010000601.1:1713226-1771032 GCA_016785305.1 Colistium nudipinnis
TTTTTTCCCTTTTCCTTTTGCCTAATCTTACCAGGCGAGAGGAGGATGACAGAGAGGATGACCAGAGACATCACGGCCAGGATCACCACCATGGCGATTCCTATGCCCTTCCAGTTCCGAGGAGGACCGTCCGTAGTCCCCAGGTCCTGATATTAAAGAGAACACACACACACACACACACACACAGTAATGAATTTTAGCACAGCTGACGAGGGGCATATTAGTGCTGCTTCATTTCAAAAATTTCTCCCTGCCAGAAGTCCAAGTACAGTGGGCCTCACCAACGCCTCATTTCACGCTGTGACGCGGCTCATGGGCCTCGTGGTGTTGCTAAAGCCGATTTTGGTGGGTTGTGTTGTAAAGTTAACTAGAACAGAAGAGCTTGTGCAAAAAAAAAAAAAAAAAAAAAAAATATATATATATATATGTTGCTCACTTCATCTGCAAAATGGAGCTGCTCTGGGGTTAGGGATTTATTTAACAGCTCTGGATAATGTTGTTAACGAGGCCATAAAAAAGGCAGAAGACTATAGAAACTATATGTTACAAGCAAAGCTGCAGTTGCAAAGAGATAAAAAGCTTCTAATTTAATATCAAATCCCTTTGCGTACCTTCTGTACATATGCGACCGGGTGGGGGGGGGGAATGGAATGATCTGGCATTAGCTTGGGTCAAAAGGCAGAAGACTACAGAAACTATATGTTACAAGCAAAGCTGCAGTTGCAAAGAGATAAAAAGCTTCTAATTTAATATCAAATCCCTTTGCGTACCTTCTGTACATATGCGACCGGGTGGGGGGGGGGAATGGAATGATCTGGCATTAGCTTGGGTCACGATTAAACACAATCTCATGCTGTTCCCAGGCTGTGCTCCACTTCCTCATAATGAGAGGCTGGCCCTGCCGGAGCCAAAGGCCAGCTGGAATGTGATAAGGTAAATCACAGGCCAACCATAATACTCTTCAGCCTTCATTAGGGCTGCCGGGACCTTTGCTGCCGGGACCTTTGTCATCACCTTCCTGCAGGCCTCGGTGGAGGAAGGAAGCGGAGGCGGGACCTGTGTGTGTCAGTGGGCGACAGATTGCCGCTCCGTGGGTAACACCAGCCACTCACAAATCCCAACACACACAAACACACACACGTCCACCAACACACCGACATACAATTCACCGATCAGCCAGCGGCAAAGTGACAGTGTCCTTAAATAACTGCAGTCAAAATGTCCCACAAAGCCCATTTCAGAGAAATTGAAACTGGGACTTGAATGGAAGATCAAAGGTGCAATAAAAGTGGGCTAAACTATGCTAGGAAAATGACTGTTGATTAGCGTAGCATTATATTATATAATATTGATGGTTGCCCCCCCTCTCCCCCAATGAAATCACAGTTTCTGGATCAGAGACGCCCGTCTCTGTTTAAAGTGCTGTTGATTTCTCAACCTTTTTTTTATGGTTCCATTTTCCAAGAAAATGAGAGAAAATCCTTGAAAACAATATATTTTTGATATATTGATATATATTTAACAACAAATTGAAGATGTTTTCGATTCCTATGACGAGGAAGCGACTTGGCTTTTATAAGCGAGGCGAATATAAAAAACATCTTCACCGGTTGCCAGGGCAGGACCCCCTTGCCAAGGACTCATCTTTTATAGATCGACATCCTATCATAACAGGCTGGAATTACAACCTGCACCAGTTGCACCTGCCGGTGGCGACTTTTATGTGCTGTTTTGAACTCTGGCCGCCCGCTGGAGCTGGGAGATGGATTTCCAGAGGCTGAATATCCATCGGGCCTTTCTGCCACTCGGTTTTATCGCATTCTCGTGTCCCTGTCTAAAGGGTTTGATGGAATAAAGTCGATTCTGCTTCTTTCGTACTTCAGAGCTCTGAATAGAGTCTCAGCCCACGCACGCTCGGGTATGGGTGTCGTGAAAAAAGGCCATCCTTGAAAAGCAATTAATACTGTCTACACATAAAACCTACAATTTATTGAAATAGCGATTCCCACTGTCCAATAGCAGAAAGACGTGTATTGTAAATTAAATTCCTCCACTCCACTGATTGCAGCAACACCGTCTCTTCATTTCCAAGTCCACCGTCAAACGACAAGAGAGGCTGAACATCCCTCTTTAATGGGATTTCAACCCCCCCCCCCTCCCCCCCTCCGAGCCCAGACATTACATTTTACTTCCAATTAAAGCTGCATCGTTGTTAATACAGACAGGGAGAATCCCACCTCAGTGCAAATGAGGATTTTTTTTTTTTACTCTTGTAAATGAGAGTATGACCCCCCCCCCCCCCCACTGAAAAAGCTGTAAGTGGCGAGCGGCTGCAGCTGCTGGTCACGATGCAGGATGGGAATCTAATGCAGCATCGTAATCAGCAAGCACAGGTGGACCGATGTGTGAGCTGAGCTGAGCAGGGGGGGGCGGTGGGGGGCTAGGGGGGTGTTTCCTCACACGGCGCCATGATGGACAAGCACATCTAAATATATCAATATATCTCAGCGCAAAGTCCATAGCGGAGCCAAATCGAAAATTAATCAAACATTGACCTTCCTCCGTGGGCCGTCTCTTTGATACAGCGCCGCCCCGATCCCAGAGGAGTCAGGGTACGAGCCAAGATGAGCTGTCAATCAAACACCAAAGAGTGCCAGAAAGGGGAGGGAGGAGTGTGTTTGTGGATGACCCTCTAGCTATGCAGAAATGTGTCAGGGGAGAAAAAAAAAGAGCTTTTACATCTGCCAGGGATTTTTTTTTGTACTCATTTAAAAGAGAGGATCAATAACATGTTCACTTTTACAGGTTCCGAAGGGAAATTATGAATTATTAGTGAAAATATAGTTTTAAAGAAAACTTTTTGTCAGGAGCCTTCTGTTGAGGTGCGAAACCCATCGCGTGGAATACAAAGATTTGGAAATTAGAAATCCTATCATTTATGAAATTGCACACACACACACACAGATTCCAACTTGCTGACTGACCTTTTTCTTTTTCCTCCCAGAGCACAGAACCGAGAAATAAGAAACAATTCAATCGGTATTGACCCAGGTTTGAACACGATGAAAGCGAGCCGCCATTACTCAATCTGCACGGTGGTGGAGAATCCAGGCGGCTACAAAAAATGCATAAATTGGGCTCAGGAGACTTCTTTAACTCCTTCCCCTGTGTCTTTGAGTCGCAGAGAATCCGACGATAGATGACATGCAGAGAAAGGGGGGTTCGAGGGGGGCGGGGGGGGGGGGCCACATTGGGGGGGGGGGGGGGGGGGGGGGGGGGGGGGGGGGGGGCATCATACTGTCAACTATTGGTGAACGCATACGGCCCTCGATAAAAACCTATGTGCCAGATTTTAAGGATTTACTGTAGATTAACATGTAACCCACATACATATCCCCAGAGCTGGCATGGATGGTAACCAGCAGCTGTTGTAATGAGACATTACCGTTCCATATTGATTCATGTCCCTTATCACATCCGGTTGAATTTATGAGCTCCTACTCACTGCAGCACCATTTCTCTCCCACTCTGTGATTCTTATCTTAAAAAAAGCAATAGTTACCCCCATATGGGAAGAAAAAAATGTGTTGTAGATTTTTTTTTTTTTTTTTCTGTGCCCTCAAGGCTTTTGCAAGGCAATGCAGCACTATGCCTTACAGTGAAATGAAAGGCCTGCCCGTTCGGGGCTCTGCTGCTGCAAGGCTGCCCCGCTGTCTTATTCTTTTCATGCTCCCCATCACGCATAGGAAAATTGCTGTACAAAAAAAGAAATACAGCTACAGAGTCACTGCCTTTGGAAACATCTGTAAACAGCATGTCACCGAGGCATGCCTTACAGTGAAATGAAAGGCCGGCGGTTCGGGGCTCTGCTGCTGCAAGGCTGCCCCGCTGTCTTATTCTTTTCATGCTCCCCATCACGCATAGGAAAATTGCTGTACAAAAAAAGAAATACAGCTACAGAGTCACTGCCTTTGGAAACATCTGTAAACAGCATGTCACCGAGGCTTGCGGAAATACTGTATCGGCACCGTCTTTTTTTTAATAAAATACACCAACATGAAGTCACCGTGTCAAATGGTCCCATGATCAGCGTGGAGAATGAAAATCCCCAACTGAGCCCTGAACCAAAGCTGAAATTGAGATATTGCTCTCCCAGCTGGATGTCTCAATGAGAGATGATGACTTTTGATTTGACTCCGCAATACACTACACACAGTACGGTGTACACAAACATGTGACGCACAACCCATGTGAACAACTGCAGCTCCTCACCCCTGCTTCCCGCACGGTGCTGCAGCATTTAAAAACCTTATTGAAAGTGTGCAATTGTGATTTGCCTCATTAATATTTCTCCAGTGTAAAGCACATTGATTGCAGAGAGGGACATGGGATGTGGCAACATGATGGATCGGCTATAAGCCCCCGCAGCCTTGTGGGGGCCGTGAAAATGCTGCAAGAGAGAGTTCCAGTCAAGTTTCAACAAAAACAAATAAATGCAGGCCATGCATAACATTAACATGGGAATGAAAGATGGAGCGCAAGGTAGTGTGTCGCGCAACTGTGCTCGTATCACATACCAATTAGACCTAAATGAGCCGATTGCTTTTCGCGCTCGGTCTCCTCAACACTTTTGCCACCAGGGAAGCTCTAATGATTTCCAAGAGGCGTGACAGTTTGATGAGATTTGTTAATTAGTGGACTTGGCAGGCTTTCGAACTGTATCCCTGCGCTAGGTAAACAAAAAGCACCACGACAACAATGCCGGAGGACGTGTGACGATGCACGAGAAAGTTTTATTCGAGGAAGAAAACCCAGCCGATTAGTAATGCATCGATATCAGTCCAGCAAAAATGCCTATCTGCAAGTTATATATATTAAATCAGATCAGATAATATGGAAACCAGAATATAGATCTATGGTCATCCACAGCGTTAATTAATCTTGTGTAAAATCCACCGACTTGACTGCAATTTGTTTTCATGTCGGTGATTTTTTCTGATCAGAAGTTAGTTCTGATATGAAAATGATAAAAAATTAAAATAAACCAGAAAGTAGACACTGGAACTTGTGTCATAATTCAATGTGCATACAATAATAAAGGATTACAGATACGTGCGTTTTCATCACTAATGACTGATAATGCTGTGAGCATTCTCCAAAAGAGGTTGGTTCACAGTCTTTGTTCACTGTCAATACACCTCCACAGCAGAGGGATAATCAATCTCACAGTGTGCGCTGTGTGAGCCTCATTGTCACTGTTGTGCGGGTCCAGCTCAGAGTGGACCGTCTGCATGGGACAAATCCCTACAGGTCAATATGAGCAACAATTAAAAAAAAAATGGCACTGATGCAGAGGTGATGCCAAAAGCCTTAATGGGACATGAAGGTGAGAGGAGGACGACGATGGTCACCGCAGTGCACACTCTCAGGTCGTCCACAAGATTGATGCCGACGAGAAGGTCTGAATGGGATGAATGGCTCAATCCCTGATCTATGGTCCTTTTGTGGGGAGCACACAGGAGGGATTCCTCTGCTGCACACACACTCTCTCACACACAGGCTCTGAATAGGATGCAAACAAAGTCGGATGAAACAATGGGGAGGAACATGGACCAAATTGCAAACACACACACACACACACACACACACATACCGGCTCAGTGGTCATGTTCTGTTGAGTTGTGGCAATCATTGTAATCCGCAACAAGCTCCGCTGCCTCCGAATCCTTGGTGTCTGCCGAGCTGCACTGTTCCCCCTGCACTCAGCTTTCTCTGCATGGTCTGCTCCTTACAAGTTTCCCTCGCTGAGCTCTCTCTCTCTACCCCTCTCTCTCTCTCTCTCTCTCTCCACCTCAAACGTACACACACACTCTCTCTCTCTCTCTCTCAGTCATCAATTCATTCCCCTTAATTCCAATCCCGTTATGGGGCTATTGATCGGCTCTGAAATGAATCGTGACAGGGTGTTGGATGTATGAAGATATTCCAGCTGCCTCAGCATTTAACCCACACCATGAGATGTATATGTGAATGAAATGTATATGGCGAGTAGAATCCCAGTATTATTTCAATTATCGACTCACTATCAAGAAGTGCATGTAAAATGAGTGTATTATCAGTATTTCGTCATATTTAAAGAATAATTTTAGTATTTATTCTGAAATAAAGATTCAGAGACTCTTTACTCTCATCCTTTGCCAGCTGAACCACCTGAGAGAAGCTGGTACAAAAATGTGTTGCTCAGTCCCAGCTGATCCACTTGTGGCAGTTTCATTATTTTCCCTGGCAGGTAGAAACCGCTTTATAAACGCTATCTCCCCAGAGAAGAAATGAGAAAAAAAAAATTGCTACAGTTTTCAAATCTGGTTATTCACTTATGTCATTTAAAAAAAAAGAGAACATCACTGTCAACTTCTTGGATGTTCATATCTGGTAATTTCCCAAGTTTTTATTTGAGATCTTTGGTGTTTTTTTTCCCCATGATGTGACAAGAAATCCAAACAAACCAAACAAAAATATAATGATGGCAGTGTCACAGTATTACTTTCTCCTAGGGTTTTGGATATCATTCTTTAAGATTTCAAGAATGATGCTTTATTATGTACTGTGTATTGTCTTGTGTTTATTTTGCACTGTGCTGTAAGTGTTTCCAAAGTTTCTTTTAAATGTATTCATTTCCCCCCTAAACGTCCTCCATGACAAGATAACCAAAGGAAGAAGTGGGGTACATTTTACAGATTTACAATCTGTTGTAGATAATGGCTTTCTGACCAGTAAGTCAAGTTAGTCTTTTAAAGTACAATAAAGTACAATACAACAATAAAGGACAATTTATGTGTTTAGATAGAGACACATACATAAATTGTGCCATAAATAGACGTGTCCCATCCTTCGGCGTTCAATCGCTGCTGCTGACTTTACTTTGAAAAGATTGACCGGAAGTGTAACGTCTTATTTTGAGTTACCGTTTGTTTCTTAGGTTTTAAAACAGATTATATTCAAGTATATACTTTACAAAAAAAATGCATTATGTTTCTATGCCTATTAGTGACACCCGATGCAAACGGTGCGCCGTTACATTTGGTTTTGTTTTGAAAGTTTGTACCCGGAAGTCGTTTTTCTTCGTCCCCGGAGCTCATTGGCCGACGGCGTCATTTGAAACACAACGCGCTTAATGAAGCTGCGGGGAGTGCGGACACGTAAAAGCAGGTCGTTTTAATGCGATCGAAATAAAAAGGGGAAATAAATTGAAGGAGAAGAGAAAGTCCTGTGATAAACCACAGAGTTGAACTCCCCGGTGTTTCCTGAGAGGACAAAAGATAGGTGAGGAATTCTACTTTTTGTGTGTGCTAACACGGGTGAAGCGGCTAACGTCTGACCTAATATAACCGCCGTGTATGTGTGTGTGCGTGCTTTCAGTGGAGGTGTATCACGGAAACAATGGAAACAGCTTTTAATGGATAAACTGCGGTGGTTAATGATCAATGAATATTAAGTGAACATGGGGTGATAACAAGGCTAGTGTATTTAGTTTGTATGTGTTTTCGTTGTTGCCATAAGTAAATATATATATTTTTTATTTATCTGTCACTGTCTTTAGTTTTTCCTTTGATTTCCATTTTGCTGTAGTGCTGTGAAGTTTTTATTTTAATTTTTATTCATCCGAAAATTTAATAGAAGGTGCAGTAATCTGAAGCAAATCAGCACTCTGTGTGACCAGACTTTTTCTTCTGAAACGCCACCAGGTTTTTCCCTAATACACGTTCAGGAACCGTTTGTGTCTGAGAACGTATCCTAGTTCTGTGAATTTAGACCCGTAAGACCATAGTCTCTTCATGGATTTATCCCAGAGACTAGGGCTCTGTGGGCTCCACGCCTTCCGCTGCAGGACTCCTGCTTCTTTTTCTTTTTGTTGGGGCTGAATATGGTTCTTTAAATGACTTTACTTTATTTAATGTTCACTTTTTATTGTTTAATGTTGACTTTTATTCTATGTTTATGGCATCAATGCACCAGCAAGCATGCACCTGGTTATGTTACTATTACTTGGTCAACTCTGATTCTTTTGTTGTACGTTTGTCATTGTTTTAATCCTGCCGATTAAATCTGGGACCTATTAGATGCTCTACGGGAGTTGTAAAGGGCCTCTACATTAAACACAGCGCTGTGTATGGAACCATAACGCAAATGATCCTGTTAATTATCCAGTTAAATGAATAATGCTTCACTTCTGTGGGTCTTTAATTATAGAACACCATGGAGACGGCGGTGCTGAACATCCAGAGCTTATATGATAAGCTGAGGACACAAGTTGACATGCTGAACGAAAACATTGAACCCAGTGAGTAAATGTTTACTCATTTAATCTTTCTATCATTTGACACGCATTTCGGCAGGGTCCCTTTTGCAACTCTTTGGCCCGTGACCATTTTCCTTCCCGCGCAGACTTCATTCAGATGGCACAAAACTTTGAAAACTGCCGTCGCAAATGGCTGAGGGCCGAGCAGGACCTGGGCTCCTGCAAGGAGATCCTCACCAAAGCGGAGACGGAGAGAGGAGCGCTGGAGGTCAAACTGAAACACGCCCGCAACCAGGTGGACGTGGAGATCCGGCGCAGACAGAAGGCCGAGGCCGACTGCGAGAAGCTGGTCCGTTTGGCTCCAATGGCGCACAATTATATTTGGCGATCAGTTCGAGATTTATTTGTGTATATAAATATATATATATGTTTTCACGCAGGATCGTCAAATTCAGTTGATCCACGACCTCCTGAGCAGCGAGGGGTCCAGCAACAGCATCCAGCTGAGTGCGGAGCAGCGCTCGGCTCTGGCCTTCCTCAACACCAAAAGTCATACTCCAGCCAACCTGAACACCAGCCGGAGGTGAGGAAGCAACAAACGCACCTTTCATAGCTCCAACGGGCCGTTTTTGTCCACAAAGAGCTTCTGTGTTATTTTCCCATCACGTCACTGGAGTTTCCACCAATTCAAAGAAACACGGGGAACACCCACTTCCTGGTTGGTTTTCCCCCTTTGGGTAAGGGGTTCCTCTGTGCGTTTGAAGATGTGAATATGCGGCATTGTATTCCCAAACCGCTTCTAAAGTAGGGAAGTGGTTTTCCACGTTTGGTCACATGAATGCAGCATTCACTATTAAATCACCTCGAACTTTCAGCTGCATTTTCCGTTTGTGATTTATTTGTTTTCGAAAGGGATGAAGTTTTGCGTGCTGGCACGATTTAGTTGGACATGACGGGGACATTTTGCCGATTCACCACCGTTGCTTTCTGTTTTTCCCCCAATAGACTGACGAGGATAGATGAGTCTGCCTCCATCTTATCCGATATCAGCTACGACAAAACGGATGACTCTCTGGTGAGGACTTTTCTTTGCTGTTCGAGTAACTCTGATGCATGGATGACTCTGGTACATTGACAAATCTGATCCTGAGAGATATATATATATATATTTTTTTTTTTTCTCTCTCTCTCTCTCTCTGTGACAGGATTGGGATGCCTCCACTGTGAGAACAGTGCGACTGAAGAAACGAGAAAAAAGGGTACGTTTCATTCCCGCGAATCTCGTCGCGCGCCTCTGGAAGGACGACTCGGTCGTGCCGGCAGAAATAAATGACGTGTTCTCCACTTCTTTGACTTCAGCGCTCCTCACGAAATCATGTGGATGGTCCTCCTCTTGCCTCCAAGAGGTCGCGCTCTACTGGCAGGACTTCAGAGAGGGTAGAGTTGGTGCTCCAATCTAAATACATAAATATACTTTAAAAAATGAGAATTGAAATATGGCAACTGAAAGCTGAGGGGTTTGTCACAGCCCAGTAAATTGAAAAGCTTTTATATAATGCACAGGTGCATAATAATTCAGACTTTTTTTTTGCTTTACAGGTAAATGAGACCCTCGTGACAAAGACCACCGTGACCGTCCCTGCCAACGGAGGTCCCGTAGAGGCCGTGTCCACCATTGAAACCGTTCCCTACTTCACTCGCAGCAGGAGAAAGACTGGTGAGAAATCCTATTTACCTTGAGCAGTAATTCATACATGGCTAAACTAAACTAATGTTTCTCAGATCCATCTTACCTAGTTCCTCAAACAGTAAAGATTTGGAGACCCCATTTCTTTCTTTTACTTGCAGTTAAAAAACAGTTTGAGAATGCTTGCCAACGCTCTGCCCTAAATTATTATTAAGTTTGAGGATTATGCTTTTATTTAAAATCAAGGGCAACACGATGAATTTTTAATTATTTAGAAGCTCGTGTCAAATCAATATATATATATATATATATATATAAATATAAATATTCTGAAAAGATGTTGGTGCTCTCCTACGCATAATAAAAAAAATCTATTGATTTCTTCAGTGTAAATATGCAGTAGCAGTGATTTCGACAGTAGTTTATTTATTTTTTTATCATAACAGCAGCCTGGTCACGGTATGTAACCCAGCTATTTATTCTCCTCTCTCCTCTTCAGTGGCCATGGAGTGGGACTCTGAATCCGTCAAGTCTCTGGACGTCTTCAAGCAGCCGTCCGTCCCGGAGGCGGAGAGGAAAATGGGGCCCGGCACTCCGCAGAGCAACGCCGGCGTCCGTCTTCACGAGTTCGTCTCCAAAACTGTGAGAAACATTTTAGAAAATTGGAGAAATGCATGTTGTGCGTAATCCCAAACGCCAAAAACAGACCCTGAATTGAGCTTTTTGAATGATCGTCAGTTTCCTGAAGTCCATTTATTGTCTTAACTGGAAAGTTTCTGCACCAGCGTGGATCAATTCCAGAACCGCTGCCAGTCCTAAGTTTTGTGCTGTCGTCCGATATCCTTTACCAGCCCGTAAAAAAATGTTTCTCAGGTCATTAAGCCCGAGTCCTGCGTGCCCTGTGGCAAGAGGATCAGGTTTGGCAAGATTTCCCTCAAGTGCCGTGACTGCAGAGTGGTCTCGCATCCCGAGTGTCGCGAGCGCTGCCCTCTGCCGTGCATCCCCAACGTGGCCGGCACGCCGGTCAAGATCGGGGAGGTGTGTGTGAGGAAAAAAAAAAGTTTTCTCTTGATGTCTATACACGTACAAAAAAAAAAGAATAACGGTTACCCCTCTTGACATTTTGCCGACTTCTCATTCGTTGCCAGGGTGTGCTTGCGGACTACGTCTCCGACTCGTCGCCCATGATTCCACCGCTCGTGGTCCACTGCATCAGCGAGATTGAGCAGCGAGGCCTTCACGAGGTGCGGTTCGAGTTTGGTTCTTCACGTTCTCATAATATGCCAAATTCTGAAAGACACTTAATGCCTCACAGCCCAGTTGTAGTTTTTCCATAAAGAGCTGTAACTAAGACCCTGGTCCATTCAATTAAAGAAACCACTTCTTCTGTTGCCTTTGAAGATATCCTTTATCTTAACGACCCTTGACCATACAAATTGTGTTGACCTCACGGATGCAATCGATGGATTTGGGAATTAGCCTTGAGCGTCCCTGATAAAGCCATTAGTCAGTTGGCCTCTTTAAAATCTTAGCATTCAATGCTCCTTGTTTCATTTTTTTTTTTTTTGGGTTAATCAACATTATTTTTGGGGCATTTTATGCCGGACGTCTGGCTTATTTGAATTAAGGATATTACATACTCAACATTGGAGTTTTTTTTTGGTTTTATCTGATAATAAACCATCCACATAATAATTGTGTATATATTTATATTAACTCGGTTGCTAGTATATTAATAATAATAATATTATATATTTGCTATTCCCCCTCAGGCCGGACTGTATCGTCTGTCCGGGGCCGATCGCACGGTGAAGGAGCTGAAGGAGAAGTTCCTCCGGAGCAAAACCGTCCCCGTTCTGAGCAAGGTGGACGACATCAACGCCATCACCGGCCTGCTCAAGGACTTCCTGAGGAACCTCAAGGAGCCCCTCCTCACCTTCCGCCTGAACCGCCCCTTCATGGAGGCCGCTGGTACGTCTCAGAAGATCAGGTCAAGGTCACCCCAAACCGCATTCAGAGGTGGTGTGGACACACATGTGGACACAGTATTAGATTTTTTTTTTTTTTTTTTGATTGAAATGGACGGCCAAGTAGTCCTTCCGTAGTGTCCAAACTTTGATTTATTTTTATTTAACAAACACACTTGTGATCACATCTTGCTGGACCCCATAGCTCTAGGACACAATTTTCAACAACAAAGTTCCCGACATCGCTTCAAATTCAACTTCAGAAACAGGTTTCATACGTGTTATTTTGTTTGTGCCATGAGAAGAATTGCTGGGAGAAAAACAAAGCGTCAGATGAGAAGTCGCCCTGAACAGATCAAAGATTGATGTGTCAGTTTGTCGCCCCCCTCTTTTTTTTCCGGGGGGGTGGGGTTACTCGAGTCCCATGTAGTTTCTTTCAAGTTCTGTTCATAAATCCGCCGCCTCACGCCGCTTGGCTTCGGCTGACTTTTTTTTTATTTTTTTTATTCGTTCTCCCTCAGAGGTTTCAGACGACGACAACAGCATCGCTCTGATGTATCAAACCATCGGGGACCTGCCACAGCCCAACCGGGACACGCTGGCTTTCTTGGCCCTCCACCTTCAGAGGTTGGTGTTTATTTCTTTCTTTCTTTCTTTCAACATTTTATTTCGAGGAATGTGAGCTATGCTGTTCACGTACCGAAAAGCTTCCGGTCCTCTTTAATGCTTTGTGCCTGTCATAAATTCTAGAGTCTGAATTTACTGATTCATAATATGTCTCTCTCTGTAACTGTAACCTTGTTTTAATTTTGCCGTGTCCTCTAAATATAAATGGATTAAATAATGTCCTCAGGCAAAAATAGGGGCAGCGTTGCATTGAGGGCTGAATGATAATTCCCTCCAATTATTTTTCAGAGTTGCTGACAGTTTGGACACAAAGATGGACGTCGGCAACCTGGCTCGAGTTTTTGGTCCCACCATCGTGGGTCACGGAGTTCCCAATCCGGAGCCGATGACGATCCTGCAGGACACCAAACGACAGCCTAAGGTCGGCGTCCGCGATTTGCCGCGTCTCTCGTGAAAATGTTTATTATGATTCTCATGGTGTCAGTCTTGAAAATGTTAAGGTCATAGAGAGCACCCATAAACTGTGTTATATGATATGACACCGCAGAAAATCACCATTTCTGGGTAATCTTCAGCCTTGCTGATTTTCTGTGTGTGTGTGTGTGTGTGTGTCTTCAGGTTGTGGAGCGTCTGCTGCGTCTGCCCGTGGACTACTGGAGTCACTTTGTGATGGCGGAGAGCGAGCATCCAAACCTGGACCACCTGATCATCGAGAACGCAAACTGCTACTCCACCCCCGAGAGAGGTACACATTGGGTGTTCATTGTGTGTTTGTTTGACTGTGTGTGTGTGTGTGCGTGGTTATTTAGTTACTCGTTGTTGTTTGTGCGTTTGCAGGTAGCATGCTGGGACCTCTGACCACGCCGGAGCACCAGCTCAATAAAACCCCCTCCTCCAGCTCCTTGTCTCAGCGCATGAAGTCCTCCTTGACACCCAGGTACACACCGTGACACCGGTTTATTAATCAGTGATTGGTGATTATTGATTACCTGGCCGCAGCGTAGCTGTTGTGCACTACCGATACTACAAACATGCAGGAAAGCTGTACATTTTTTATTTTATTTTTCTCTCAGGCTAAATTCATAGGCGTCCACTAATATCATTTAAATCCACTCTGCAATATCTCGTTATCATTCAATGACTGTTTTTTTTTTTTATAGACTCTGGCTCTTTAGTGTCATTAACATGTCCCGTGTGCGCTCTTGGTTGCAGATTTGGCAGCAAGAGCAAATCTGCCGTGGGATTCTCTCGTCAAGGAAAGTTCTTTGCATCTCCGCTCCTGAAATAATCCGGAGCGGCTTCACGTCGCCTGCATTCCCACGGCAAAACGTACTTCTACTCGTACTCAAGGTACCGCTTTCCTAACGGCTCCTAACACCTCGTCTCCTTTATAGTCATAATCGTTTTTTTTATATATATATATATATATTTCCCAATGGTGTGAGTTGTGTTTAGATTATGTTTACATGTTTGAAAAAGGATTTTTAAGTTTTTTTTAAGTATCTATGCACACGCAGGTCCTTAGTGGAGGCTTTCGCTGAATGTGTCAGGTGACGTTCTCACAGACTACGTACTATCTGCTCTTTTTGAGGCGTGCTGTATATGCAAATGTCATGTTGGGATGTGCTTGTAATCATTTCATTTTGGAGTTGTCGGCTCATGTGTCACTCAGAGGTCGACAAACTCAAATTTGTAGGCATTTCGTTTTAGGCTGTCGTTGAATGTAACGTGATCTTTTTAGTTTTGATGTTCCAGTATTCTATCCAGTTCTATGAGTGTTGATATTTTACCTACAAACGGAGATAGCGGTCGGCAACGTTGTTTACTGGTTTATTTCACCCACTTTAAACTTTAAAGTGGGTGGAGCTCCGTGTTTTGTTCTTGGTCTTTCTCTGCAAAAAGGCCATTATTGTGTCAAATTAGCCAGTCCAGTTACTGTGGCATTATTCCTTTGACTAAAAGCACACATTTTGTACACAGATAATATTTTGGAAATTGTCACTTATAAAATACATTTCTAACCTTTACACAAAGATCTCTTGTCCTGTCTTTTTTATTTTTATATTTTTTTCCTATTCTTAGTGTTTTACAACCTTTAAAGTCTCACTGGCCAATGGTCCGGAATGTTACCCGGAAATTTAAAGCCTCAGTTTGTGTGCTGAATATTTAGGGCGTAAATGGTGAAAATGAAATGTGGCTTTATAGTATTTATTGAAAATACATATTCAAGACATTTGATATGGATAATGGAATTATTCCAAATAATGACAAAAGATAAATTACTGCACACCCCAGGCAAAGTATACCTCGTGTTGAGGAAAATACAATAAATGGAGTGTGTACTAACATCAAAACTTAGGCCACGGCCAGAGAAGGGGAGTGTTCTTGATGTAGTTGAGGAAGCCCGGGTCCGATCCCCACTTCCTCATGGCCTGCCGCTCCAGGATGGGAATGCCGCTGACGTGGCGCAGCAGGAACCAGACAAAGAGCGGCGAGGCCGCGCTCAGGTACTGCGGGCCGCGCATGACCGAGGAGGCCGAGAGCCACAGGCCGGACCACTGCAGGATCTCGCCAAGATAGTTTGGGTGTCTGCTGTAGGCCCACAGTCCGCTCTGGATGAACTTCCCCTGGAGACGCAAACGGCTCACACACTTAACACAATGAACACCGTTGTTATTGTTATTCTTTTGTTTAGGTTTCCCTTTCACTTACAGCATTATCTGGGTCGCCCTTGAAAATCCACTTCTGCTGGTCGGCTATGGCTTCGGCGGCGAAGCCCAGGCCCCACAGAGCCCAGCCGGCGTAGTCCCTGGTTCCTACAGGCACGTCTCTGCTCTCCGAGTTCAGCATGAGGGTGGGCAGCAGGGTCACAAACACCCACAGTGCTGAGAGGGGAACAGGAAATAATAATAAATCAGTGCTGAGCCTCCCACTAGTTCACTGAAACCCACAACCCTACCTGGATTCAATAGATACCGAGAGGGCGGGAAAACCAGACAGTGATTTATAAAAGCCAACCTCCCCTTCCGCTTGGGGCCGAGTTGGTGAAGGTCCCTGTGTTGATGAGGGGATTTTTATTTATTGAATTTTTTTTACAGGTACCTTGAATAGTCCAGTATACAAAGAAAGTCCCCGGGCTGTCTCTGACATTATTGAATCGGCGATCGTGGCCGTCCTTCAGGATCCGCAGGAAGAGGAATGTGCCCAGCCTGCGGAGAGGACGCCGCAGTTAACGTGGGTACACATTAACCCCCAAAATATAATAAAATCATTCTTCATTAACCCGGGGTAAAAAAAAAAAAAGTTTCTCATTCATCAGCAGGCTCTGCTGACCTCGCCGACTGTGGCCGACTTTACACACTAACCTGCTGCTGAGGCTTTTTATTGCGTGTCACTCAACGCTTTGCGTACCTGAGCCCCCACGCCGTCACCAGCCCCGTCTGCACCTTCTGACGGACGTGACTCGCCCCTCCCCAGATTCGACTCAGGTGGGCCAGGAGTACAAATGTCCCAGATCCTGCAAAAAAAAAAAAAAAGGGATTGGACGTGGGCATGGCTGGACTCTTAGTAAGGCGTGTTCAATAAATATTTTACCCAGGATACTGCAGGACAATTGGTTCCAAAGTTCAAGGGTAAGAAGAAGAAGAAGAAGCTGGAGCGCGGAGCAGAGACACAGAGGAGGCTCGAGGACAAGAGAAGTGTCAAGGTGATTCATTGGAGGAATTAGAAAGAACTCAGTCTCGGGTGTTCCACAGGTAAGATACGCGTTTCTACGTGTGACACTCGGTTTGATGAATATGCGCAGTTAGGCCGAGCGGCAGCCTCGTCCTGACGGGTGGAATTAATCTGTGACTTCCTCATTTAGTCACTGATGTCTATCACCTCATTCAAACTCGCAGGCTAAACAAAGTCTGAAGTGAGGACACAAGGGCAGCACCTAATCATGGTGTATTTCTAATCCATTAGTCAAATCGGTGATTAATCATTTGGCTAAATGCTTTTTTTTTTTTTTTTTCCAATAGTGATTTTTTTTTTTTTTTTTTTGTCTCCTAAACCAAAAGTTAACAAAAAAAACACAAATCAGTAGTTGGAACTTAGTAGACTTGGTTTCTTACTGATTTCTAATCTGGATTAGGGACCATGGAAAAGTCCCCCCTGTCTAATGCAGAACCAGGGGTCTCCTGTAGGACTCCTGCAGGCCCCCTGAAGTTAATCTGAGTGGATATGTGGCTGTGCCTGTTAATCTGTAGGTGGAGCTCTGAGCCTGTTTCACAGCAAAATGTGTGTTAGATAACTTGCGTGTTTTGTAATGATGATCATTACACATTTTAAATCAATGCAAATTGTGTGTGTGTTATATATATATACACACACATAATTACCACCACACATTGATTCTGGCTCATAAGCGGATCCATACGATCTAGTTTGACTAATCTGATTTGATTTCTGATGAGTTCAAAAGTAAGAAAGACATCAAAGGCACAACACGTGGCTACAAAGTAACACTCACAAAGGGAAGTGTGGCTCGTGGCTCGTTACCTGCCAGGTCATAGAACCTCTCGGTCTTGAGGGCTGCGGCCAGAGCCCAGCAGCTCCACTGGATCCCCAGGTCCGTCAGGCCGCACTTCACCAGGGTGCTGCCCATGATCAGCTCGTGCAGCTCGGCCAGCGTCTCCGGGATGTGTCGGTCGCTCATGGACCACTCCTTCCTTTAGACACACACACAAGCAGCCTGAGTAAAGTTCACTGCTGCCATAACACTGCAGGGGATTATGGGAAGTGTAGTTCAAACCGGATCGCTGCTGCTGCTGGGTTGTCAGCTGAGCCACTAAGTACGTCAAGATACTGCAGTATTAGTTTTATATTTGCAATATTACTAATACTACATAAACCATCATAATCATAGTTTAATACTTTGAAAACTTTAAAAATAAATAAAATAAAATAATTATTATAATATATAATCAGGGACAAGGTGCAGATATGTAGCTTTAAAATGTTTTGTATTATCATGTTTTTATTATTTTTAATTAAAGCATAACATGAAAGGTTTTGTTGATATGAATATAGTTCATCATCATGTCTGACAAAAAATATTTTAATGCTGAATGTCGTTGGTAAACTGTTGTTTACTTGACTTGACTTCCCTTTATCATCAGAAATAAACAACAACAAGACAGCTATGGCAGACAGCACGAGTCCAAAAGGAAACTCCAATGACTTTGCTAAAAAAGTCCAAAGACAGCTGAGCAGAAGCAAAGCGAAGGTAAAAATGCAACATCTTTATTACAAAAAAAAAACGGCCGATAAATAAGATTTAGCCTAAAAATCAATTTTGTTTTGTTTTTTTCTGCAGATGCTTCAAAAGCTGGGGAAGGCTGAGGAGAGCAGAGACGACCAGTTTGAAAATTATCACCTGATGTTTGTTGACCAGCAGGTAACAAAATATATAATAATAATAATAATAATAATAATAATAATAATAATAATAATAATAATAATAATAATAATAATAATGATGATGATGATGATGATGATGATGATGATGATGATGATGATATTATTATTATTATTATTATTATTATTATTATTATTATTATTATTATTATTATATTCAGGAAACATCAGGAGGACTTTTTGTCTACCTGTTGTCAGTGAGACAAGCATCATGATAAAAATCTAAAAACAGGAAGTCATGGAGAGCTCTTTTTTGTTTTACTCACAGTCGGATGGAAACCGGATATACAAGGACCTGAGGAACTATGTCGACAAAGTCCGAGGTGAGGGACGGATGCGGCGCGCCTGTAGATTTATTTCATCTGCAAGCCTTTTTTTTTATTTTAACGCCTCCCTGATTCTCACAGACATGCGTGAAGCATCCAGGCGTCTGTCCCAGTCTCTGTTTGATGTGTATGAACATGACTGGCTGGGAGAGGAAGACCTGGGAGCCATCGTAGAGGTCAGAACCAACCAGTGATAATATAATACATGCATACATACATACAAAAATGTATAATAATAATATTCCTGCTGTGCCATGTAATAAGGGGGAGGACCTCCTGTGGAATGACTACGAGGTGAAGCTGTTGGACCAGGCCATACGCACCATGGAGTCCTACGTGAGCCAATTCCCAGATGTCAAGGTACAGACTTAATTCCTGAGAGCCGACACACAAAGAATAAGATAATACTTATTATACTGTATATATAAGCTATATATATATATATATATTTATTTAAAAAATCGAGGAGAGGTGGCGGAGACAGGCATCGGACCAGAGGGTTGCCAGTTCGAGGCCCAGTCGAGGTGGTCTCCCTCTGGAGGGATGCACGAATCCCCGCCACCAACAAAAGAGATGCCACCTCTAATGCCCTTGAGCAAGGCACTAACACTAACTGCTTCCCAGGCGCTCTCAGCTATCCAATGCTCCGTGGCCTTGCATGCGCCACAGATGGGTTAAATGCAGAGGTTCAAATTTCCCCCTACCTGTGTGTGTTTGCATGTGCATGTTTGTGTGGGACGATGCGCAATTCTAATTCTAATATATATACATTTATTTATTTTATTTTATTTTATTAATTATATTTTTAGGACAAAAT
Organism: Colistium nudipinnis; assembly: GCA_016785305.1. Lineage (NCBI taxonomy): Eukaryota > Metazoa > Chordata > Actinopteri > Pleuronectiformes > Rhombosoleidae > Colistium > Colistium nudipinnis. The sequence goes on from JAFBJU010000601.1 coordinate 1,732,410, forward strand.
TGCAAAGAGGGGCAGAAAACTGGTGGACTACGACTCGTCCCGTCACCACCTGGAGGCACTGCAGGCTGCTAAGAAGAAGGATGATATCAAGATCAACAAGGTCATTTTACAAACCTGATTTTAAGTGTGTGTTTCAACCCTATTTGCTTGAATATATTCATTAAAAATGATTTTTCCCCCCTTCTGCAGGCAGAGGAAGAGGTTAATTATGCCAAAAAGGTCTACGAAGGCATCAACAATGAACTAAAACAGGAGCTGCCTGTGCTCTATGACAGGTCTGATTGATGAATTATATTCTTATGAAATAATTTGTGTGGATTGAAAGTTTTTTTTTTATTTAAATCCATGTGTGATGTTTTTTCTCCCATAGCCGTGTCGGATGCTACGTGACCGTTTTCTCTGCCATGTCAAATTTACGGGACATCTTCTACAAGGAAATGCGCACGGTAGGTTTTGCCTTGTGTCGGTCGGGCAGCTAAACTGATATACCAATATTAAAATTGTGGTTTTTCCTCCTTGTGAACTCCTCTTTCTTTTTTAGCTCAACGTTGATCTGCACAACGTGATCAGGGAGCTGCAGGCTCAGCATCCAGACAAAGTGTTTGCTGTGAGGGGAATGCAGCGGTGAGTTTTCTCCTTTTGAGCTTCAAATGATTTCAGAACTGAATTTGTCTGGGGGGAAATCAGCCAATCAAATGATGCCATTCAGTCATTCATAACTGGTTTTAGCCTTTAATGTATTTAACAGACTGTGAAACACAGTAAATTATAGGCCTTTTCTCAGCCTTTTTCCAAAAATAACCCAGTCTTTTTAAAAAACAGATGTTTTGTGGCTCTGTTGGACCATTCAACATTTTACTGTATGTACTTCTTCACTGACACTGGATAGAATCCATACCACAGACTCCTCTGGCAAACTCTCTCTCTCTCATGGTGAGCTTGGATGAGTCACTTTTCATAATAAGTGGATGTTTTTTTTGTTCTCAATGTTTTGCAGCTACGGTTCCCTGAGGAGACGCACCCTGATGTCCCCCAAGGCCTGGAAGGCCAGTTTCTCCGATTTCCACAGGAACTACAGCCCAAATACCGGGTCCAGGTTCAGCTTCAGGTCGCCGGACAAGCCTCGCCGCAGCACGCTGTCCAGAGAGAGCAGCACCCTGGCCGTCTCCCCGGAGAGCTGCGGCTCAGGGTCCCTGGACCTGGATGCAGAATCCAGCCAGAGCAAAGTCCACAGCTCTCCTGCGCTGGAGGAAAATGCGGCGGCGATGGAGCTGAGGTCAGGAGAGGTGGAGGAGGAGGAGGAGGAGGAGGAGGAGGAGGTTGTGAAGGAGGAGGCAGCTCCAGCCACAGAAGCTGACGATAAGGGAGACGGTGACGAAGACGGGGGAAGTGACAGCAGCTCAGAACTGAACCGCTCCTGTGGTTCAGAGAGTCCGGAGCTGCAGCTGTCGGACCACGGCCCGCTGCACATCGAGGACGAAGAGGACACTCCCACATCCAACGGGCTGGAGAATGGTGAAGTCTCCGGGTTTAACCCTCAGGACCCTTCTCACAAGGTTAGTCTCTTCGTTATGCCCTCAGCTGAGGCCCTGGTGCTTCAGGCCTCTCCCATGTATTTACCATCCATTGGTGCCATGACTCTTTTTTTTTCCCTTTTTTTCTATGTCCTGTCCAGGATGCACCTGCAGAAAAACTGCTTTCCCAGGACCCAAAAAGCACAGTTGTTTAAAAAATGTCCACACTTTTAACACAAGGTTTGTATGTTGTTGTTTTGTGTTTTTTTCATGCATTCAGTCGGTCTCATTGCAGCATTCCTCTTCTCTGCAGCCTCTCTGATTGACTGAGTTTGACTTTGTGTTTTGTCTGAACAGAAAAGAAGGAAGTCGACAGCTGCACAAAGAGAAAAATGTGGGGACAGCTGCAATGACCGAGTCCAACTGGTATCACGGATAAGGTTTGGTGCAGAGATATGTTGCTGTGAGTTTTTTTTTCATGTATATTTTATTTAAATCAATTTTTGATACAATTGGTTTAATCTTTATTTTTTAATGAAATTGCTCTATACCTACTCATTACATTACATCCTGTAAACACACAAACATAAAAACTCTTTTAGGTTTACCACTGACTACAACATAGACGTATAAAGATTTGCTGTGCTATGGTTTCAGTTTCATGGCCTAAATGTGCTAAAGTTGCCTTTGACCAAAACACTGAAACTAAATTTGATATATATATATATATATATATATTATATTATATATTTTTTAATTTCTGTGACTTTCTTTTGTAAATTCTATTTCATTTTATTCCGTTTTAATAGCAGGGATTTGTTTCTTAAGTGAATGTTAGTATGAATTCAATGTTTGATCCTTTCTACTCACAAAAAGAGACTTAATTATTTGATGCGCATGTAAGGCGGGATATATATATATATATATATATATATATTCACAACATACTGAAAGCAAAATCGAAAAGAATTAAAGCATATTTACTTTAAACTTTTGTCTCAATACTTGTGGTTGCGTGTCTGTGAAATTCATGTTTTAAGAGATGAAGCCCAGATTTTGATGCTTTTTGATAATGTTCAGGTTAATTTAGACCAAATTACAAAAAATATAGTTACATTTCAGATTTATTTGAGATTAGTTTGGCTAAATAATGTCTCCATACATTTAATGTACACTGTGTGTTTTTTGCTCATGCTTCCATGTGACCTGAAATTATGCTGTGGTCAGTTCACCACAGTATCTGACTTCTGGAATTGTGTGTTTTTTTTCATTATGGTATTCAGACACAGGGACTATGCTGAGCTTGCTCATTTTATAGTTGACCATGCAAAAGATGCTTTACTGTAAACCGTGACTTCAGTATGAACCGTTGAGACAGAGGTCAAAGCAATTATAAAACCAACTCCAAACTATTTACATTTTCTTTCATAAAATGATGTTCATTGGGGTTCATTTCAGTCATTTTGAATACATTTGTATATGTGAACCCTTTTAAATCTGTTGACTCTCAGAATAAGTGTTGGTTGATCACAGTGATTATTCCCATGTGACATGAACCTTGTATTGTTCACACAGTCAGCATGTGACAAAACATACACTAAGCATGTTTTCCCACCTGATTGAGGACAGATTTTTTTCATTGAGACACTTCTTTTGCAACATTTTACTAAGTGCATACAGAGTCGTTTTATTCTTTATTTCCTGCTTTAGACTTCTATTCTTATATTTGATCTATCTCGCTGGGCTTTAGTTTGTTCGATTTGGTTCTTAACAATATGTTATCAAAACTTTTTTCTTATACAGAAAAGTAGATTTTTCAGAATTATCCCTGAGTAGAGCAGCTAATAAACTAAGTCTCCTTACGTTATGACAGATAAAAAAAAAACACATATTGTTTGATCTATTTTAATAAATTTGAGAATAGCCCTGTTTTAATTTTTTTTAATTTTTAATGTTTTCATTTTGTCTCTCCTGTCCTGTTTAACCTTTTTTTAATAATGATGTGGATGAAAATGTATTTTTGATTAGTGTGTGTTTATTAAAGGAAAAAAAATAAAATTTAATATTGTCAGCAGCACTACAAAATGGCGCACCCTCTCCACCTCGACCTGTGAGTCTGCGCAGTGAAGCATCTTGCTCGTAGAAGATCTCTGGAGGGGGAGGTGGAGGAGGAGGAGCAGGGGTGGACCTGTTCGCCGGCTCACGTGTGCCGGGAGGGGCGGGGTCGCACGGGGAGGGGTGAGGAAGGAGTGAGGGAAGTGAAGAGGAGTCTGATTCAGTTAAACACACGCACTTTTGTCAACGTGAGATTGGGATTCTCGCTCACTTTAACCTTTTAACTCGGTTTCTCCACCGCTGACTTCATCCCGGGTTACTTCCGGCACCGCGTGCCGCTCCGCCTCGCCCAGGTGAGAACATCAAAGCATCCACCGCCATGAGCCGCGGCAGTTAAGTCCATCTTTGAGTTAGTGTGAAAAAGTTTGGATTGTTGTGTAGTTAATCTGGTTTGTGTTTGTGTCTGGCCTCGTGCTCGCGCTGAGTCAGATTGAGCACGCGGGGGAAGAAGTTGAGTTTGTGCTGAAAGGTTCAGGCAGAGACAAAGAAAGTCAGCTGAGATATCACACGTGTGTGTTTACCGTCGCAATTAAACACAACTCTCATGTCGCATCATCAAATACGACCGATTACTCTTATTATCGATGAAACTGCGTGGAATTGTTTTGATTCGGTCATGTATGTGCTTGGTTAATCAATCAACCAACCAATTTAATTAGTCAGGAAATAGCCTGTTAAAATGTCCCACTGTAAGAGACAATTATGTCATTTATTTAACCTAAAGTCAAACAGCTTTAAATATTTAGTTCTTATAATGTAGAAAATGGTCACTATAACAATTTGTGAAAGTGTGTGCTGGAAAAACAATTAAAAATGTTCAACTAATGGCTATCCATTTTTGAATTATTATTTCTTTTTTATTAATTGGTGATCAGATCCTAATTCAGAATGTGTTCATTTCTCAGTTGTGGGACTAACAACAGGATGTGTTTTTGTCTTCGTGTGTGTCTGTTTCCCAGTTGTTGTGTGTTTCTTCCAGGTTGACTGACGCACAGCTGAAGAGCAGCCATGAACGGTAAGACTCTGTTCAGACCTGCTCTTCACGTTCACCCTCAGACATCCGATCACAAATGGACACACAGACACACAAACAAACACTCAAACCACATTCATGCATCGTCCTCAGACCTGCTCCAATTTCACAGTCAACACAAAATGTTTAGTTTTTTTTTTCAGTGCAAATTTCTTCGTTTTTTATTTATTACCACAACTGCAATATTAATTCTGATCGTCTCAAGATAAAAATGTTCTAATATATATAATGTTATTCCATGGTTGCGCTGTGCATATTTACTCAGGCTCTACTGAATCAACACTGTCATTCTCTGCCTGTCACTACGTGTATATATACACACACACACACACACACACAAAGACCGAAAACATAATGATAACTTTGGTCTTAGTGAATAGAAATGACGTGTGCGTGAGTGTAGTATCTGTGGTTAGCTTAACCCTCCTCATTAGAGGATGAGAAGAGGATCCAGGTGTGTAGGTCTCCTCCTTCCCACCTCCTCGACTTCTGCAGTGCCTCCTCATGGCCGCACATGGAAACAAGGAGCAGCAGCAGTAGTTGGGTGCTGTGGCCCCACAGAGGACCACTAAAGTACACATAGTAGCGCTGAGGCCTTAATCACGATGAGGTGGGAGGCGTGTGCAGTATTGTATTGTAGCCTGTAGACCGAAGGTTAATTTATTATATATATTTTTTTATAAATGCATCTTATATAAATTGACTCACAGATATTCAGAAAATCTTGGATAACGTATTTTTTAATCCCAGCACAGGAGTGTGCGGTGGCAGTTCTGCAGAGCAGCCAATTCTCACATTTGTGGGTGTTTGGCAGTATTTTTTTTTAGCATTCGTGGCTTAATTAATTTTCTGTCCCGCTGCTAATTAACAGCTTTGATTTTACTTGTGTGGTGCCAGCTTAATGCTTTGGTAAACTGTTGCAGACTTATTTGTGAATGACTCGTTTATACTTTTGTCATTGCGTGGTATTGTTGCTTTGTGTAAAAGCACTCGTTTCCACACACATGCGTGCGCTCTGATTAAGTTGTTGCATCACAGAGGATTCTGAAATAAATAATAGGGTTGACGGCATTGTTCCGTTTTCAGACCTTGGATAATCAGATTAGTGTGTCACAAAGTTCGACGTTCCCGCCTCGGCCGGCATGCTCTGCGGCTACACGGGTCACTTCTTGGAAGATGGTGTCCCGTGACGTTTTCAACCCGCGTTCTTTATCTTCCAGACTCAGACGCGATGCCTTTCACAACAGACTCCTCCGCGTATACCACGAAAGCCGCCGTGATGGCGAGTGAGTACATTGTCTTTAAAATATCTTGTGGATCTACTCACTTGGATTTTAAGTCTGTACTTTTATCACAACCTTATATTTTGTGCTGTTTAAAAAAAAACAACAAAAACAACACACATTTATTTCTTTTGTTGTTTTTTTTCCATCATCAGATACGTGGTCTTTAACATCACTTCCTACACAAGCGGAGACCACAATGATTCAGGGTAAGTCCTCCCGGACACTCAAAGGTTGTGGGACGTGGTTGGTCATTGTGATGAAAATGTCAATGTCAATCAAAACATATATTTATTCCAATAAATTGTAGTTGCAAATTAATGTCGTTTATGGGCAGAAAAGAAGGATACATGAACCGTGTTAAACCTCTAAGTGTGTGTTTGCATAGTGCATAAACATAATATCAAGTTTGTATTAAACCTTATTAATATCGCAAATGAATATTATCTTATTGCAATAATTTCTCCTTTAGGTCACATGACCTGTCTAATCTTGTCAATAGTGGTTTAAATGCAATTTTTTGTTTTCTCCTCTCAGTGGTAACAACAGCAGCCCCCGCAGGTTCAGACTCTGCAGTGATTGCAGGTAACTTTTCATAGTTTTATCCAGAACTTGTTTTTGTGTGTCTGTTACATTGTGAAGTAACACAAGTCTCAAACCACCTTTTTTTTTTCTTCTTCTTCTTCTTCTTCCCATCTTCCAGTGGTTATTGTTCTCATCCTGGTGACAGTCACAGTATTGGGTTTCCTGCTCTACCGGTATCTCTGCCACAACAAAGGAGCCTACAGGACGACGGGGGAGCTGGCTCCGGGAGAAGACCCCGACGAGGAATCCAGCAACCAGGCGGCCAATGAAAAGAAGGAGTACTTCATATGAACCGGGTGTGTGTTGTCACACAAAAAAAAGTTCACGAAGGCTTGAAGAAACTTTTTTTTTTTTTTTTTTTTTTTGATTTGGCTGAATCTATGATTTTAAGGGAAGGCTGCTTTTTTACTGCACACGTTAGAAGGATTCTTTGTTTAAAGCTTTTTCTTAAAAAAAAAAAAAAGGCGTAAAAATGCACATTTAAAAACCAAAGAATAAAATGACTGTAGGAGTCAATAGTGACGGATGTGGAGCAGGTGACGGACAACAGGCGTTTGCAGATTAGCAGAGGCGGGGGGGGGGGCGCGAGACAGGTGGTGGGATTTTTTTTTTCTTTCAAGCATCTACAGTCACATGATCAGTTAATACTCAGCAACTGTTTCAGTGTAAGTTTATCCTCGATGTTACACTATTTATAATGTGCCCCCCCCCCCACCACCGTTGCCTTTTTATATCAATTTGCTTTTAAAGTTACACGTGTTTTCTATGCAGTTATTATATAAACTAGTCCCGAAAACGAATGGTCTGGGTCGAGTTCAGGAAAGCACGCTTTATTTGTTGCATGTGATTTATGTCCCATGTCTTTTTTTTTTGTACCATGGCTTTCCTGACATTGTTACTGGTGACTTCTGTGTTTGAGATAAATAAGGAAGGCCATAAAAAAAACTGTTTTTGGACAAGTGTCATTAAACAGTATGTCAGCTTACGGCGATGTTGGATGTATTTTAAAACAAATCTCAGTGCGACCGCGGATCTTTCCGTATGGAGTATGTGCTCGTTTTTTTTTTTACTGGCCTCCTCCTGCACATTGTCTATGTGATGGGCAGGAAATCTGGTCAGGGTCTCGCCGGTCGTCAGCTGTGGCCCTCAGAAGGATACGTGGTTTGGATAATGGATGGATAGATTTTAAAAAAAATTCAGTGACATTGGCAAGACGGCCAAAGCAGTAAAAAAGGACTCGCTTAAACAAACAATTTGATAAAACTATAAATTACCTGCCATGTTGTCTGCCCACAACAATACATCCACCTCAACCTCAGATATTACCTCTTTAAAATCTGTTCATGTGAATGAAACCAAACGACACACGTGCAGCATTTCAAATTTCCAAAATAACCTTTATTCTAAACTTACATTTTAAATTTTAAGTTTAGTATAAAAAAGTTAAGTGCACCCAAGTTCTGTTTTTTTTTTGTTGTTTTTTTTTCTTCAAAGTATTCCATCTTTGACACGTCTCAGCAAACTGTAGTGACACTCATCTCCTTTAGTAATCTTAAAAGATAGAATGTGTACCAAAGTCCATCACATCACTTTAGTACATACATCTATTTTACAAAATATTGTCAAGAGTATCCCTGAACTATAAATGTCCATAATCCTTCAACAAAGAGTGATCCATTTTGCTGGCGTGTGGTTGGCATAGCATCGACTGGTCAGCGCGGTAGTTTACAGTACTTCATATTGCTGGGACAAAGCCACTGTTATGCTGCTTAACGAACAATTAGAGCAGGGATGGAAAATAAGAAAAAAAAAAACTTTATTTTTTTAATTTTATTTTTTTTTTAGTTTTGATAGCTGTGGCCTCTTCCCCCATCACAGGTTCATTAAAAAAAACACATAGTGACACTCAGTCACGTGTGTGTGTGTGTGTGTGTGTGTGTCTGCGCGTGCCGCTCAGGAGGGTGAGGTGTTTTTTTTTTTTTTTTTTAAGACAGCTGCTCTTACAGACTTAAATAAACTGAAATCATTTAATGTTGTTTCTGCCGGAGGCCACAGCTGTTAAAACTTGGTATGCTAAGTCGGATACCCAGTGACACGTTGAAACTACCAGACACCAAGATAAATATCTACCACTATCATGCAGACTTAGCTAGTTCCAGATATATAAGTTTGCATGATGACCTTTTGTGTAAATATTCGAGGAGAGGTTTAATTAGCAGCACATTTACGTTTTGGGAAAATTTAATTATGCCGACAGTGATTTTTGCCTTACTGCAAAAAAAATAAAAAATGTTTGCATCCTCTTCTTTCAACCTACTGAACAACACGACACGTCTTGACATTATTTTTAAATGATGGAATAGTCTTGATGAAAAAGAAATAATCTAAAGAAAGTTGGAAAAAAACAAGAAAAAAAACACAGATTTTCTTTAAAAAAATACACAAAACCAGAATTTGAATTAAAAAATAAAATAAAAACTGAGTAGCGCCCTAGCTGCAATTGAACTCAGATTTGCTCAGCAGTGCATCTCGGGTAAAAGTATATATATATATTTTTTTTAAATCAAATGTGTACACAGCAAAGGTGCAAAAGTATGCAACGACTTAGAAAGATGCAACTGACCCACATAAAGTGACTTCAACACATTAACTTACAACCGGGGTCTGAGGTACCAATAATCTCATGACTGCTTATTTCATACGTTTGCTTTTAAATTGTGACGTTTTTCAAATGTTTTGTTTGTCACAACCAAACACAGCTCATTGGGTTATACTGAGGATATATATGTTTTTCTTTAACCCCAACTATTGATGTAAATTGCTTGAACGTGGAAAAGTCATGGAGGAAATGAAACACTAAAAATATTTGAAGTCTCCTCATACTTAGAAAAAATGCCAACTAGAAACTAACGCTATCACAATGGTGGAAAAAGGTTTGTCCGACGACACCAAATTATGCGTCGAGAAAGAGAAGGAACGCAGGGCAAGTTTTTGAAAACCTGTACAATAAACATTTAGTGTATAAACTCTGGGTATCCGACTGTGAAACGGAAATGGGAGACAAAAAAAAGGAAGCTTAAATGTTACACCAACCACCCCTTTCCCATTCATCTTACTATTTGGATTTACTTTAAATTTCTTTCCTTTAAGTTTACTGAAGTTAATTTGCTTTAAATTAGGGCTATCCCCAGTGCTCTTTGGCACTTGACTAGGTTCATCTACAAGTCGCCCAACAAGGTACAGTAATTCACTTTAGATATTGCATGGAAATCTTTTTCGCGATTAGCTTAACTTGAATTTATTTCATTTACATGTGATTTTAATGTAAGAAAATTCTGTCCCTTCAGCGTGGAACAGATTGGCTATGGCGTTTTTTGGACAGTTTGCAAAAAGGACAAGACAATTCTAACTAAAAGCACCCAAGATGCAGAATTTTTTTTGTATAGATGAGATGTCATTTCCTCTTATACTGGTATTTACATGGAACAAATATAACAATTACATCTATTAATTTAACTACACTAAAAAGTATTCAAAAACGACAAGTGGAGATTTCTTCTTTTTTTTTTTGCGCTTGACCTGCAACTTGTAACTGCGTTTCACTTTCACCATAAAGCAGCTAAAACTAAATAATGCAGGGCTGATATTTGAACATTTAATTTACGTAGCTTTACAGGTATACAGGAACATCTCGTTAATTTGTGAACCATCTGACCAAAAAGGGGGGGGGGGGGGGGGGGGGGGGGGGGAATCGGGTTTAATCTGGAATGACCAAAGAGGTTAGACCCAATAAAATTGTAGCATGGATACTACAACATGTAAAAGATTGTATTTATTCACTCCAGGCAGTGGAATTTTATCATTTTCATCTCTATGTCACAAGTGGAGTACTGTACCTTTCACGAGGGCTCTAAAATATTACATTCCATTAGGTGATATCAGTATTGTGGCGTGGCCAAGCAGCCTGAAGAGGGAGGCGTACGGGGTGCGGGTAGAACTGGGGCGTCAGTTGGGACAGCGGGGCGGGGTGGGGGGAGGGGGCACGGTTTAGGCAAGATGGAGGAGTTGAGAAGTTGCCGTTACCAGATAGTGTAACCGCCGCTGGATCCACCCAGGAAGAAGTTACTCTTGCGCTGTGTCATTACAACGTTGGCACCCTGCATGGCAGCCAGCTGAGCTGCATTGGGGGGGTGTCCAGGTGGTGGGGGCTGGGGAAGAGGAGAAACCAGCACAAATGAGAGGACGCCGTGTCTCGACACGCACCAAGCTGTGATCGATGTGGCCGATACTCACTGGCATTGACACGTTGCTGCCGGCTGTGAAGCGAGCGCCGGCATCGAAGCCACCTTCCATCATCATTGTGGAGCCAGGCGGGTACATGGCTCCCATGGGGTAGTAGGCCATGGGGACATTCTGGCCCACATGCCCGACGGCCATGGTGTGCTGCATGGGCATGAACACCTGAGTGCCAGGGTAGTGGGAAGACATCTGAGGCATCTGACCAGGCACCTGAGGTGGAAGCACATATCTGGGCTGGTATATCTGCAGAGACGGTGGGACGGGTTAGTGTGAGTAGTATCACCATCATCGTCGTCATCATCGTCGTCGTTATTGTTGTTGTTGTGTCGTAGTGTGGATGTAGTAGTTACCTCAGAATATGCAGGTGGTGTGTCTGTGTAGGGAGGTGCCTGAGGGGACATTTGCATAGCAGGAGGGTATACAGGTGCAGAGCTCTGCTGAGGGTACACAGCCTGCTGTGGATATGAACCTGCAAAACAAACTTGACTTTAGAGCACATTGTTATTGGCCTTTTAGTCTAAACAGCGTCGGACACTAAAATCACAAATGAGCAAATAGTGGCCAGGAGGAAAAATCTACTTTAAAATAAATACAAATAGACTCCCAACGTGCTCCAAGAAATAATATTAACTGCACCAATAACACCATGTGTTATTGTCCCTCCACAAAAACTGCTAAAAATATACCATCACTTTAATGCAACTACATTGATGACGAAAAATAAATGTTTTTTTTCTTCCTTTGTCTCCTTATCTGAACAAAACAAAGACTTCAGGGCCTCACTGTAGACTCTGGGATCAAGGGATTGTTCCAACCCAATGTCCCTTTACACTAATCAAATGAACAGTTAATTACTTCCACCAATCAATAAATCGATGGTTTTGGCTGTGTTTAGATGCATTGTGTATTGCTGCCTACCCCCTGTTACTGGACGAGCAATTCATTTCAGATGTGGTTTGGATGGATGACATTCCCAAATAGCTTTCTACATGCTGTTTTTAGCATTTAGCTCCGTTATGTTCTAATTAGTCACGTTTGACTAGCTCAGTAGAAAAACCACCGTTAACATGATTAACCGATTGTCAAAAATAGAAATCGATTCTTTTTGCCCAAATTCGAGTGCGCTATAAAGGACACTAAAACTAAAGAACAAACACACACACACACGGGCAGAGTCATGGCAAATTGAAATTCCCATGCTGGCGTGTGACAAAACAAGAAGGAACCGTGAGCATCCATGATGCTATAGCTAACTGTACAGATCACATCACATCACCACGATGTAGTGACAATATACGAGTGGACATTACAGGTAAATGTCGGTGGTTAGCTTTAATGTTAGTGGATCAAACTGGATGGCGGAGTGGAACGCGGATGTGAACCGTGTTGACCACGCAGCGACGGAACGTTTCTGTTCATAGCGGAGTCCGCTGCTTCGGATGCTCCACCACAGCCGCGGCTCCTCATCCCGGGATGGAGGCTCCGCGTCGGGCCCGCGGTCCGATCCCCCCTGCCCGGTGTGTGGTGTTTTGTGCGGGCGGAAATACCTTTGTTGTTCATTGTTGTGCGGTGGTCCGGAGGCGGGGGAGCGTCTGATGTAGCACGGGAGACTCTGTGAGTGTCTGTTTCTCGGCCTTAGATCAGGTTACGGCTGCTTCGCGATCTCTGCCACTTCCGTGTTTTTCAGCTCCTTGTTGTTGTGGAAGTAGTGACGTCAGCCGTTGTTCGTCGGACTCGCGCGGGGAGGGAGGCCATCCGCTCGCGCTCCCCCTACAGGCAGACACGCGCAGCGGCCTGAAGGTGAACCATTGTCTCGGTCATGAGACCAAAAAATCACGATTAAATACAATAATCTGGACTAATCTGAGCTAATCTGATCGATATTATTGATTGGTGAACAATCACAAGGAATCGATCGGCCATTAACATAAAACAACGGGACAGAAAGTGGAACTATGCAGAACTTCCTTTAGATGTATCCGATTTTAGACATGTATGAAGTCTCATAATAATTCACTGGTATTTTGCCGTGCACCCAGTGAAACATACAAATATTGACCTCTCAATCCCTATTTCGGCATATTTATTTTTAGTATGTGAGGAAGTAAAGGTAAATAAAAGGGTCTTTGGTTTATAGCACATACTGAATTCAGTGCAACATTGTATTTGGTTTCAGTTTTACTTTACACAAGTGAAGTCCTTTTAAAGTCATATTTTATGTAATGGAAAAATAACAAAAATAAATAAAAAACACACACAAAGAAACGTAATCATAATCCTATATTTAAGCTTATAATAATGAAATAGCATATATGATATTACTCTTATAATAGTAATAATGGCATACTTATCAAGGTCTCATAATTCATGATGATCTTCATCATATTTATTTTACTATGTTCATTGCATCCTTTAATTACTTCATTGGGTTTGTTATCGGTTAAGTATTAAACATCTCGGCCTTACAACAATAGAAACATAATAGGAAACGCAGGTCAGTATTAGCTACAAAAATACGGGTCACAGAGTTAACACAGTTAACATAGAAAAAAAAAATATATAACATGCTAAACAAAATAATGGCCACTGTGGAAGGAAGCAATGTGAAAAGGACATTGTGACATGTCACACTGGAAACAGCACAAATGTAAATAATAAAATCAATCATGGCTACATTCCACTCAGTTGTGTGTGTGTGTGTGGTTTCAGCCCGGGATCGCCTCTCCTGCCACAATCTGCTTGTGTTTTAAAGTGAAAAAGTTTACCAAGAAATTGCTAAACTGATACAAGCAGGGACAGCACCGGTGCATTGACTCACTAGGATTGTGATTGTGTTTTTATTGCTGTTGTTTGCTCTGACAAATATTACAATTGCTCTAAAAATATGAACACAATAATAATAATAATAATAAAAAAGATATCTCCTCTGGAACAAGTGAACAACACTCACACAGTTGCAGTCGGGGTGAGGCAGGAACATGTTCAGCTGGCAGGGATTAAAAAAAAAGAAAATATAACAATAATACTTACACAAAATCACACTTTAACACAAACAAAACCGAGCAGGATTTTTTTGGGGGAAAATCAACCTTCAATTTATTTATTTTTACAAATTCCCAGAATATAAATATATATACATATATATATATACTCTATTCTCTCTCTCTCTCTCTCTCTCTCTCTCTCTCTCTCTATATATATATATATATATATATTCTCCTACAAACATGCAGTGAATATATTACAAAGAAAGCAGGATGATGATGACGATGATGATGATAATAATGATGATGATTAGTATGATGTGTTTGTGTCTCAGCTGGAGCTGTGAGAGGGACGCGGCCCCTTTAAGAGCAGCACAGCACCTCTCAGGTCCGGGCAGACATTTTTCAATGCAAGGCTTTTTTCCTTGCATAAATTATGTTCATGACGTAGTGCCAAAGGGCAATTTTTTAGCAATTTTGCGCGACTTTGTGGCTTAAACTGGACCCCGTGAGACTCCCGGAGGACCCCGGACCGTGCGAACTGTTGCAGAAAGGCCCGCGTCATTAACACATTAAGCGGGGAGCACATCCCAACATTTGCAGCCCTCCTTATCCATGCAAATAGCTCTTTTGTGTGCAGTCACAGCGCCTGTCTGGGAGCTGAGATGAATTTTTAATTATGTGGGACTGAAACTAACTGTGACAAGGAGCGATTTTTATTTCATTTTCTTTCCTTTTTTTATATAAATGTTTAAGAGCTTGGGAGATTACAAAGGGGGAAATAATCTGCACACGTCGCGGTAAGTTGAATAGAATAGAAACAAAAAACCTGATTCCGGGCTCGAGCCGGCACGTTTTACGCACAGCAGCGAAATGGCGAGAGGAAATGAGTTTTGGTTAATATGCAATGGTCGTAATTAGCATAATTTATATATTTATGATAAAGAGAGGGAAATATATAATATCGGGTCTCCAGGCTCCGGTCGACATGGCTTCCGTCGCCCGGTGCTCGGTGCTTGGTGCTCGTCTTCCAAAAGTGGCCGAGGCGGTGAGACTTTTGTCGGGCAGGATGGGGGTGGGAAGCCCCATGTACACCCACCGAAGTTGTATTATTATTATTATTATCATTATTATCATTATTATTATGTACACCACCTCCCTCCTAAAGCCCACGTAGGTTGAACATGCCTCCCTTTTTTTGATTGCTCTGCCTTGGACGAATGTGTAACCACTTCATGTCGGCGATCGGCGTCTCTGGGCAGCTGAAAGTGCCACACCACCATGCGTGGCCTGTTTACAGGCCCCCCTCCTCAAAGTCCAGCTCCTGCTGTGACAGAAATAGCCACGAATAAAATAAATAGATAAATCACAGCAGTGTCACTCTCTGCACTGCTAATCCGGATTTGACCTTAAAGTTAGGCTTGTCAATCTCCCAACGTGAACAGTTGCACACATGAGCGGGCTGAAGTTAGATGGGTGTGATCTGCTTGTTTGCCCAGGATGCCAGCAGGACACTGAGTGTCGGTGGTGCCGCCAGCCATGAACTCCCGGGAGCTCCCTGCCAAAGATGCCCCCCTTACCGTGAATGAGCAGGTAACACCCAGAGGAAGCCCCTCTGTCCCACCACTCACAACTCGGCCAAACCTCCACAACTTCAGGTCCACTTTGAGTTTTCTTCTTTTTTTTTTCTATCATTATGCTGCTACCATCACCCTCCATGCCCCAACATACCACCTCCCACAATGGGAATGATTCAACTCCCTCGCACACAGTTCATTGTGATCAGAGCCACGTTTGTGTTTTATGGCCTCATAATACCCGCTGCTTTTTATGCTTGTGAGGGTCACCGGCTTTCAAACTGCCGTGCTTAATAATTGATTTTGTATTTTGTAACAATCCGTGTAGACGTATCAAACCAAAGCAATGCTCTTGACTGGTGCACGCTGAGGAGACTGAAGAACACATTGCTTGAGATGCTTGCCGGCCAATGCTTATTTCATTGTGTCTGTTTTCCTGTTTTTGTTTTTGGTCATTGTTTCCTAATGTGTGCTCGGCTTCTCTGTTCTCCTTAGCCATTCACTGTCTGACAGCAGAAGTCTTTTTTCAGCCATTTAATTCCTGCACTTTGAACAATTTCCTGCCAAAGACCACCAGGTATGCATCCTCCTCTCTCCTCCTGCATTGTCTCTCTGCACTTTGTCCTCCGGCCGCCTCGCTGCCTCTCCTCCAGGCCCTTTCATTATTGCATTACCATAAAAGCACTGTACAAGTCAATATCAGATGATACCGACTTTTGTGAAGGTGGCGGATTGATGGTGTGGGTAAATAATACATGCAGGATCTCTTGGTGACGCCCTGCTTGTTCCTCAGCTCACCTTTTATTTGAATTTCTTCTTTTATTTTTCACTGCACAGGTCATTGTGATGTCCGGCCATGAGACCATCCGCGTGCTAGAGGTAGAGGTCGATGCGTCGTCGGTAGCCGATGGGAAGAATGAAGGCAAAGCTGAGGAGGAGCAAACGGAGGGCGGCTGCACTCGGGACGGACCCGCTGTGCCCCCGAGCACCGGGGCCCTAGGTAACCCCCGCTCCCTCCACATGACCATGGAGGGCAGATGATTTATTCTTCTTCTGTGCACGTCAGAATAGTTGGGAAATGCAGATGGCAGCTGTGAGAACCACTTAAAGTGTCACTGAGAGGCGTGTGTGTTCTCCTGCAGTGCTGGGCGAGCAGCAGGTGGTGTCTGTGGAGGCTCCGGCCGCCGCCGTCCAAACGCTGACTCCTGCTGTGCCCATCAGCCTGGCCCTGACTCAGCCGCAGGCCGCCATGCCCATCACCGTACAGGGCTGTCCACAGGTAGGACTGTGAATTTACCCACGGAGTCATCTGAGCCAGGACTTTGGAATTAGTCGATATTTTTTATTTTATTTTTATTTTTTTTACAGGGTCAGAAATTGACCTTGAAAGTGCAGGGAGTGCTTGTGAGAAAGAAAAGAAAATCCTATTTGCATTGCAATATTCATTAATGTCAGTGTCTTGGAAAAGTCACGTACTTACTTGCCGTGTCTCTTGTGCACAGTGAATATGACAAATGGAACAAATGTGATCCCAAAGAAAAAATATTTAAAAAATGCATAGAATATTTGTCATACGATTTCCATTCAGAAATCCAATCCAATCGTGCCAAAACAAATATTAAAACCTAAAATATGATTTCAAATAAATAATGAAGTATTATTACTATGTAGTGTAAAATGTAAAAAATGGCTAAAGAAGGAACAGCTTTATTTCTCTATGTAACCTAAAAAAAACAAAAAAAAACGTATTACTCATCTCTGATGGACAAACAAATGTGTCCCTTGGCGACGTCAGGTGCTGACCCAGGAGAGCCTGGCCACGCTGATGACGGGTATGATGGCCCAGTCGGGCTCGCTGGGCCAGCCCCTGCTCATCCCCCTCAGCATGGCGGGTTCCATCGCTGGCCAGGGCAGCCTGGCGGTCCTCACCCTGCCCACCACCAGCGTAGCCACGCTGCCCGGGCTGGCGGCGGCCACCACGGCCGGCAACCTCCTCAAGCTGCCCTTTGCTGGCCTCCAAGGTAAGACGCAGGAAGAACAGCCACGCAATGCCGCCTGCGTAGAATTACAGGACACACACACACACACACACACACACGCGCACCCCCATTAAAAGGGATATTTCTTTTTGTATTTTTTTCCTCTCTAAGGGCAGAGGATGCCACACTCTACAGATTGTGAAGCCCTACTAGGCATATTGTTATTTATGAATATGGGCCCTATAATTTAACTCTGATTTGAATTTGACGCTGATTTGATTTTTTCCCCCCGTCCAACTCTCCTCCAGCTGCCACGGTGCTGAACTCGGTCCAACCCCAGCTGCAGACACAAGCACAGGCCGTGTTCCAGCCCCAGGCGGCCACCATGCAGCAGGTCCAGGCCGCCGTGCAGCAGGCGACGTCCCATCCGACGCAGGTCACCCACGCCCAGGTCACTGCCGCCCAGGTGGCGGCGGCGGCCACCACCAGCATCGCGCCGTCCAACATATCGGTGGCCGCGCTGCAGACCGCCGGACTTTCCCTCAATCCCGCCATTGTAAGAAAGACATGGAGACTTGGACTCAGTGCCGTTAACTTCCTGCTTCTGTGTTGTTGTTTTTTTGATTTTGTGTATTTTATCCTCCATGCACTTGTCGTTGTGATCTGCCTGCCCAGATCAACGCGGCCTCCCTGGGAGCACAGACCCAGTTCCTCAGCTCCCTCACGTCCACTCCCATCATCACGGGCGCCATGTCCAACATGGCCGGCATCACCAGTCAGATCATCACGAATGCCCAGGGACAGGTGGGCAAAATACTGCCGTTGTCTTCTATCCCCTCTTTCTGTATCTAGGCTCTTCATACCAAAAATTCTCTTGTCCATAATAATCAGCGACAACAATAATTGTGCAGTGGAGCCTGACAACATTTTTATTTTTTTTGGTAAAACCTGCTTTATCCTTTATCCAAATCCTCAATGATCATTATAGTCTGGAGGTCCGTGTTTAATCTTGTGACATGTTTTTTTTTTTAATATTCCAAGGACATTCTTATTACCCAGAAGCAACAACAAAAAACACGCTGCCATGACAAGTTGTTGAACCCGAATAATAGCAGGAGGGTCACATTCAATTATTGAACATCTCTTTCCAACATTTACAGGTTATAGGAACCCTGCCGCTGCTGCTGAACCCAGCCTCTCTGGCCGGGGGGGGCACAGCTTCCACCCTCCAGGGCCTCCAAGGCCTCCAGAGCCTCCAAGGTCTCCAGGGTCTCCAAGGTCTCCAAGGTCTCCAAGGTCTCCAGGGTCTTCAAGGTCTCCAAGGTCTCCAGGGCCTTCAGGGTCTCCAGGGTCTCCAGGGTCTTCAGGTCCAGACGGTCACACCGCAGCTGCTGTTCAACAACCAGGGTCAGATCATTGCCAGCGTGGGGAACGGACCCGCCATCACTGTGACCTCTGCTGCGGTTTTGCCCAAAACCAGCGCTCCTGCAACACTCGCCAAGCCTAACGCACAGGTAGGGGAAAAAAAAATACCGCAAGATTCTACTCACTCTTTTGTTTGGCCCTTTTGGCCCCAAATGTACGTTTGTTTTGCAGCTTACATGTAAGAATATGTTTTTTTTTTTTTTTGTACCCTCACAGGCTTCGGTAACGACTGTCACTCAGTCGCCAGTCGTTATTGCTCCGCAGCCGTCGGTGCTGAAGGCCGCCACCACTCTCTCCTCCGCGGTACCCATCAGCTGCGGAGACATCGCCAAAGTGGGCCAGCTTGTCAGCAGTACGTACACCTCCTCCTCTTCTCCAAACATAGATCCGTTGTAAGTGGGTGGATATTTTTAACCGGACCCCCTTCGCTATCGTAGAACCGCAGCAGGTCGTCAGCGGCGAGGAAGGCATTAATCTGGAGGAAATTCGAGAGTTTGCCAAGAATTTCAAGATCCGCCGGCTGTCCCTGGGGCTGACGCAGACACAAGTGGGTCAGGCTCTGACTGCCACCGAGGGGCCGGCCTACAGCCAGTCGGCCATATGCAGGTAACCCCCCCCCCCCCGGGTTCATATGGCCTTGTGTTGTGTTTAGAAGTGTTCCTCAGTAATGTGAAAAGACACATTTAATTTCCGACTGAAAATCATCTGGGACTCAACGTGACACAATGAGCTCATTTGGATGCACACAAATAAAAATGTTGGCCTCAGCATAAACGTAGTCAAGGCACCAACGCAAACATACTACTCACTCGTCCTTAGTGTGTAACACAATGTAATATTTGTTCGAATTACAGTTTATATAAATATACGGAATTGCCTGTATGTCTTTTTTCAGGTCAAAGCTTGGTTTACTACACCAAATGTGTTTATTCCCGGCGAGCTCTGTTCTGTGGCTGTTTTTAAATCTGTTTATCTGAATAGGAAATAAGAATTGCCATTCCACGCATTGAGTGTGTGCTCATGAACTATTACAGACTGACCTCGCCCCTCTGCTCTGCAGGTTTGAAAAGCTGGACATCACCCCGAAGAGTGCCCAGAAGCTGAAGCCGGTGTTGGAGAAGTGGCTGGCCGAAGCCGAGCACTGGAACCAGAAAGGCCAGCAGAATCTGATGGAGTTTGTCGGCGGCGAGCCTTCTAAAAAACGCAAACGGCGCACCAGCTTCACGCCGCAGGCCATCGAGGTTCTGAACTCGTACTTTGAGAAGAACGCGCTGCCCACGGGCCAAGAGATTACGGAAATGGCGAGAGAGCTCAACTACGACCGCGAGGTGGTTCGAGTTTGGTTCTGCAACCGGCGGCAGACGCTGAAAAACACGAGCAAAATCAACGTCTTTCAGGTTCAGTAGCGAGAAGTCTCGTTCTGGGAGACAAAACCCACGCCCCCTGATCTTGAGAGAGGAAACTTTAATACGACCACACAGATGTAGATAGTGTTGTACATATATTTTGAACTCGGTTCAAGCTGAGATAAAAATGAACTTTTTAAAAAGATTTATTGAAAAAACACCCTTTATGTTGTGTGTGTGAAAGAGAAAAAAAATAACATTGAGTTAATGTTGTGTTTGAAGTCAAACTGCATGGTTTCGCTTATAATATAGAGTGACGGAAAAACATGAGAAATTAAAAAAAAAGATTTCAACTTTTATACCAGTGGTTTTATAGGCTGTTCTGGAAGACTTTCGGGGGGCAAGCACTGATTTACTTTGAGTTTTATTACATTTATGTCACTTTGGCACAATGACTGGCTTTTTGTGCTTTTGCCACTGTGGATGAATTGAGAATTGAGAGGATTTCCCTTTTTTTTCCACATAGTGCTTGTTCTGCATGAGCAGCTGTGCAAAAATAGAAAAAAAGGTGACAACCTCGTTTTCATCAGAAAGAAATGCCAAAAAATCCCTTAGAACCTTGAATTGAATCCTGACTCTGCAACAAGGGTGGTGGGACAATCATCATTTTTGATATTTTTCATTGATAATCACAAAGATGAATACTTAAACGTGCTGTTGTTTCCTGCTGTTCCTAAAGTTGGTTTTACTTGTTACAAAACTGTATGTTTGGGCGACTCAATTCAAGTCTCTTTTTTTTTTACTTTCTGTTTGATGTGTTTATTGCAGTACTTCTGGTTAGTTGTTGCTAGTGCCCTTAATGGTTTGACAGTGTGTCTGTGATATTTTTCCTCTGGAGTTAAAAAAAATGTATTATTACAAAACAGGAACTTAATTGAACTAAACTTGAAATAATCTGACGTTGCCTAAAACATTAGTGCCAATTTAGACCCCTTACTCCAGCTTAACCAAGTTAAACAATATAATTCACTGTTAAACAAAGAAAGGTGATTTTAAGGTTGATTGCTGTTTGCCTGTGCAGTATGGGGACATGCGTAAGAACAATATTGTGGCATTTTTTTACTCTGCCAATTCTAAAAGAATTATTTGCACTTTAGTGAAAGTGAGAAAAGTGAAAGTGTAATGAGCGGCGTATGTACAGTTCAAGGTTTCAGTGAAGTTTGTAAAAATAATTGAGTTTCTGTGTTTTTAAAGTTTTTGAAAAACCAATGATCTTTGCTTCGCAAAATGTGGCAGTAGTGGCATAATTGCAATCATCAACTTTACAAGCAACATCTATTATAAAGATTAATGTACTTTTTATTCAAATACAATTATTAATGAATTGTATTGATTAATTATTAAACCTGACATGCATTGATTGCATATTAAAATGATTTTAATTGACTTTGTAAATGATAAGTCAAATTGTGCATTTTTTGTTCCACTTTATATTTTACCTTTGGGTAACATTATGACAGTAGTCATATGATAAATCTAACTTTTAAATAATAAATATTTCAAAGGTCTATAACATGTGGGAGGACACTATAAATGATATTGTTTATTATACTAAGATATTGATGGAGATAATAAATTAGTATCATATATGTTATTCGTTTTTTCTTTATTTCAGGTTTTAGGTGAATAAACAAAAAGGGAAGAGCAAAAGTCCTTTTCATGTCAAATGATAAAATGAAGAGATGAAATAAAACACTGTCTTCATTAATCAATCACTCGTTGTGTATCTGTTTATTCTATATGCAGCATTATACAATAATAAAACACTAATGTTTACAATAAAAAACTAAATAGCAATCTCAACCTCATGTGTTATTGTCCATCCGCGCTAGATGGCGCTAGTCACCACCGAGGTTCATCATCAGCATCCTAAAATGACCACACGAAGAAGAGGGAGAAACCGGAAATTGCGGTTGAGCCTTTTCCTGACGGATCAAGATAAATAAACAAAAGGGAGACCCCTATATTTGATAAATATATTGAATAACCCGATATAGTTATGTCACTTTTTTGTAGTAATGTCCACCAGGAATAATTTGTCCCGGTGAATCCCGCATTAACGGCGGCTGGGAGAGGGCTAGCATCCCGAAGGCGGCGTCGCTAGCTAGGGCTGTTAGCTCGACATGTTTATCCCTGTGCTGGGGAGAAGCAGCGCGACGTGATGCCACGAAACCGCCGCAGTGTCAGCGCGTAGCTGCACTTTTTTTTTAACCTTAAGGTAAGTTATATATATTCCACCCGAGGAGCCAACTGTATAAAAAGAGGATCGTGTAGGACTTATGAGTTGGCACAAGTTGAATCTCAGCGGTTGCAGCTACCGTGACTGTGAGGAATACCGTTATACCTCAGATGATCCGCATTATCCTAAATAATAACAATCTCTTTCTGAAAAGTACCCCTAAATAAAAACGAATCATTTTTGGCCTTTTATCTGTGAGTTATTCCATTGGTCAAATCTTGGCTCATATTTGTGTTGTGTAACAAACTACTTTTTACTTTTGTCCCCACAAAGATCTGAAGGTTGTGGGACACAGGTGTCAAAACTTGAGTCCAGTTGGAACCCGAGCCGCTCTCCGTCAGATCCCCACCTCGCCTGCTCCAGCATGGCGTGGGCTCTGAAGCTGCCTCTCACGGATGAGGTGATCGAGTCCGGGCTCGTGCAGGACTTCGATGCCAGTCTGTCGGGCATCGGCCAGGAGCTCGGTGCGGGGGCATACAGCATGAGGTAATTATTGGTGTAATCAGGGACTGTAGCGCTTCACTTATCACCCTCTAAAGCTAGTGTCACTGTGTCACCTGCTTAAGATTGACGATTTTATTTGCCTGATGGAGTCTGACAAATACCAATTACTGTTTTTTTGATTTGTTTCAACAGTGAATTATAATATTGCTTATTTTGAATTGTAAAATAAAGTTAGGGATCATTTTCAAGGTTATTTTGTTGTTTTGTTTAGGACTTTTTATACACGTTTTGGTGCAAATAATTGTACACTTCTTTTTTTCATCCAAGCCTTTTTGCCTCCTCAGTGTGCTGTTTGAGCATACACAACTCTTCATACTTTATTTTTAACACACAGGGGCAAATAAAGCACTACTTACATAGATGTTTATAATCTTACTGTTTATTTGTTTTTTCAATATAAATAACATCGAACCATATTTAATATTGCTGACTTGAGCACTTTGCTCCTTCGTGTCCTCTCCTGGCTCTTTGAATGCTTTGATGTGATGCGGTACAAGTTCTTCTGTTGAGAGGAGCCATAGGATTCTCACTGGATACCTCGGTATTTAGTGATGTTTCCCAAATGAACCTCCGTTACAATTAATGAGCTGCAAAGCTGGCAAACGCAATAACCTGCCATTCTGTCTCCTGTGTTGTCTGGAGATGGAAGGTTGTGTTACAGTTCCCACCTGTTTACATGATTTTTTTTTATGAACAGGCTAAAAATAACAATTTCCAACAAATACAAACCAATATTTACAGTCCTTCCTGACAGCTTTGTCCTTTTTGTCCTTTTTGTCCTTTTCCTCCAGCGATGTTCTCGCACTCCCCATCTTCAAGCAGGAGGAATCCAATCTGCCCCCGGACAACGACAACAAGATCCTTCCCTTTCAGTATGTTCTGTGTGCAGCTACCTCGCCAGCCGTTAAACTGCATGACGAAACACTCACCTACCTCAACCAAGGTTAGAGTCGGAATTCCCATCCGCACCGTACTTTTTCAGCCTCATGTACATTTCATAACATCGAAGAGCACAATAAGATATTCGGCTAAAAGACAATTTACTTCCCATCCCCTGCATGACTGTAAAGCGTTATACAGCAAGCGTCATAGGTGGAAATTCATTTCAGCTGTGAATGTTTGCTGTCTGGTGACAGCTTGGTAGGAACTGAAATCAACTTAATCTATGTGTGGTCATTCCAGGACAGTCCTATGAAATCAGAATGCTTGACAATCGGAAAATTGAGGAACTTCCGGAAATAACTGGTAAAATGGTGAAGGTGAGATGTTCCAGCCAGACACCCACACCACAGTACACATTATTTGCTCTGGCCCTGTTTTACGTTAAATATCAATGAAATCTGCATTTTTATTGTTTTTTTAAAAACTTAATTTTGCTGAAATTTCAGAGCATTCTTCGCGTGGTGTTCCATGACCGACGGCTTCAGTACACGGAGCACCAGCAGCTGGAAGGCTGGCGCTGGAACCGGCCCGGGGACCGCATCCTCGACCTTGGTGAGCAGTGAGCGCGAAAACCTGGCCGCTCTAAGCCAGTGCCAAACAGTTCTGCTTCTTCTCCGCTATACTGGATTTGTGGATGAAAACAATGTTGTCGTGCAGCTTTTGTATGTATATTAACCGTCTTTAGAATTCACGGATAAATGTATGGATAGCACATTGACCTTTGAACTTGAAACACGCGGTGACGGTGGTGATATTTTGCAGAAGACGGCGTCCATCAAGAATTCCTTTTCAATAACAGCCTGTTTTGCATTGATCCATTGCAGATGTCCCCATGTCAGTCGGCATAATCGACCCCAGGGCTAACCCTACTCAGCTTAACACTGTGGAGTTCCTTTGGGACCCATCAAAAAGAACCTCAGTTTTTATCCAGGTAGCATGACAAACCACGCTGTTGTTTTCCTGAATCACTTTCATTCATGAAAAGCAGTGGCAGAAATCTCAGGCCTTTACAATTTGCAGCACTTTTTTTGGCATCATAGCACTGAGCTTGTTAACAATTAGTCTACTCACTTTCTCTGTATGGCAAACAGTAAACTCAATGTTACACCACAGGCAGTAATTACTAACACACCACAATTTTAATGAATTGATCTCACTGACCCACATTTTTTTGTTTTATGTCACCGTTCCACGATAGATTTCAATGTAATATTACTTTCTTTCTTTAGGTTCACTGTATCAGCACAGAATTCACTATGCGAAAGCACGGAGGCGAAAAGGGCGTCCCTTTCCGAATCCAGATAGACACTTTTAAAGAGAACGAGAGTAGCGAGTACACAGAACACCTCCATTCCGCCTCCTGCCAGGTCAAAGTCTTTAAGGTGAGGAGAATAATATTATGTATGAGAATTATACATTTTATGTTTTATGGCCGCGACCTTAATGACCCCCATGTGACCTTTTTCAGCCTAAGGGTGCAGACAGAAAGCAGAAGACGGACAGGGAGAAGATGGAGAAGAGGGCGCCGCAGGAAAAGGAGAAGTACCAGCCATCCTATGAAACCACAATACTGACAGAGGTTAGCATATTACCAAAAAAAAAGGGTAATAATGAGAGTGGTTATCAGAGTTAAACCTAATCATCTTAGGAGGTCAGTGAAGTAAAAACATACATAATATGTAGAGGTTGGGCATAGAAAAAAAAAAGCAGCACATGAGTGGTTTTAATGATCTGTTTTATGTTCCGTCATTTGTTAATGCGTTTATATTATATTGATATTCAGTTTGAGTTATTAAGGTCCAAAACTGTCTCAAGACAAAAATGATGTTCACTTCATAGTCGTATAACAAAAAGCAACACATCCTTACATTGAAGAAGCTATCGGAAAAAAAAAAATGTAAAAGCTGCATTTTCTTTAAACGCACTGCAGCAGAAATGTATTTCTGAGTTGTTTTTTTTCATATTCTCACAGTAATAATAAGAGTTGTGTTTTCTAGTGTTCTCCTTGGCCTGAGGTCACGTACGTCAACAACTCCCCATCACCGGGTTTTAACAGCACACACAACAGCTTCCCAGTTGCGGAGGGGTACGTCTGCTTGTGCCTGTGGATGATTAAAGCTGTGTGATGTCTATATCCATTTTTATGTAAATGACCATTAGGAATTGGGAATTTAAAATCATGGATTATCACATGTTTACATTTCATCATTTTTAGAAATGGATCCCCAACCCACCAGCCAGAGCCTGTTGTTCCGGTCGTAGAAGTAAGTACAAGCGCATTTACACTTTTTGCCCTCTACCTTATTGAATCACTGCTTATAAATATGAACAAAGTCAAAGCTTTTAAAATCTTGAATTAAAAGATGCATTCCGTGTGTTCTTGTGTAAATGAAAGAATTTGAGACACACACACTTAAATCCCAAATGCAAGGTTTGGTATCAGAACCGTAAAATATGACTTCAGATCATTCAATTATCTAAATGCCCTTTGTATAGGCACCTTTCCTTCCTCAGAATTTGTTGCCCACGGCAACGCCACAGGATGCACAACAGTGGCTTCACAGAAACCGTTTCTCACCTTTCTGTCGGCTCTTCACCAACTTCTCAGGTAAATTGAACCCCAGATGGATTTGTTTAATGTCTTTCTTATGATCTGATCTATTTTATATTCTGTAAAGGTTTATCTCCTTTATTTATTTATTAATTAAATATTAATAATAATAACAATTATTATTATTATTATTATTATTATTATTATTATTATTATTATTATTATTATTATTATTATTATTATTATTTATCTCAGTCGAGTGTTGGTTAACAGCTGCTGTTGTTTCTCTACCAGGGGCAGACCTGCTGAAGCTGACCAGGGAGGATGTCATTCAGATCTGTGGGCCAGCAGATGGTATAAGACTCTTCAATGCACTCAAGGGACGGTGGGTGGTCTTGTATATAAACCTGAATAATTTTTTTTTAAATTTATAACAAGACATGCTTTTAACATTTATGGACATGATGTTAATATGCCTGTTTGTATGATTTATTTTTTCTTATTTGACAGTGTGGTACGTCCAAGACTGACCATCTACGTTTGCCAGGAGTCCCAGCAGGCTCGGGAACAGAAACATGAAAACGGAGACGCTGCCACCAACACTTTCTTTAGTGAGTTCACCTTTGTGGTTCATATTCGTTTTGAGCAAAGTGCAGAAAGCATTTTTTTTTTTTTATTATGCCCCGCTGATGATACCGAGAGCCTCAAAAACCTTAAAGTCCCTGCAGCTGGTTAGAGCTGCCAATTCAATGCAAAACCTTCATTCCCTGTTTATTAAATCACGATGTAGCCACACTGAAAATTTACCTCCATGTTTAATTTCTTTATGTTAAACTTACTGCTTTCCGGCTGTAGCATCATTGTTACTACGCATACATTAAAAGTGGTTTAAATCAAATTTCAAAGAAAGACAATGAGCCCATTCCCGAAATGCTGAACGATTTCTTGATTGTGTATGTCTACCGTCTTGCTCTTCAATTTATGTCAGAAAATCAAACTTTATGAGTCCAATGTAAAAATGCTTTTGAAACTAAGCTATAGTGCAACAATGACGTCTATTTTTAGGTAGCATATTTGACTGTGTCGTGTTCATACCTGCCTCCTGCCGAATGCAGTCTATCACGCCATCTACCTGGAGGAGCTGACGTCCCCCGAACTGACGGAGAAGATCGCTCAGCTCTTCAACATTTCACCCCGACAGATAAACCAGATCTTCAAACAGGGTCCCACCGGCATCCACGTGATTGTCAGTGACGAGGTGAGACCGTGTTTATTTATTTTCCTCTTTACCAAAGCTGCACTTCCAAATGAACATTTATGTATAAACAGCTTTTAGGTTTCATTCGCTCTGTCTTTTTTTTCCCCCCCACAGATGATTCAGAACTTCCAGGATGAAGTATGTTTTGTTCTGGACACAATGAAAGGTATGCGATGTGTGTATGTTTCTACATCCTGGCCATAAAAAAAAAACACATTGATAAGCTTCCTCATTGCAAGTTTATCTATTTCTATCTATCTTTTCTCTTCTAGATGACACAAATGATGGCTACCACATCATCTTGAAGTGAGTCCTGGGAAGGAGAATAGCGTAGCTCTTCTTTAGAACCCCATCCAGTGAGTCCAGTCCACTCCTTCCAAAAAAGAAAACTCTCTAGAGGCTGCCAGGAGGAACGTGTGACCGGAGCACCTGGCCCTTTCCTTACTAAACCTTATTGTCTTACTTACAGAGGGGAGTGACTCTGTTACCACGGTGAAGTAACGTTTCTCCTTCACCACCCCCGGTCCATTGCTCCCTGACATCGTTTTTTTCCTCTCTCGCTTATGTCTCGCGCCAAAAAAAGGAGGTTGAGTGGTACTACGGCCGCTGCAAGGTGTGCGTATGTTTGTTGAGCATCTGGCGTGCCAAAGCTCTGTCCTTCAGAATCAAGCTTTCCCTGTAAAAAAAAAAAAAAAAAAAAGATTTTTAAACTGGGGAAAAAAGAAACAGCCACCAAAAAAAAAAGGGCAGAGGTACTTGACATTCAGACAGCAATGCGGCGTGATTTCTCGTCTTTGTGCTTTGGCTGCCGTATGGGGTCCACTCGATGCCAGTATGCAGGAAAGATGGTATACAACCGCACGGCCACGAAGGGAAACTTCTGGAATCCATCTACACTTCTTCAGTTCCTCTCAAAGCCAAACATGCAAACGATCTCAGCCTCTCACCGGTTTGCACTTTTTAGGTCCTTATACTGTAGTGTTAGTGTAGAGCGCGCGCTGGCACTCGTGGTTGTTACTTATTGAATCTTGAAGAAACACAATGGAACACTGTGTTAGTGATTACACCAGCAAACTGTTATTTACTCTTATTTAGTCTTATATTTGTTTTTGTGTTTTGCTTCATTTCTACCATGTTATTTTTTTTAAAGTAGATCCTTGTTTTAAGAAGCATCATGCGCCATGTGGACCGTTTTTTTTTATGTTGTATCTGTTTTTTGCAGCTTGCTTACATCTCTTTTAACACTGATTTTTTTTTTATTTTATGGATGTCACCACTACCAAATACTAATGCGTGTACTGCATGTGAAACGATGCAGTTATTTATGCGCTTACACACATGATGATGAACCAATGCTTGACATTTCAGATATATTTCTCCATTGTATCCCCATCTCAGTCAGACATTATTGAAATACTTACCCATGAACTGACCGTTTCCCTCATAATCTTTGCAGGAATAAAAAAACGTTTTTTTTTTTTTTAACTATAACCTTTAAGTCTCCTGAGTGTTTAAATATGACAAAGTTTGATTATTATTATTATATTATTACATCTTTGCCTTTGATGGACAGGTGATGAGGTTTGGACACATCATGTTGCCGTGGTAACAATACAGCAATGATCATGTTATACATATATATATAATATCTGGTTTGATGTGCTGGTTTAAATCAGTGTACAGTCATTTTTTCACATCTGTTTTTGCTTAATATGAACAAAGAAGGCAGAAAGAAAAAAAGCCACAGAATTTTACCCAGAATGCTCCGGTGCGGGGCATGCCTGTGATGTCACAATAAGTATATATACGGCTCCAGGGAGGAATTTGTGACTCCATTGTTACCTCGTAACAACCCGGGACAGAAAAGGAGATTTCTTCTTTTTACACGTTAGCTACATCCGAGTCGAACCGGGACAACACCCGTGCTTACCGGGGAGGACGGCGCTGTTAGCCCGGCCCGGGGGAGAGGAAACCGGGATTAAAAAAAGGTGGGACATACACACGCACACACAGATCAGGTCGGAGGATTTTTCTCTCCAGGAGCGTTTTAAAGAGTTTTTTTTCCGGCACGTCGGGTCTGTGTCAGTTGGTGTCGCGCGCGCTGACTCGAACATGTATGTTCGCATGTGCAGCGAGCCGCAGCTGATCGTATGACGTCCTTTTAAAATACATGGGGGACCTTTAAACAAAAGGTCCGGCTCCTGCTCCCTGCCACAGCCTCCACCGTGTGTGACTGCACAATGAGCGAGGAGCAGGAGTAACGCTTACACATAGACAGACACACACTCACAGACTCACTCACACACACGTCTAACCTGGGTTAGGTTCCATCCACGTCACTCTCCGGACCGGCCCTCACAGGTGGATGTGGCCACAGAATCCAGCCAAGGCTCGGTTGGAATAAGGCTCCGTGCTCCTGCCCCCCCCCCAGGTAAGAGTGTATGTGCTGTTTCATTCATCATGGCTCTGTGTGTGTGTGTGGGGGGGGGGGCGGTTAAAGAATGACATGATGTATAATACACATGATATATGTATGTATTTATATAGATATATTGATACACATATATATACTGTATATATATATAGAGAGAGAGGGCCTTTTCCATGTCAGACAGATAACATCCATCCCCCATACACACACACACACAGTCTGGTCAGTTGCTGCAGTTGCACAACACCTCATCTACACACACACACACACACACACACACACACACACACACACACTTTCATCTTTGCACTTGTCTTTAAACCTGCACCAGCCACAGCTTCTGGTTTCCATGAGAGAAAAATCAGCCCCTGCTCCATTTGCTCTATTTATACCCGAGTCCCAGTTAATAAAAAATGGTTCACAAAGATGCTGTAACTACACCAGGATGTGTGTGTGTGTGTGTGTGTGTGTCACACAACCTGTGCGTGTCCCTTCACACAAACGACCCCACAAAGGGAAGTGTGCCTCTTTCTATGGTTCTTTCCTCTGCAACACCACAATCCCACACAACTACAGCAGCCCACCAGAGCTCCAATATATGAATTAAATAGTGGCTTTGCAGTAAAAATGTAATAAAATAATATATTATAGATATTAGATCATTTTTTAAAACCTTTTTTTTATATCAAGTGTCTCTGGATGTCTTTGTTAGGGTGCAGCAGATGTTCTATTGACTCCCCCGTCCAGAGAACAGCTTCTGTGTGACTGGGTGTCTCAGCCTGAGGACAAACTGCTCTGTTCACCGTTTAAGGAAATGTGTAAATATTAGTCCTAATAAAGGCCAGTGTTGGTTCTATTAGAAAACTTAAAAAACAGATACTGGTCTGTGTGGAGCTGTCTCGGTGCAGGAATGATTTTTTCCATATTTTCAGTACCATGTTAACATGTTAACTTAAAAAAGAATAAATCATTTTATAGATGATGCATTGCATCACAAATAGTAACAACCTTAACTATCATACTCGTATTACAGTTATTGCTCATATTATACGCACAAGGTGCAATTTTGGACATTGTCCCATCATGCTTATTCATGTATTTGGATTGTGTTTTGAAAATATTAAGTCCTAATGCGATGCATGTGTGCGACAAGATACCAGAGACCAGGTGTATAACACAACACATACATTTGGCTGTTTTACCGTTCACCTTGATTGACCTCTCCCTCTGACGTGATTGATCAGCTCCACTTTTCACATTCACACACATTGATCCCCCGCCCACCACCAGTACATCCACCTCCACCTTTG
The DNA here is from genome assembly GCA_016785305.1 of Colistium nudipinnis. Taxonomy (NCBI): domain Eukaryota; kingdom Metazoa; phylum Chordata; class Actinopteri; order Pleuronectiformes; family Rhombosoleidae; genus Colistium; species Colistium nudipinnis. The sequence continues at coordinate 1,763,845 of JAFBJU010000601.1, forward strand.
CACTTTTTATAGCAGACTTAAAAGGTGGAGGAAGATAAAAAAAATAAGTGTGAAGCTGTAAAGATGATTTGCTCTGGAGCTGTTCGCATAAGCAGTGCTTGCCTAGTTGCCATGGTGACGTTTCTAGACTTGATTTCAAAGTAGGATTTCATGTGAAGGGTGGGAGAAAAAGGAGGGGAGGGCAAAGGGGGGGGGACACTGAGAGGAAATGATGGAGCCGGAATACAGATGAAAGCAGACAGGACCAAACAGCTGATGTCACCTTTTTATTTTGTTGTGTGCGTTCGTGTTGATAGTCGAATTTAAACGGGACACAAATGAGCCAGGTCTCTAATGGACCTGGACAACATTTTTCTCTCACAAATAAATCACAGACGAAATCTTTTTATGAGATTATTATTATTATTTTTTTTTTATAATATCGAGTTTGCTCTGTGCTCTCAGACACCCAGTTTCCATGGAGGCAGACTCATCCCTCAGCCTCAAACGACGATATGAAGAGGTGGACAACCACTCTCCGTTCTCTACACCTAAGGACTCTGACGATGACATTTCCAGCAGTGACAGCGCCGACAGCTGTGACAGCCTCAACCCCCCCTCCAGCACTGCCTTCACCCGTGAGGAAACACACACTCAAAACACTCTTATTAGAAGAAAAAAAACACTTCCTGTCATTATAACCCCGTGCATTAACATGGCAACATCAAAATGTGTCTCCCACAGCCACCTCCATCCTCAGACAGCACAAGCCGTCGCCGGGGAGGAAGCGGGTGCGCTTTGATGTGGTGACAGTGTATTACTTCCCGCGGCGGCAGGGCTTCACCAGCGTGCCCAGCCAGGGGGGCAGCTCCCTGGGCATGGCCCGGCACCACTCGTCCATCAGACGCTACACGCTGGGCGAGTTTGCCCGTGAGCAGGAGAGCAGCCACAGGCACACGCTACGCCAGCACCTGCGGCAGGAGAAGCTCAACGCTCGCAAGATGAAGGTAAACTCGGACATTTGCCCCAAGAAATGTACCTGTAAGTTGTGTACCTGTAAATGTAAGTTTATTTTTTGAATTTAGTGTAGATATAATAATAATAATAATAATAATAATAATAATAATAATAATAATAATAATAATAATAATAATAATAATAATAATAATAATAATATCAATATTATTATTATTATATTATAAATGATAAATGATAAATGATAAATGATAAATTGTTAATATTAATATTAATTATAATAAGTATAATAATTATAATTATTATAACAATGACACTTTAATACAGATTAAATATTTTTTTTCATTCATTTTATACTTTTACTCCAATACAGGGATATATTTCATTTTTACCCTATCTACACCCTAATATAAGATTTTGAATAATCCTCATCTGTTTGTCCTGTGATCCCTAACAAAGTGCAGTGTCAGTCTTATGTGAATCACATTACCGAAAATGTTTTCACTTAATCTATAATTTTTCAGTCATTTTACAGGAGCTTTACTTCAGAATGAGTATTGTTGGTGTACTAATTTTTTTTCTTGAGCAGAAACATATGATTTCTTGTTTCGTTCAGTATTAAATAATGAAACTACAGATCCATTAGGATAATTGAAATAGGCCTCAACACTAACTGTCGTCCACAGCTGACGAGGAACGGCACGGTGGAGTGCGCTCAGGCCGACCTGCTGACTCTGGAGGACGTGTCTGACGAGGACCTGGACGTGGACGGCGTGGAGGTGGACGACTGCTTCTTCCTGCAGCCGCTGCCCACCAAGCGGCGCCGCGCCCTGCTGCGCGCCTCCGGCATCGCCCGCATAGACGCGCGGGAGAAGGCCGAGCTCAGGGCCATCCGCCTCTCGCGGGAGGAGTGTGGCTGCGACTGCCGTCTGTACTGCGACCCCAGACACTGCGGCTGCAGCCAGGCCGGCATCAAGTGCCAGGTAATGATTGCTGGCTGGTCCGTGTGCGTGTGCAGAAGGACGAGGAGAGAGATTTTATGGAGTCAGAATGCACTGGCGGATTAAATGTGCCCCTGCATTTTCATACCTCAATCAGTTGGTTTCATTTGAAGTTGTGTGTGTAAAAATGTAGCCACTGAGGACATTTGACTTTTCAATCAGGTGTGCGTAATCAAAAATTCAAATGAACGATGGCCTGAATTCCATTCAGTTGCTTCGGCCTCATGCTGGGTCACAGTCACACCGGAAACATTCCGGGCTTTTCCTACCGTGACCAATCAAAATGCCAGCGTAAAAAAAAACAAAAGAGCTCTTCTTCCAATTGTTAGCAAATATATTTGATAAGTGATGTAAATCACTGTAAACCCCAATTTCATTCAGTGGCTCATGTCGCGTATCCCTGTAGTAAGTAAACATGCCGTAACATGCCAGACTCGATTCCAATTTTACAACTTAAAAAAATTCCACTCATCCGCATTAGTTCGGTTTTGTTTTCACAGCTGTGGATATTGTATTTAGACATTTCCAGACGAGACGAGATTAAAATGCATTTGTTTTGCACTCTACAGTGTAGATTGAGATATTACACCTTAATCGTTCTCCTTTGAGTTTATTGAAATGAAAGATGCTAAAGAATTTCGTTTCTATAGATGCGCAGATTGTTTTTCAGATCCACCAAAAAATGCATATGTTTGTGTAGAAAGGGGGGATGGAGTTCCTGTCTTATGTATGAATATGCTGTGTCATCTGTCTTTCACTGCACAATTTATCTTCTATGTAAATGGATCATTTCATTCCAAATATTTACTCTTCCTGTCCCCGATTAAATATAAATGTTTTACCCGTGCTCTCGTCCCCAGGTGGACCGGATGTCTTTCCCGTGTGGCTGCGCCAGGGACGGCTGCGGAAACCTGGCAGGACGCATCGAGTTCAACCCTCTACGCGTGAGGACCCACTACCTTCACACCGTCATGAAGCTGGACCTGGAGAAGAGGAGGATGCTCGTCCAGGGGCCCGAGGACCAGTACGCCGAATCCGACCCCATACCTTCCCCCGCCTCCACCTGCCCCACGTCCCCGTACCTGGACTCTGAGCTGGAGGAGAGCGAGGCGCAGGCGGTGGTGGCGGTGCAGGACCTCCTGGCCCAGGAGGACATCCTGGAGCGAGAGAACGAGACGGCGGTGCTGCACCTGCAGAGCGCCGAGGAGCAGGAGAGGAGGGAGAGGGAGGAGGCCGAGGGGGAGGCGCTGCAGCAGGAGCTGGACAGCGGAGGTCTCCCGGAGCAGCCTCTCTGCCTCCTGCCTGCTGCTTTGGGAGGGGAGCTGGATGCCCAGGGACCTGGGGTGGAGCAGGTCCTCCTGCAGGGGCCCTTCCCCACTGGGGCCACGGTGTTGTGCATCACTGACAACCAGGAGGAGAACCCCGCGGACCTCCTCAGAGACTCCTCCTCTCTGCTCTACTATCAACTCAGTCCCATAGAGCCTGGAGCCATTGAGGCCGAGCAGGAGGAGGAGGAGGAGGAAGAGGAGGAGGAGGAGCGGGAGGTGAAAGAACAAAACAGAGGAGGTGATGGTGAGAAGAGCAAACAAGGAGGTGGAGAAGAGTCCAAGGAGGATGCGACTGACAAAAAGGGCAAGTCTCAGAGCTCAGAGGAACGTGTCATGGAGGAGGAGGAGAAGGAGAAGGAGGAGGAGGAGGAGAAGCCTTCGCATTGCCAGCACAGCTCGGTCGAAGAGTCCCGCCCGGTGGCAGGAGTGGGCCCGCCGCCTCCTGAGGTTTAATTTTAGCTTCTCTGCAGATATTTTGCACAATAGCTTCATCAAAGATGAATACATGACGCAGTTCACCTTTCATTACTGCTATCATCAAGAATAATCACAGGTTGCAATCTCTTGTTGTTACTGTCCGTTAAAAAAAATATGCTGAGGGTGAGCTTGAGTATTACAGTACACGAGGGTTGGGAGGGAGATACTGAAAGCACACACAGACCACTCCCCGGATGTAGTATGGATGCAGTTACAAGTCAACAATGAATTCTGTTGGGGGTGATGAATGCGGCCTTAATGGAAAAAAAAAAAAAACATTTGCAAAAACAAAAGTGCGTAGAAGTCATGTGTTGAAGAAGAACTACAGCAAATAGCGCTTTGTTCATTTCCAAACAGAAAAAAACACACACAGTGTGTGTGTGTGTGTGTGTGTGTGTGAATGCTGACATAAGCCTTTTGTTGCGCTGGTATCTGAAGCTACCAACACTAACACAAAAAATGGTTTCGCAGTGCGCAAAGCAGCTGATGGGTTTGGATACTTATCTGCCTGGCTTCATTTCCATGACAGCTCCCGTGCTGTAGTCAAGCCAAACGAAAAAAGGCCTCTGATGGTATCATCCCGCGGAATACATAAACCTAATAATCCTGGAAAATACTTGTTTTTAATTGTGTACTGTATATGCATTTGCGACAATGTGCAAGACAGAGCCGAGGTTGCTGCTTTTTTTTTTTTTTTTTTTTTCTTAATACGCATGCACATTGTGAACTGAGGGCAGCTCTGCTGCAGTGAAACGCGAAGCTGAAGCAACGCGGAGCAGCTGTCGCTCGTGCAAATGCATTTAATTGGTCGAAAAAAAAACAAAAATACGAAAAAATGGACAACCTAGTTTACCTGTAGTTGCAATGCCTATGATATTCTTTCTATGAGTAATGTGTGTTTCGTGAATTAGATAAAGTCGGTCACTTTTTTTTGGTTGTTTTTGAGAGAATGGAATATGTTTATTATGACGCAACGCTGTAGTGCCATGTAGTCTTGTCATGTTATGAAGAAATGCCAGAGTAGATTTTTTTCCCCTTTTATTCTCTTTTAAAGGAGTTAAAGAGACGATTCAGAATCATGTGTAATATCATATTATATGAAGAAAAGAAAATCTGCATTTAAAAAGTCCAAGAAAAACCACATCCTGTGTTACTGAAAGTTGTCTCATGAAATGATGTGGTGTTACTAAGTTATGGCACGGATTGACAACAACCTGAATTGGTATATTTTATGTTCAATCTGTGTTTATGTGTGTGTGTGTGTGTGTGTGTGTAGGTCTACCACACGTCTATATATCTATCAGAGAGATAAAGGTGTGTTTGGATCAGTGAGAAAGAGGTATCGGTGTGTGTGTGTGTGTGTGTGTTGGGTCATATTAGTGAGAATACATATTTTATTCCTGAAAGGTGCTGATGTTACAGATTTACAATTCTCACATCCATCATGAGAAACGTGTTTTCCAGGGGCAGTTTCTCCATGACTGATTTTACGAAGTAAAGTGTGCAAGAGGAACGCAATAGCTACTGCACTGCAAATCCTCAACGTGGCCATGCCGGAATGGGTTGTGTTGTCATTGGGGATGTAAATGCGATGGTGTAACATTTCTATATATATTTTTTTTTCTTATTTTTTTCAAAGTCTGATGGATACTGATCTTCGTAAGTGTGCCGACGCTTCTCACACAAAATCAATCCTTTGTCGTGTTGCCCGGAAAATGACAGCTCTTGCTTCTGGTAACACAGGAACTGCTGCTGTGTATGAGGCGTCTGATGTATTTCTTTTGTATGCCTTTTTTTTTTTTTTTTTTTTTTTTTTTTTTTTTTTATTGTCTTAATATATATACCTGCTTAAGAGTTGCACCAAAGCAGTGGTTTCAAGCCTAATTTAATGACGCTTTCATCCATCACATTATAACAAAGCAGTCGGAGGCCTTTTTGTTATTGTGGCCACTTTGTGTTTGCGTGACTTCGCCTTGCAATAGCACTATCTTTAAAGGGATGATAATTACAAGCTGCCTGTTGTTGCGCTTTTGTCCTGTCTACTAACAGACTTAGCCTTGGAACCACTGCATCAAATTAACTCAAGTGCGCCACGTGATTGTGTGTTTCTCCGTGCGAATGATTTGTGCGACTGTGGAAAAAAAGACTGATTGTCTAAAAAGCTGTGGGAACCACTCTCGTGCTAACTGTTGCCTAAAGTGGACAAACATTTTTTTTTATATACAATAAAATACTAATTTCAAACGTAGTGAACGCGTGTTTGTGTTGGGTTTCTTGGTTGATCAGCAGCCTCTCAAAGCGTATTAAGTGAAAGTATTGAAAACAATATTGAAACAACTGAAAACTGAAAAAATAAAACTACTTTAGTGCGAATCAGACTGCACAAAACAAAATAAAGTCTCGAAACTGTCCTTTTAAAACTCAAGCCCCTCCCATTGGGCTCATTATTTCTGAAAAAAAAAATGAAATTAAAATTGAAATGAAAATTAATCGCCATAAACAAAAAAACTAAACAAATAAAATGTGACCACAGAGGAGCCCCAGAACGGCCTGTTTAAAACCCGGAAATACAACTGCTCTTCTTCGACCGATTATGATCCGACACCGCAACATCCGGTGAGTGACAGGTGTGTGATTCGTGTAAATAAAAAAAATAGCATCCATGCGAGCTACAAGGGGGGAAAAAAAGGAAAATGAGTAGTATTATTTATAAAGTGAAACGGTGTGTGTGCGTGAGCGCGCGAGTCGGTTTGTATGGGCGTGTGCACGTGTCGTGGAAATGCGTTTCCCCCAGAAACTCAGAAGAACAAACTTGAATACATGCACAGCAGACATGTCCTAGCTTTTAGTATTGAAATATAAATCTTTGGGAATTAAAGAGTTGAATATTTATTTTACACATTCTTCATCAGGTTTTTTTTGTCGACACAGGCACTACTGACCTACAACTCTATGAATGTGTAGGCCACGACAATGACAACTATTGGCCAGCAGATGGCAGCATTGACTCAGTGCACATCGACTCAGTGCATCACTGTTCAACACAACCTGTGTCTCTTAGAGTCACTCCCATTGTTTCTCTGTTATCAGATCAACTGCATCTTATCATTGTATATATATATATTCCAGATTCCAGATTTCCTAAATATATATATATATATATATTTAGGAAATCTGGAATCTTGCGTTTCCTCTCCACAAATAGCTCATATATTATTTCACTAACTGACAGGGAGGCGTTTTGTGCTGGGTACAACCACTCACTGCGGAAGCCAAAATATTAGCTATTTTCTCTTTTTGAATAGCATGAAGTTGTGAGCTGGATAAAGTCACACAGCTGGTTAAAGTCACACATTGTGCTCTCTCTCTCTCTCTCGCTCTCTCGCTCTCTCGCTCTCTCGCTCTCGCTCTCTCTCTCTCTCTCTCTC
>JAFBJU010000601.1:1771132-1803910 GCA_016785305.1 Colistium nudipinnis
TCTCTCTCTCTCTCTCTCTCTCTCTCTCTCTCTCTCTCTCTCTCTCTCTCTCTCTCTCTCTCTCTCTCTCTCTCTCTTTATTCCTCAGAGGCCGGAGCCAGAAGTGGCTCCTTACGAACGGCCTTTCACCAGATTAACCCTGAGGTCCGGCCTGCAGGATGCAGAGACTCACTGTGCTGACATTTTTACTTCCTCTCCACGGGGCTTCACAAGCCACGTACGGATAAGCCTGGTACAAATAACAAGACCCATCAGCGATTGTGTGACAAAAGTTTGCTTTTATCTTAAAGAGGGCGATTATGTTGTTATATGAAAGACCGCACAGATGTTTCCACATGTGATGTTCGCTCGATTTGTAAAAACAGCGCTACCATGTTTTCTGTGGCTTTGAAGGACTTGTGTCACCATAGAGTAGTTTGTTTCCCTACCAGCTTGTGAGTGTTTCTTGTTTGTCACATTCAAGTCTATGAATAGACCCACACACAAACAATGGCCACATGAATGCAGAAACAAAATGACCACTTGAACCTATTGAACAATTGCAGCGGCCATACACAACTCAGAGAATGCGTATGCTATTTGACCTTTCCAGGCCTCTGGTTCTCAATTGTTACACCTCCTAAACGGCCGGAAGAAGTGAGCCGGGCCTATTGCTTCAGGGCTGATGATGGAGCACATCAGGGGAAAGACTTTAAAAGGACATTTAAAAAAAAAAAAAAAGCACACCATCATAGTCGGGGACGGGGACAGAATGGCTCCCACAGTCTCCTCCTTAGAGTGTGTTGACAGATGGGCAAAAATCACCAGCTTTACCCAGGCTCTTGGATTCTACTTGTTGTGACTGGACAGATCCACAGAGAGCAACTGGGCACTTGCAGGGTTAGGAGTGACGTACGTGAAATGGAAAGTGGCCACAGTCGGAGAGTGCTGCTCCAGCGCCTGGAAAGAATGCTCCGTTTCTCCCTCTCTCTCTCTCTCTCTCTCTCTGTGACGCCAGCGCCGCGGCATCATTAGGCCCTCACCGAAAAACCAATCCCTCTTAAATGGCACTATTCATAAAACCGGCTCATGGTATTCTCACTAGTCTGCCCCTTGCTGCTCACGTGCCGCAACCGGGGCGGGAACAAAAATCCAGACGCTAGGCCATGATGTCACTCGCCCGTGTGGAGAGGATCCAATTATTTCTGCTGAGAGGTAAAAAAAAAAAATAAGGTCAACAAAGGTCAGAGCAGAACTGGAGGAGCTCAGATTTTCTTTCCGGGGTCCATCGGTGAAATAATAATCTGCCTTAGCTTGTCTGCATATTTAAAGAAATAATAACTATTTTGTGGGAATCAAACATAACATACACCACGAAAGTAACTTTTTTTTTCAAAATGACAGCATGGCGTTTTTAATCCGTGCATGTTTCCTTTTGTGTGTGTGTGTGTGTGTGGTTTTTTTTTTTTTATGTTACACGCTATCGCTTCCCCTCAGGCCTGTAATAAAAAAAAAACATCCCATTTGCTCAGCAGCTGGCTGCGTGCCCAGTTTTCCTAGAGGTGGAAGTTTAAATCTGTGTGCTTGCATATCCGCTCGACAACAACCAGTGGGAAACCTCATCCGAGTGTTTTCTGTCCCGCTCCAGGAGAACCTGGACAAAGAGGAAGCCGTCTCTCTCCTGAGTCTCTGATGGTGCCTTTAATTCCTGTAAACGAAACCGTTGTCGGGACAAATTGGCTGTTGTTAATTTGGTCAAAGTGGCGGGTAATTAAGGTTGTTGACTGTCTTTCCTTGTTTGGCTTTTTTCTTCATGATTGCATCTCCTTTAAAAAAAAAAAAAAAAAAAGTCTCGCCAACTGAATAATTACAGTCGATGACGTTAATGGCAGGTTCAGATGAAACGATGTCGTTAAGACAATGCTGGTGCCCTATTATACTTAACAATGCGTTCTCTTTATGAAGAGCTTGGCTCTGTGAATGGGAATAATGATTCCCTGACTTTTTACCCAGAGTGCCAACAGCAGTTTAAAATGTTCAAATATCCTTATACCTACCAGCTGGAGTCCAAATCATTTGTTGACATACTATTCTTCTTGTGTTTACCTGCCTCAAAACTAGAATGAAGTTTGAGAATCCCCCAAAAACAGCAGAATGAAAATAACTGAAACAAAATTACCCATTCGTTCAATTCTACTTATATACATCTTCATCAGTTGAATTGTCATCGTCGAAATTCTATTATACTGTTTAGCTCTGTTCTGGCCCTGGTTTTGCTCAGAAATAATCTGTAGCATGTTTGTTGGGGGTGGGTCAGACTTTGGGTCTCAGTGGTGGTGGGGAAAAAAAAAAAAAAGGAATATGCATTTCTTTGTCAAGCTGGGAAAGGAAGTAGAATCACTTTCTGTCCATGTGCACTTTTCCCTAACGGACAATTAAGTGAATAATGTAAAAAAAACAGCTTGTGGCCCATCACAGCTCCTCCACCGGGATGAATCCCATATTCCTTCAGTTCTCTCCTCCTTGGAGAAAACTGGCAGCGATGGTCGTCATCGCCCAGGATGTTCATTAATGTTCTTTTATTCTCATTGTTTTATCCAAATGAGCACATTTCCTGTTACGGTGAGGGTGGTTCACTGGTTCTACCTGTGGAAACAATGTTTTGCCCTGTCGTCTCTGTGGGTAAAAGTTTGCATACTGTGGTTGCCCCCACCCCCCATCACCCTTGGTGTCATGGAAACAAGAATGCAGGAGTGTGTGTGTGTTTTGGGTGCGGGTGTCGGTGGGTGGAACGGTGGTGCTTTCCACTCGTGGAACAATCTGAGAGGGTGGAGTTCCCTCGGAAAATGTGGTGATGAAGGCCACAGGTGCAGATTAGGGTGATGCTGATAAGAAAGAGTGTGTTTTGCTGAGATAAAATAAATAAAATATAAACCTATCACTCATTTCGCGTGAACTCTTAGGGTTCATTGCATATACTTTGTTTTTGTTGCGTATCGGGTTGTTTTTACCATCTTGTCACTTGTCAAAGATTCCCAATGGAGTCAAATTCTGAAACGGTAGAAATTCTAAGCTCAAATATAACATTTTAGATGACATTAAAAAGCACATGCACTATATGTTTATATAGATTGTCCCATGTGAATTGGGTTACAGCTGGGTAAACCGGCATAGCATGAGTCCAACAGGGGATGGGGCTGGATGGAGGAGCTCGTCATAACCACACTGCGCATCATCATGGGCGTCTACTACTGAAAATTAATTACGCATCAGGGCTGACTGCAGAAGAATTATTCATAGCCAATCTCTTGGGGATTTAACGGAAAGGGGACCCCCCCCAACACAGACTTTGGAAATAATGGGAAAAGCAGAAGTATTTCTCCAAGAATAAACCGGACGCTGAGCAACATTCATGAGGATGTTTGTGGATCCAACAAAGTACCGTGAGGTCACCCAGAGTTTGGCTCTTCAAAAATCTGCTCTGCATCTGGGAGCTGATGTCAGGTTTTTGTCAAGTGCAAGCAATGAGTAACAGATAATAGGTCACTCCGAGCAAATGAACGGGAGGTTAAGCTCTCTCATGCTGTGGAATGCTGAATAGGTTTCTGGGGACCATGTTCCTTTTGCATTTTTAAAGTTTATGTTTCAGATAAATCAGTGCAACGCAAAAGAAAAGTCTTTGCGAAACATTTAGGTGTATATATATATTTGAGAAAAATTGTGTCTGCCGGATTTAGGAGGAATCGGAGCTGGCAGGCAGAGTCACCTGAGCTGGGTAAGCGGGCAGAGAGAGGAGATTATCCCCCAGCTCGGAGTTAGAAGGTCACAGCGCTGCTCAATGTCAATGTGATCTGCGTCTTCAATCCTTTAATGGCCACGGCCTTGGCTGGCAGCTGCTCCCACAGACGTCATGCTTCGGCACTTCCACAGGAGATGCGACGGACCTCACCATCATCCTCAAAGAAGAAAGAAAAATCACTCCGAGGGGGGGGGGGTTCTCCTCAGATTGGACAAGGCGTTCGTGAGGAACATCAGAGGAAGCCGGTGTGATTGCGGCGGCGCAGATTTACTCGACTTCCATGTCAGCATCTGGGAGCTGATAAAATATTTGAACAGAAACCCAAGACGCTCCCACACACACACACACACACACACATGCTCACGCATACGCACAAACACACACACACACACATTCCCCTAAAGGAATTAAGGAAACCAGGGGAGAGAGAATGAGGAATTTAAACTGCCACAAATTCTTGGCATGGTAATGTGAAGGAGAGTTAATGATTAGAATATGTCCTGATCCGCCTTGTTTCCCCCTCTGATGCTGTTTTTTTTCCCACAGGCTCATATTTATAACCTTCAGGTTGTAACACGCAAACAGAGTCGGAAATAAAGACTCTAAATAGGTGCAAATGTATTATTATTATTATTATTATTATTATTATTATTATTATTATTATTATTATTATTATTATTATTATTATTATTATTATTATTATTATTATTATTATTATTATTATTATTATTATTATTATTATTATTATTATTATTATTATTATTATTATTATTATTATTATTATTATTATTATTATTATTATTATTATTATTATTATTATTATTATTATTATTATTATTATTATTATTATTATTATTATTATTATTATTATTATTATTATTATTATTATTATTATTATTATTATTATTATTATTATTATTATTATTATTATTATTATTATTATTATTATTATTATTATTATTATTATTATTATTATTATTATTATTATTATTATTATTATTATTATTATTATTATTATTATTATTATTATTATTATTATTATTATTATTATTATTATTATTATTATTATTATTATTATTATTATTATTATTATTATTATTATTATTATTATTATTATTATTATTATTATTATTATTATTATTATTATTATTATTATTATTATTATTATTATTATTATTATTATTATTATTATTATTATTATTATTATTATTATTATTATTATTATTATTATTATTATTATTATTGTTGTTGATGTTGTTGATGTTGTTATTATTATATTTTATTGTGTATCAGTATTCTCTTTCTTAGAAGCAAACCTCTTCCTGTAGATATATCTATATGTATACATATATAGATATACATATATACATATGTATATCTATATATGTATACATATAGATATACATATATATAGCTTGGAGGATACAGGCTCTGGCTCTGGCTGTGTGAGTATAAACAGTTCCTGAGCAGGCCACCACAGCTTACATCCCACTCAGTAGTGGGTGATCCCCGTATTTTACATCCTGAGCCAAAATACTTTTTTCTTTCCAACCTTTTCCACTATAAGGGCTTCTCTGAAAAGTTGATTCATCAAGATCAAATGAAGCCATATTTTCCCCCTTTTTACCTTCAGCTCTAAATCACTGCAGACATGTTTCCCCTTCCAACTTCAATGAAGCAAGGTCCGTGTGGAAAGGAAAAGAGGAAAGGAAAAGACAAAGCTGGACCTTGAGACCCTCAGATGCAATTTCAATTTTAATTTAGCTTTTTATTCTATTATCCCTGTACCCATAAATGTGGGATTTGAGTTTTACAAGTTGGGTTGGAGAGATTTGGAATGTTTAAGATTGCATTACCACTTTGATTTATTTGTGCTTCCACACCTCTATTAACTTAATTTAGACAACATTAAAAAAAGAAAGCTATATATAGGCTTCTATTGTTCTTTTGAAATGTTATATTGAAAAGACATACTACTTTAAATTAAAATTTGCGCCGTGCACACACCTTTTTTATAAACACAAATAACAAGATATGTTCAACGGCCGTCTGAATTGAGGCGAGAGTCAGAAAAATACCGTTAATCAGATTTTGGGGGAACACGCACTTTACGCTGAATCCACATGTTCAGACGCACGTGTCCGGACCACTGCGCTCTGTGATGATTATCACCAGATTAGAGGGGCTCTGCAGTTTCTCACTACCATCATCATTGGGAGCCTGCAGGCCTCTCGCTCTCTCTCTCTTCATTAGGCTCCTGCAGAGTGTGACCACTAACCCGAGGAGGAGGCCGGGTCATTTCTCAGCCCCCCACTAATCACAGCCCCCCCCACCCCACCCCTCTCCGGAGCAGCTGGCAGGTGAATCAACGCGCTCTTTGTTGAATCACCTGAAGCTCTGTTTTCCTCCACTGGATCTCCTTTTTTTTGCTGATTACAGGGTTAAAGCCAGTGAATCAGAGAGGTACCTTCTTTGTTGGGTTTTGAACTAACAGCTGCCCCTAATTTATTACTGTAGTGCTCCGTCTCTCTCAGTCATCACACAGGCACGTTCCTGTATTTATCAGGGTGACGTATGTGTGGTAGAATTAAACCAAGTGATCCTCCATATTCTCCATGTGTAATCCTGACTTTATGCCAAGCAAAATGTGCGTATGGAAAAAAAAAAAAGGAGAGTAATGATTCTTATTACATATAGGTGAAGGAAGAAGAGGCAGGAGTTGGAATATTTAAAAAAAATACAGAAGTGTTACAGATGTGATGTGTGATGGTGGAAGCTACGGGAAAACCTTGGCTGTTAATGCTGGCCTTTAAATCACAGTTAAAGCAGGGTGTGTCCCTGGTTAGAGAATAAGGGGTGGGGGGGGCGGGGGGCAGCATGCTGTGTTAATGAGGGTCCCCCGGTCCCTTCACCCAGCACGGCTGCTCCGACATGCAGAGGAAGCTGCGGGAAAATTGAGCCGTGGAATGAGGAAGTCTATGCGAGATGGTTTCTTTCGAGGAAAATTGGAATAAAAATATATGTCCTTATCATTTGGGTAATATATGCTTATTTACAGCTATAGAAGCAATATAAAGCGACTGTAAATTCAATCCAGCTCAAAATATGAAAAAAAATATCCAGGGGCCAGTAGGATCTCATCGGGACGTGACAGAGATGGAAAGACTTTTTTTTTCTCACTGACGTGTTACTGAGAACACAGGAAGAAACACGCCCTGATTTCTCGCTGGGCTTTGCTGTTTTGTGCCACAGTTTCAACAGGCTGCTGCTTCCTAGTAGTTTGTCGTGAGGGTGACCACCTCGAGTTGTGTTGCGTTGCACTGCTAAATCTGACTCAGATTTGACATCGTCAAACACTGACAATGTTCTTTAGAACAGAATCAGTGGCTGCTTGCACTTCTTTCCACATTTATGCTAAAATGAATCTCACCATCCAGTAGCATTACTGTGTTTTTTTGGAAATCTTTGTACATTATTTATTTAGGATACATTTAGGATGTATACATTATTATTATTATTATTATTATTATTATTATTATTATTATTATTATTATTATTATTATTATTATTATTATTATTATTATTATTATTATTATTATTATTGTTCACTTCAGGAAATAAAAGTGGAGGCAAGAAGGAGTAAAACTGCAGAAACATGTTCGCATTGTGTCACTGACGTGTGTGCGAGTGAACAACGTCTCCTCCCTCAGACGGTGGAAATGAGTGAGCGTGGAGTCACAGACAACATCCTGCTCCTCGGCGCTCACACATTTGGCTGTCTCCTCGACCCGAGGCCTTTAACAATGCATTCAATTGTGTTATTAAATGATCTAACAGTAAAATATTTTGTGTGGTAAAAAATTACAAATAAATCTGGCCACCCGCAGCTTAGCGGTCATGTGGCGAATAAACACACAGTCGGGGAACAATCAGTTGTTGTTCTCGTGAAGTTATTATTACAGCTAGTCTTACATGCGTTTCTGTAATGTGGTGGTGAAAAATAGATCCAGTTACTCATTTGGGTTGTTGAGGCTTTTTTCTTTTTTTTTTTTTATCTTCAAGGATGCTTGTGTTTGTCCTGCTATCTCCTCTTAAATCTCCTCTTGCAGGGAGATAGGAGAACACCTGGCCGATTGAGGTCAGAGGAACCAGGAGGGCACCCTGAGGGATTCAGGCCTCCACACCTGGAGTCTGGACACTGAGCTCCTCCTGTGTGCCCGGAAAAATATCCGGCTCTGTTCATCTGACTAAGGCTTTATCAGTCTGAAAAAAAAAAATCACATCTTTAGATGCGTCTGCAGATTTCCAGAAGAAAAAAAAAACCCTCTAACTGGAAGCATGATGCTCTGTCAAATCTACATCTCTCCATATTTCACATCTGAGGGCTTTCAACAGCTCAGAGAGCATGCACTGATTTTTCTTTTCCTCCCTTGTCTTTTCTCGCTCAGCGTGCGGTGACTTGAATTGGCCGTGGGAGGTTGCGGTTGGCAGACGTAAGGACGCCCCAGCATGACGACGATGGAAATAGCACGTTATGAGCGAAGGACAGGCTTCTCCACGCTCGCGTGTGGCGACTCTCAGCTGAGAGAATGGACTGGCGGTGGAGTGCTCGTGACCCCCACCCAGCTGCTCCGTGTGTTGCCCTCATCCAAATCCTCCTCCCCTCTCCGCCTCGCGCTAACATCATCAGCATGGCGCGCGCCACAACTGAGAGGCATGGAAGCAATTATAGCAGCGGGCCGCGGAACACGGCGTGAGCCGGGCGCAGTCAAATCAAAGCCTCCGGAAGATCATGAGACTCAAAGGAGGAAATCGGGACGAAAGTTCATGAATGTTGAATGTTGTTCCGTGAAAAATAATATGGATTTTAGCATTTGGTTGTTGAAGAGGCGCAGATTTAATACATGAAGATCAGCTGACTTGTTATACAAAGTGCGTTCGTATAAAGTAAAACACTGATGATGATACTGATTTATACTTATATCTAAATAATGTTGCCTTCGATAGATTCTGATATAGATTTGCATAAATAGGATGAAAATAACACGAAAAGAAAGGAACTCAAAGGAATATCATTTTTAATAAAAAGCGAGAGAACAAATTTTTTTTTTTACTATAAACGTAAAGTTTCTACATTGGTGCATTTTATTCAACCTCAATGATAGAAGGTTGATATTGGTTCATTTCTGACGGACTCGTAGATGTGGTCGTGTCCCTTAAATTGTCCCGTGAGTGTGAAGGCAGCCATGTTTTTACTCCTCCCCCCTAAACCACGCCCCCAATCAGGAGCCAGGGTTTATAAAGCACCTGTTGCACTCTTGTGTCCTCATTTGTCTCCTTTGTGTCCTGGTGCTTGTCGTGTGGCTGCTGCTCCTGCAGGTGTGTAACTAAATTCACCCCTGACTCACTTATGATTTGGTATACTTGTTTGTGTATGACCTTTTGACTTAGTTCTTTGCTTTTAGTGACGTGAGCACCACTGAGTAGTGGCTGTACACCCACGCGGTGGGTCCATGTGATTATATTGTGTATAGGCCCGTCCTTGTCAGACAATCTGATTTTAAACATGTTTATCTTTGTTTGCCATGCCTTTTTATTGCATTATTTTCTCTTGTATAATCAAATGTTGCATTTAACTCCAAAAAATCGTCTCTCTCTACTATAAATGACACATCTTCTTCTTTTAAAACCCCGGATGTTCGTTGTATGTACTCCCATCGCCCCTTAGTCGCCGGCTCATCCGCACAGTTTTGTAAAATTGGATGAAATAAATATATATATGTTTTCCTTAAAAAAAGAAAAAGCAAAGCCCCCGTCCTTGAAAACGTGTGTTTCTGGAGCCACAGCGGCTGCTTTGATTCTCGCAACATCCGTGTAATTATTTCAGAATCCAGATGATAATTTTTCTTACCACTCACTTCTCACAGGCTCATCAAGCCTTGCTTTCTCTGATCCTCCCATCGTTGCTGTACCAACATTTTTTTTTTCTCCACCCAAGCAGAGGTCATTATCGTTCACACGGTGGATTACAAGACATCTTCTTTTTTTTTTCAACTTTTTTTTCCGGGTGTAACCGAACCCCTGGGGTGAATGAGGCTCAGCTGGGTCCTGGTGGGGTTAGGTGGGCCCCGTCCAATAGAGTTGGACGCGCCCATGACAGCAGCTCCTGCGGGAGTCTCCTTGTTACTCATGGAAACAAACATCATGTTAACACAACTCAAATATTCCATGGTGTACATGTCTGCCGGGGTGGGACGGGGGGGGGGGGGGGGGTTTATGGGCGGGGATTATATGCACCGTATGTGGGTTTAGGTGTGAGTCAATCAGTGTGACACAGACGGAGAGATGGGGGGCTGTGTTGTTTAAAGGGAAATTTAACAGCTCCTGTACATATGCAGAGCGCACGCACGCACAGGCCTGTGCCAAAGCACTAATAGGAACCAGACGCATGATTTTTATTTTTTTTTTAATGCACAGGAGGGACGGAAGAGGAGGAGGAGATGGCAAAAAGGCAAAGTAAAAGACTAAAAGAAACGGGGAAGGAAGGAACTGAAACGAAAACAAACGTTTGCCCTCAGAGGAGGAACGGATAACTCCCTGTTGGCGTCGCACATTTCTCCGTCCACTCGCAGGATGGGTTGTGGTGACTGATAAGGGGCGAAGCCGGCATAGCACTTGACTGAGATAACATGTATGCGAGCAAACTTTCCCTGCAGCTTGACATATTATTGATTTGACACCTCACTGTAAACACATACGTTCACAGATAGCCACCCCGGCCTTTTTCTTACTAACCTCACTGACGGCACGTTGAAATGCGGCCAGCGGGCGTGCTGGAGAATAAACATGGACGCAGAAAATGTGAAAAGTAAAGCATGGTGTAATGGAGTTCTTTTTTTTTTTTTTTTTTTTTTATTGGGCCAACTGTGTCGAAAACTGGGAACAGAGTGGGACGAATTTGAGTGCTTGTGTAATTTGGGACATTGGGACGTCGGATGAGATGATTCAGAGTCATAATTCAGTGAATCAGATGTTTTTTTTTCTCAGGACCACCGGACTTTTTTTTTTTCTTTTTTTTTTTACTTTTTTTTTTTTTTACTAAAGCCTCTCCTGGTCGAGCCGGTCATGTGTGACACGAGCGGGGAGTCAGCGCGGTGGCTCCACATCCGTCTGGTGCCGTATGCCAGGTCATAAAGTGGGACAGCGAGTCCTGGTGAGTGCTGATAAACCGGTCCCGAGAAATCCACTTCCTTATTTAGACTCCTCACGGTCGGGGCAACAAAAAAGAACACGGTCGATTTGACTCACAGGCCTCTCTCCGAGGGGGATTCATTACGGGAGGGTGAATCAGCATTTTAGCACCATCGTTAGACGTTTGGTCTTCGTGCTCTCTCCGTGAGATCGATGCATTACCATGAATGGTCAACTCCTCTTTTGGGAGCGAGACATTTCGTCTGGAGGTGGTGGAGATGAATCGGCCTTTCGAGCGGTGATGTCGCCTCAGAGACGTTTTAGATGGCTTTCAGTTTTACTTTTGAAATGGCGTGTGCGGCTTCACTGTGTTCCGTTGTCATTTACAGTTTCATTAGTTCATTATAGGGATATGCCATGCACCTAAAATATTAGGGTATAAAACAAAATGTGTATAGCTATTAAAACAATAATTCCGGCACAAGTCTGTCCTAGAAAAAATATATAAAAGTAGGTCATTTTTTGTCATCCGTTTTAAAAATTTAACTCATTAGTTTTCCTGTTGGGGGGGGGGCTGGGATGGTTGCAGGACAAAAAAACAAAAAAACTGAGATGCTCTTCTGTGGTCATTTTATGGGAGGATAACGTTTTCCTGTTGGTGTTCCATCATTGAAAATGTGTTGTTTGTGAAATAGGCGGAGTTCTCTTGTAAAATTGTATATTTTGTCCTCCGCGCCACAGGGAAGACTCCGCTGCTGCCTGCAGTGTGTAGGTGGTCCCTGGCTAAGCCCCGCGCCTGGTTATGTTACATCAACAACACCAATGTGTGGTCTGCAAAATGCATTTCGTCAATGCTATCACCGCGACGCCATTAAAATTCATGACAGCCGGCGAACACATAACGTCACATTTAACTCACCGATGTAACACTGCCTTCATTAGTCGGTGAGACTAATTTGAGACTATTAGCACATCCGTCTCATGCATGTGAAACAAGCTGTGAAATGATTACTATTCTCCTTTGGAAGATTGAATTACTGACCTGAAAATCGCCAGATTAATCTGCATTAACAAAGGTGGACTCGCAGAGAGCGCGTCTCCTATGGATCCCCGCATTCGATGCCATAACAACTCTGTGCTTTGGATGAATGAATGAGGGGAACAAAATAACCGGAAAGCTATTTTTAGTGCAGATGCTTCTTAAATTGTGGATTCCTCACAGCGAGGAGCTGCAGCAGATCCTGTCTTAACCACCGTCCCACAGCAGAAAAAAAAAAAAAAAAAAAGTAAGCCCACGAAAAGATTTTCCATTGAGATTTCCCAGAGCTGGATTCAGCAGCAATAAAAATACCTACATTAATAGTATTTTTTTTTCCTACTGGCTGTAGCTTGTATTTCAGCCATGATTTTTTTATTTTTTTTTAAACTACATGCTCATGTTATACAATTAGCTTACGGGCTAATATCATGTCATTGAATAAATAAACCCTGGGTAGAGCAGGTGGAGGAGGTTTGTTGGAGAGCCCCTTCTCGGATTTTTTGTGGACGCATGAACGTCGGGGATGAATCGGATTACGAGTGGAGGGTAAAAAACCTGCGGTTGAACCACAATAACACTCGTGACCCCGCACCTCTTCATTAGAGGAGACAAGGCACTTCCACTTTGCGCTGTTTGCTTGTGTGTCTTCGGTTTGTTGGGAGTGTAACCCTATCTGTGCCACGTCTCCTCCTACACCGTCGCTACTCCTCACCCACGCCAAAAAAAACGGGGTATGACCAACGCCGATCATTTCCCAGGATCCCCTCCTCCTCCTGTGAGGCCCGGTTCCTCCTCCCACCACACTGTGTGACCCTGCCATGACTTTATACACATTAGCGAGACGACTGTGGACCCTCTGCATGTTGGTTCACACCAGATACCAGATACTGACGCGTGGATTCATAAACCTCTGATGGCGTCTATATATGGCTGCGCCTGAGTGTGTGCGACACCTCGGTGGTCTGGACAGCATTTACATCAACATTGACTTATAAGGAGGAGAAGGGTCGATTAAAGGGAGGGTGGGGTGGAATGGCGAGGTGGGGGGGGGGGTCTGACGGGCATTGTGACTCACCGTCTCAAAACGAGGGGGGGGGGGGGGGGGGGGGGGGGGGGGGGGGGGGGGGGGGGGGGGGGGGGGGGTCTGACGGGCATTGTGACTCACCGTCTCAAAACGATTGTTGCTGGGTGTTTACAGAGAGTGACACAGCTGAGGCTTCTGGTACATTCCATCTTGGCCTTTCGCAATAATGAAGGAGTGAAGTCTGGACAGGAAGTAGCGCACAATACATCAGGAAGTAGACTCGGAGGAGAAACGGTCGGAATGACGGCAGATTTCAACACAGCGTGGCAAAAATCCCAGGGATTGCGACGGTAGATTAACGGCCTTCATTTTGCTGCCCCTCAAAATAGTTGGACAACTCCTAGACGTGCAGACGGGACAGATGAGGAATGCTAATTACTGAGATGCTCCCCCCGGCCGTCCCCCTCGTGCGTAAAGCAGGTGGAGAGATTTTCACTTGAAATATGCCCAACAGCTGTGGGATGGATAACCGTGAAATGTGGTACTCGCGTTCTCGGCCCCCACGGGATGAAATGTCACCGCTTTTTTTTTTTTTTTTTGGTGCGTCCCTTCATTTTCAAAAACCCGAGTCGTTCCATTTCTTAAAAATGCTCCCAGCGGCGTTGACGTGACGCATTTTGCTGCCCCTCAAAATAGCTGGACAACTCCTAGACGTGCAGACGGGACAGATGAGGAATGCTAATTACTGAGATGCTCCCCCCGGCCGTCCCCCTCGTGTGTAAAGCAGGTGGAGAGATTTTCACTTGAAATATGCCCAACAGCTGTAGGATAGATAACCGTGAAATGTGGTACTCGCGTTCTCGGCCCCCACGGGATGAAATGTCACCGCTTTTTTTTTTTTTTTTTGGTGCGTCCCTTCATTTTCAAAAACCCGAGTCGTTCCATTTCTTAAAAATGCTCCCAGCGGCGTTGACGTGACGCCGGCTGTGATATTGTACAGGTTTTTTACACGGAGGCGAAAGTTGGCTGCAGCCTCCGGGCCTTGTTGTGACTCAAAAAGAAAACAATCGAGACAAAGTAGAGGTATTTAGCGGGCTGTGTTGAATCTGCCTGTGTGGGGGAGAAAAGAAAAAAAATCGCAAAGTGATAAATGGCAAGTATGACCAGGGGCAGAATGTGATCATCGCAAGCGTGCATTGAAACTGTCCTCGTTTGGTTTCACACATCCTGCGTGTATATACACGTGGTAAACGTGAAGATCCGGCTCCACGTGCTTGCTTGTCTGCCTGTCTTACTGCAAGGCATCATGGGAAACCGTCGCCGTCGTCGCATCTGTCTCCACGTCGGAGAGAATACAGCGCAGCCAATGTGGTTGATGTCCTTTTATGTCTAATGCTGTATATACGTGTTCTAAAAAAAAAAACAAAAGTGCTGGTTAAATCTAGTCATGCTGTTTTTGCATCAATAACATCCGGCTGTAAAAACAAAAAGAAAATGTTCATATGTATGTCTATTAATATAGGAACTTGTCTATTATTATAATGAAGTGCAGGGTGCTTTTGCCATGGGAAGCCTGGCGCTTTCTTATGCATTGTGCCTTCGTCCACGGGGAGTGGGTGTGGGAACGCAGCACAGGCAAATTGGAGGGAATTTGAGAATCAAGAGTGTGTGTGTGTCTGTGTGCGCGCGTGAAACAATAACCCGAGGCTCTCCAGTTATCACACTGATTCACTGCCCTCTCCTGCTGTACCCCCAGATACACACACACACACGCGCACATTTTATAGCCGCATTCCTTCTCTCCGAGGCCCCGCAGCACCACCCCGAAAAAAAAAAGAAGCAAAACACAGGAGGAGGAGGGGGGGGGGGGGGTCAGGGGGCACACCATTACTCTGAGAGACAAATAGGCCGCACAAATAAAACATGACACCCCGACCACGGGACCTGAATGCAAAAAAACGGTGACGCCTGACTGTGCCCACATGACTTCACCACTCCAATTCAACGTCACGTCTTGCAGTTGTGCAACACGCCGTGTTGGGCGTGTGCCATGATGCAGCTCAGTGTTACCAGCTTTATGTTTTGTAGGATTTTATTATTATCCTGTGTGGTGCTCTGTAGCCGAGTTCTCACATCCTGTCTTGCCTTCTCATTTTGGGCCACTCGGCCACGGTGACCTCCCTCTCAAACCGTGTCAAGCATTTCATGCCACCTCTTAAAAAGTTGTGTTTTTAAGCAAACAAATGCATTGAAGCGGGGCAGGTCGGAGGACCCTTGTGTGGGCGATGGAGCTTATAGCCGGGTCGTTAGCCCCCAGCAGCTCGTAAGCAGCTTTCTTTACTGTCCTGCTCCCCTCACAAGCAGTGATTAGCAGATGTACATAAAAGAAAAGTAACACAACCGCCCATTTTCAGGGGCATTTTGTGGCTGTGTTAACGAGGCTGCTCAACAATGGACACAGGTTGGATGATCATCCCCACGCAGGTTGTCTCAATTTGATAGTAAAAAAAAAAAAAACTAAAAAAAAATCACAAGAGGAAACTGTTAAAAAAAGGGGCGGGTGATCTGGGCCTCCGGTGCGATGTTTTTTTTTCTCCAGTTTAAATATGATCATATGATTCACCTCGGTTGCTAAGCGCTTGTGTTGTAAACAATTGACGGGCCACTTGGCAACACGGGCCAACTCAGGACTTCCACTCCTTTGTGACAAATCTGTCGAGAGAGAGAGAGAGAGAGAGAGAGAGAGAGAGAGAGAGAGAGAGAGAAAGAGAGAGAGAGGGGGGGGGGGGGTGCTGGGCAATCAACAGCGCCCTTGCCTCCTCAGACATGGGGAATGTTGCGGAAAACAGAGGAGAAAGCTAAGTGTGCGTAAGTGTGTGTGTGTGTTAGGGCACAAAGAGCGGGGACAAACAGGAAGCTCTGGGACGGCTTTTTACACTGGAGGAATTTCCTGCCAGCGAGATGCGTATCACTTTGCGGAGAGATGGCGAAGGGATGGAGGAGGCAGGAAGAAGAAGAAGAAGAAGAAAAAAAAAAAGCTTGGTCTATGATGAAACAGACATCGCATTTCCCATCATTACCCCCAATTTGCCTCACTCCATACTTTTCAGCCACAGCCAAAATGTATCACAGCTCCCAGTACATCCGAGGGGAACAAACAGCATCCCCATTGTTGTGGCTGGTGTGTGTCTGCCTGTTGTGCGCTTTATTTACTGTCTGTTCCCGAGTGGTAAAGTTGTGTTTATACTGCGACTTAAAAGGACAACAGTTGCCTAACGGCAGCCTATCATTGTGACCCCCCCCCCCCCCCCCCCCCCCCCCCCCGCCCCCCGCCGCTCGGCCCCCCCCCCCCGTGGTGTCGGCCCACTGTTTGTGCTAGAGAGAGAAATGGGATGGGTGGGATTAAAGATCATTTAAAATGTGCATGTAGATTAAATAATTGTTATCTGCAATTGAATTGTAGATTGTGTTGACGTTTTTGAAGTTTGAGTCGTGCAAACCCTCCAGCTGACAAGTCTGTGACAGAAAGGCTAGAAAGCAGAGTGCAAGCAGTTCAATAGACTCCCTAAAAAACTTTAAAAGGCTTAAAAAAAATACATATATACTGTGTATATATATATATAAACACACAAGTTTTGTGGAAAGAGAACATCGAAATCTTCGCTTTGTATTGGAGCCAAGTTCATGTTTTGTCCTCGACATCATATTAAACAGATAGTACCTCATAATATACTTCTCATGTAACTCTTTAAGTGAACTGGCCTGTTGTCATGCTGAACAGGAAACACGATGCTTCCTTTTGTGTGTAACCACATAGTTTGTGTAGCTGCAAATGAAAAAAAAAAAAAAAAAAAATTACAATCTGGAAAGAAAAGGAACTGGTTGCATGAGAACACTCATTCACAGCCTCGTATCTACACATTACTGCGCGAAAATAACGTGGCCCATGTGCGCTATTAATAATTTGCCCTCACTCTTATTGGAAAACACATGCTTGGTAACCAAAGAGGCAGAAAGTGGTGCGTGGGTGTGTGTGGGTGCGTGTGGGTGCGTGTGGGTGCGTGTGTGCGCGTGTGTGAGTGTGTGCGTGGGGGTGGGTGGGTGTGTGTGTACATATATATATATATGCATGGCCTGGCAGAAGTGCCAATGTGACGGGCCTAAATTTAAAATGCATGGCCAGCTGTGTAGAGTCCTGTGAAATGTTCTATAAGTGTTTTGCTGCACTTTCAGATCTGTTGCCATAGCGGCTGAGTGATGATGTCAAAGCTGAGGCATTGCGAGAAATCCACACCCCCCTCTATTATTTTATTCTTTCTTTTTTTCTACAGAAATCATGGTTGGAGACGTGATGGAAAATATTGTTCAGTTAGCCAGCAGAACAAGCTCTGGCTCCACACACACACACACACACACACACACACACACACACACACACACACACACACACAAAAAAAGGCTGAACGTGACACAGGCCACACACACATACTGTATATACAGATGTGTGAAGAGAATTAGGGGACGGAGCAGTTGGGTATTATTTCTCCTCTGTCCCGGCCCCGATCCTTCGTGGGGTCAAAGATAAATGAGGCCACTTCAGTGACATAAGACCTGCGTTGTACAATTAGGCAGAAACTCAAAAAGAGGATGACACAGAGCTGATAGCGACTTTATCTGTGTATTTGCGCGCCCCCCTCTCCGACTAACCTCGTACATGAGGTCATGGGGTCACATGTGTATGACTAGGTCCAGATTTTTCACAAATATCCAGATATTCAATTGAATCAGACCAAACAGTGTTTGGGACAGATTCACATCGGATCCTTCCCTTGAGAATTTGCATGTGTGATATGTGTATATATATATATATATTTTTTTTTAGTCTTAAAACCAAAAAATCCTGACTTCGGTGGGAAAAGTTTGGAATCGCATTTGAAGGCTTCATATAATCTGTCTGCCTGTCGACCACGCCTTGAACTCTTCCCTATCATTCATCTGAAAGGACCTAAAAACAGCACGGGACCCTTCCAGGATTAGGGCGTTGAACCATCCAGTGCCCCCCAACAGCTGTGAACGCCCCCCCCCCCATCCTGCCGGGTCAGACTCCTCTCTGTTTGTGGACCCAGTTATAAATACGTGATGCACTTGACAGAGAAAGAGTTCACGTTGCCTCTGCGACACACAGCTATATTTGACCACCCCCCCTTCTGGTGTTCAATCCTCAAGGATTGAAGTGAATCAGCTAAACCAACAGTGGCTAACTCGGGGCCGGTCTGGATGGGTTTATTAAAAGGTCTCATTTCAGTGAGTAGTTGCTTTTTAACGGCCTAACCACTTTCCCTCGGTCTCGTGTGTGTGTGTGTGTGTGTGTGTGTGTGTGTGTGTGTGACTCTGAGTTAGGAATAGGAAATCTTCCCACACCCCCCTACAACAGGCACATCGTATTTCCCAAATCAGATCAACGGCGTAATTACATAGAAACACATATGGATCACACATTCAGGTCCATGGGTTTGTGATGAAGGTATAATTAGTGTGGCGTTACACAAATAAGTCGCTACTTTGTTGATCTACTTTTGGAGGAGTTTATTTGAGCAGTGGTGGTTTATTTTCAGAGATTCGGCAGAACATTTTGTGAAGACGCTAACGAATACAGAAATACGTACTTACTATTATTATTATTATTATTATTATTATTATTATTATTATTATTATTATTATTATTATTATTATTATTATTGTAAAATCTACGATTAGGGCTGTGAATGCTCAACATTCTGAATTCTGGATCTATTAGTGAAAAACCTCCGGAGATAAAGACCCACAGGATCATTGTGCCATGGACAGCGTCTCTTCTGGAGTGTATATTGGTCGTATTTCAGAATGTTCATTGAACTTTCCATCACCCATTCTCAAAAGGTCAAGATAACCCACGAGATAACGCGAGAGGGAGGATTATGGATCCATTGTTCCTCCGGGTTAATAATGTGACAAGAAAGTCTTAGAACAGTCAAAGTGAGCACAATGGTAACCATGTAGTGCGTGAGATTGGTTCGTGGATCATTAGAGGGGAGCCTCTGCCGAGGGAATCACAGGCTCCTCCTCCTCCTCCTCCTCCTCCTCCTCCTGTCACTGCTGTGGGAACTCCCTGCTCCATGTACCATGATGAGGTGAGCAGGGAAGGCGTGAGGACGCACAGTCAGGACGCACAGAGGAGCTGACGGAGCACTAATCCCAGCCTGGCCCGGGTTTTCTTTTGGACCCACGGGGATGCGCTTTTAGCCAAAATCCAGCACCGCGCTCAGCCCCCTTTTAAAAAACAAACCAAAACCCCAACCGGGACCCTGTTGCCGTTTCAGACAAACTCTGGTTGGATTAAATCACTCCCAAAAGATGGGATTGGAGCGGCTTTGCGTAAAGACGCGGAGGATGGCGTCTCTTCTCCCTCGCTGCCTCCTTTGTATCGCGGCTCTGTCTCTCTCTTCTCCAGGCTGCGACGCGTTCAACTTGGACGTGGACAATCCAGCTGTGTACAGCGGACCTCCAGGGAGCTACTTCGGATATGCCGTGGACTTTTATTTGGCGGATTCTGACAGGTAAGTGTTTTTTTTTTCCTCCCATCAACCCAGAACATTAAAGCATGTTTTTAACACAATCGTACCGATTTGTACAAAGTTGTGTGGCGCGCAACTTTCCATGGCTCTAAAACGGGAGTTTTTTTTCCCCTTCTTTCTTTCTGCCAAACTCCAGAACATTTACACATTCCCCCCCGTTAAAGTTACAGAGCAAGTTTCCTATCGGAGAACGAACGCTGGTCATTTTGTGGGATGGACTCCTTCAGCGCAGACCTTAAAAACCCGTGGTCCCGCGAAGTCATTGTGCCATTTGGACACATTATTTACGCAAGGCGCGCACGCCCCTGTGCGCACGCAACGCGGTGTAATTGAATAGGCTGGGGAGAGATTGCATCCGCGTTTTAAAGGTGTCAAATTGAAACATAGATAATGTCAACAGAACAAACGGACTATCCCATATCATTTCAACTAAAGCATGACACTCCTTGAAAGAACAGCACCTTGTTGGAATTCCCCCTCACACCTTAATCTCCCTTTCCCTTTTTATTAAAATGACACTCGGCTCTGACCCCTTAATCCGCCCCGGCCTTCAGACAGTTGACTGCACTCTCAGCCATCCCGTTTTATTAGGCCGAGTTGCTGCCGAGGAGGCTGGTGATGGTTCCCGACTCCATGGGGATGTGATCCCCGGTGACACTCAGCATGCTGCTACCGTCCCAGCATTCCTCCATAAGAGATTTTTGGCATCAGCTCGTTTTTATTTGGACATGCCTGTGGCCGGGGGCTCTAATACCCCAGTAAGTCAGAGGAGAAAATAATAAGTGTGGGACATCTCACACTGTTCTGTGAGGAGCATGTTTTTTGTGTGTGTGTCAACACAGAATCTAGTAAAAGAAAAAGAAGAAAACGAAGCAAATTGGGGGTTAATTCAGTCCACAGATTTGTATTTGTGCTGCTACCCGCTCAGCAGACTTTTACTTGGGGCTCTGGACCCAACCCTGAAACCATACTAATCATGAACCAAAAGAAAAAAAAAAAGGTTAAACAGCCGCAGTCAAGGTTCCACTCAGACCAGATCAGACTTCCTGGCTCGGACCGTGTCTCGGGCCCCGCTGTGGAACCACCAGTCGGCATGCTGGGATTTTTATTTTTCAAGATAGGGCTTTGTGCCGAGTGGGCCGCCAGCAGCAGCAGCACAGCTCCAGTTTCCCCTCCGTCCCTGGGACAGCAGACACTCAGACACGGGGAGGTTCCCCCGGCCCCCCCCCCACCCTTTCCTCTTTAAAAGCCCACTGCCTGAGACGCAGGGTTCAGGAGAGCAATATGATTTACTCCGTGAAGACCCCCCCCCCCCATTCCTCCTCCTTCCTTACTTCCCTGTGTGTTGATGTCATTCCGCAGGGGCTTTTTAATTCATCTTTCCGCTCGCTTCAACCTCCCCCCCATCATCATCTCTCTTTGTCCCACTAGCAACGCGGCAGAGTCGACGTCATCTTTACTAATGACTCAATCTGAACTTTTCTGCACTCACGGAGCGGGAGGAGATGAGACAATGTGCCGGAGCAGGGAGTGATGTTTATAAGCCTAGCTTCCTACTCACCGGTGCCCTGTAATTTCCCCCCGGTGGATGATATGTATTCAGAAGTCAGAATGTCAGGCAAAAACAGCACGCGAGAGAGCAGATTTAAGAGCATGAATCATGGCCTTATCTGCAGACCACATGTACGATCCACTGTTTCCTCCAAACACACACGCGTTTCCTAGGAGTGGACACACACCAAAAGATGTCAGGGTGGAGTCATGAAATGTAGAGCGGCTCTTATCTGTGTGGTTTTACCATAACATCATCGAAGCGCGGGTCAGCAGAGGCCGGCGCGGGGGAGGGGGGGGTGGGGTTGTCTTATGATCTGGTTTTCATATTGCCCCTTTTTTACCCAAACGTGATGGGACATCACCGGCTGGACCACAGTGGTGGGAGATGTCAGAGACAATAAATTCCTCTGTCACGCTCACAAACACAAAGGCCCACTTTCTCTCCGACTGCGACGGGTCAGCAGAGGCCGGCGCGGGGGAGGGGGGGGTGGGGTTGTCTTATGATCTGGTTTTCATATTGCCCCTTTTTTACCCAAACGTGATGGGACATCACCGGCTGGACCACAGTGGTGGGAGATGTCAGAGACAATAAATTCCTCTGTCACGCTCACAAACACAAAGGCCCACTTTCTCTCCGACTGCGACTCTGTTTCCATGCGCGGCTTTTGTCATGCCCTGCGGCCTGGCGGTAATGAAATTAAAAGTTTGCACACTGGCAGACGGCCCACCGTGGATGAGAAGGCCCCCGAGGACAGAGTCTGTGAACCGTGTGACAGCTCTCGTCAGAGGGCCAGGAGGATAAACGCTCCCCCTCATGGGTGTGTGTGTGTGTCTGTGTTATTCCACGATGAGAGAATATTAACTCCTGTGTCTCACTTGCCCTCCCGGTGACCTCCGGGGTGGCGCATATTTTTGGGTGTGTGTGCCTGCTATGTTTGTGAGGTGTAGTCCAGTGAAGGCCAGGTCATCAGTGGAGATATGGCACACCTGGAATAATCTCTCTCTCTCTCTCCTCCTCCTCTTCAAATGGTTTGTCATCATCAAACCACAGCAACTGTCTCTGCTTTGACTTTCTCTGGTGCCAGGCGGCGATGAGGGAGGTGGATCATGGCGGGATAGAAAAAGGTCAAAGGGTCACGGGCCGTAAATAATAACAGGCCCCCAGGCCTGGAGTGAATGAGAAGGAGCTTGGGATGCCTGTTAAAACGTGAAGGCACTTTGAATATATTCATATCCAAACACCTTTGGACTTGGAACGTGTGTCAGTGTGAAATCATGGGGGGGGGATCACCATCTCATAGAAGTAGTGTCATGTTCCAGTCCACACACACACACGTGTGTGTTTGCGGGACTTGCCAGTGCTGTTGGCTCACGGATGGTTGGACCATGACGAGCACATGCCGGGGTCAGCCGGTCCGTGTAGGTCACTCTCCTCTCAAACAGGGTTTAGGGTTGAGCTAATATTGACTTTGGGCCGAGGTCTCCTTCTTCGGTCACTGTTTTTCTCCGTGTCTACACACAGGTCCGTCTCCATATACACATATATATCCGTCTGTTTTTGTTTTCACCGGTGTCCTTTTTTTTGTTTTTTTTTGTTTCATGGTTACTTGTTTTATAAATCAAACCAATCAAGTGTTGGAGCGGCCTTGAGTGCAGCTTGTACATTTGGCCTGCCGGGCCTTTTTTCTACATCCAGGTTCTTGTTGTTGCGTGCAGACAATAGAGGCCTTTGTCTGGTGGCTGGTAATTGTTGGACTGTTTTTCATTGGAGAAGTCCTACGGTACGATTCGGCTCCCTCTTAATTTGTTGGCCTTGTGGGGGAAAAAAAAAAAAGCTGCTTTAATTTTTATTAGTTAGCCGTGAGCTGTAAAGGTTAGTGAGGATATGCGCAGATATACACTGCAGTCTGTCTCACACACAAAGTGCCTGTCTAGCTTCTTCAGGTCTGTCTGTAAAGGGGGTTTTAAATGAAAGGGGGGGATGTGTGTGTGTGTTTGGGTAGAGAAAGATGCCGGCGTTGATGGTGACACTGTGTTTAAAAGCCCTGTGGACCCTTGCTGTCAGGTCTGCCGCCTCGGGTTTTGGGAATGCTCCCAGGACGTCACGTCTACTCCGGAACGGAGTCGGCCATTGGTCCGGGGTCGCCCTGACTCATACTTTTGCTTAGATTTAATCTCCCGCTGCCTGCAGGCCTGGTTTGTTTTAACCCCCCGGGTCATGGAGTGACTCACATCCACGGTAACTTGATAAAGGCTATCCTTTATACGGGCGGGGGGGCACATGACGCCATCGTCCTCTGGAGCGCTGAAAAAACTCCGCGCTGGCTCCAATTCAAATGCGCAGCAGTTTCTCATATTTGAGATGGAAATAAGATGTAACCTCCTGGCCATTACAATCCATGGGTGTGTGTGTGTTTGTATGTATGTATGCATGGGGCGGGTGGGGCGGGAGTGTTTCAACAGCTGTCTCCACCCCCCCCCCCCCTCCCCAACAATCACATTTAATACAACCACCTCTCTATCCTGAGGTGCGAGGACTGGACCCCCTGACGTGGGCATTGTGGAGAGAGGTGTGAACCACCGGCTGTTAAACCCCCTGCAGGAGGAATTTAGGGTAGCTGGAGTGTGAAGGGGGGGGGGGCTCTCTGGTATGGGAATGTTGATGTTGATGTAAAAAAAAAGGTGAAGTTTTATTTTTTATTTTTTTGCCACGCCACATGTGAAAGGTTTTTTTTGTGAGGGAACTGCCATGGTCGGTGGTTTTGACACATTAACTGTAAAGACGTGCCGATGAGGAGATGGTATAGTTACAGAATGATTCCTGGCTTTGGAAGCCAAAAAACGCACATCTCTACGTCCTCTGGTTGTGAACTTGATCATTGGGTTCGCAGACTTGTAATTCCTAAGCCCCAGCTGCAGAATGTGCGTAAAATCACAGAGTCTTAACTGTAAAGCTGAACGGCCTTTGCATGTCCACACATTTTTCCCGAGTGACAATAAACAATGTTTGGCTAACCAACCTTTGTGATTTGGAAGCCACCTGTTGCTTAAATTCTATATATATTGTTTTAATGATCAGATCCAGTCCAGATTTTAATGTTTGTCCATTTTATACCAGTTAGAGCTGGTTCCAATGGACAAAATGAAGATGATAATTCCTCCTGTCTCATGTAAACATCTATATATTGTTATCAAACCCATGACGGGCTCCAGGCCCCTGGAGGAGCGTGATGGATCCTATGGAGGGGTTCTGTGGCCCATCCAGTATCATCTGAAAATGTGGCCTCATCTCAGCACAGTAGACTTTCTGTAGTCACCATCCCAGCAGGCACTGCTACTCTCATCACTCTCAGTCTCCTAGACAGCAGCACATAGTGTGTGTGTGCCTGTGTCTTTGTGCGTGAGCAGACGAGCGTCCGTATGGTTGCCGCGGGGGACTCAAACAGCTCCTGTCTGGCCTTGGCTCTGAGGGGACGCGAGACGACTGGTGCGGCTCCCATCTGGTCTGGAATAAGTCATCACGTACCACTCGTTTCTGTCACGCAGCCGCCCTCGCCTCTTTAGTGGCCACGCAGGCTTTGAAAAAGTCAGCCAGAGCGGCTGTAGGATGATGTCATCGCGCAGCATCAAGTGTCCATTAATTTCATGTCAAATAACTGTCCCCCGCTCCATATTTCCACTTTGTGTGATCCAGGTGTCATTTCATTTTTTATTTTTTTGCTCTTTAAGTGATTCCTCAGAGACGGAGTGGGGGGGAGGGGGGGCTTTGCTTTTTTTTTTTTTATGTCCTACAGTGAAGGTCATGAGCCGTCTGTGGCTCAGGTCAGGTCGCTGCATATGAGTTCCTGTACTGATATGGGACCCCTTCAGTGCTTTGAGCATGTGTTGATGGCTTTGTGTAAATTCCACAGGCCGATGTTCATGTTTTACATAGGTGTTGCCGGGGATTGATGGCCACCACTGCTCAGCCCCCCCCACCCCCACCCCCCTCCTTGCCTGTGTTTATGGCTGCAGATGGTGACTGTAACTTAACAAATGTGAATAGGATCCCCCCCCCCCTTTACTTTCTAGCATAAAGCTGTTATAATAGTGTTCAAGTGACATCAGCGTTTTGCAGCTGGGTAGAGGGGGACAATTAAATGTGGAATGGTTTGTGTAGGAGGGAGGAGGGGGGGGGGGGGGGGGAGTAGCGGGTCTAGGGGGTAGTAGCGGGTCTAATAGAAAAATGTGCCCTCTGACAACCTCCCTCTGTAACCTCATCATAAACCGTGTTCGCCATGGCTACTCCAGATAGTGTCACATCAGCGAGTTCCAGCACTCTGCATCACCCCTCATTTCTCCCGCCCACATTGAATACACTTACAGTCTGGCAATCATGGTGTGGTGAGGGATTTTTATTTATTTATTTATTTATTTCCACAAACTGTCCCCCGATTGCTTGAGCTTTTAAATGAGAGCCACCCGCCGGATGTTTTTTCCACCCATTCCACACTGGCCCACAATTGCCCCCCCTCCCCCCCCCCAATTTTTGTTTTCACCCTAGTTTAATTAATGCTTAATTGTCAGGAGGGTGGTGGAGGTCGTTAGTGGCCGCTGTACGGCAGCTGCTGGGGCTTGGCGGTGCCAGACGTGGTTAATGAGGACGTGGATGCAGTCTGACTCTCATGGATTTGCCATTCGTGCAATGCACAAGAAGTAGGTTGCACTCTCCTGCAGCCCAAACCTTTCTTTTCGTATTCACACGTGAGCCGCGTCCGTCCGCGCCACTCTCCTCCGTCCCACTGTGATCCCCATCGGACCAGTGACTGCCACCATCAACGGCCTTTTGTCTGCACTCACTCGATGAGCTCGTCCGTCCCTCGGCTCGACAGCTGAGGATTTCTCGCTGCTCATCCAATCACATGTCATTTGCATACCCACCCATAGAGCCCCCCCCCCCCCTTATTATTCCCCCCCCCCATTATTATTTTTTTGTTTGTTATGCGGCTCGCAGTCAAAGCTTCATTTAATGCTAATGATACCAAAGCTTTTACCTTTTCGGCAGCAGATAAGGAGAAGGGTGTGGGGGAGAAGCCAGCCACAGCTAGACTGATCCTCAGCAGATATAGACCCATTAAATGCAAATTCTTTCACATTCGCAGCCCCTCAGATCACTATCAGTGCGTTTGTGTGTGTGTGTGTGTGTGTGTGTGTGTGTGCGTTCGCAACATCTGCATGTAAAGCTGTGCGAGTTGTTTTCTCGACTGCCAACTTGCTGATTAAAGCATAAACGGCTTGTTTTGTTATTTCCTGACGTTTTTTTCCCCTTTGAAAATAAATAAATAAATCCCCTCCCCCCAGAGTATTTCTCTTGTCCAAGTGTGAATTCAGAGATAGCTGCCTGTCTGTGTTTAAGATTATTGTA
Source organism: Colistium nudipinnis (assembly GCA_016785305.1). Lineage (NCBI taxonomy): Eukaryota > Metazoa > Chordata > Actinopteri > Pleuronectiformes > Rhombosoleidae > Colistium > Colistium nudipinnis. Next base: position 1,797,737 of record JAFBJU010000601.1, read on the forward strand.
CAGGTGGCGCTGCTCTACTGGGATAGTACCACATCTGCACATGTGTTCGGATATGAAAGCGGGGGGGCAGGGGGGGGGATTGGGGGGGGGGGGGGGGGGGGGGGATTGTTATTTCGTTTTTTTTCCGGTCCTGCTCAAACCAGGATTTTCATACTCCAGGTTTGGAAACGGCATCGCACCGTGTCTCCTCTGAGGTGCAGAGGCCACGGTGATGGTGTCATTTTTCCATAAACCATGTCATAATGTTTCGTCATGCGTCGTGATAGATTGGTTCAGTGGGATTAATCAGCGTGGATTAGGGAGGATTTGGGGATTATGGCATTGGTTTACCTGCTGTCTGACTCACGCTGGCTCTGGACCCTCGGCACTCACTCTTGGGAAGGGGATGCTAACTTGGGCCAAAAAAAGTCAACCTTTAATGCCCTAATGGAAGATCCGGGGCCAGGAAAGGGTGGGCTCTTCCTGTCTCGGAGCCCCCCCCCCCCTCCCTACCAGACACTGTCTGGTCCCAATGCCTCCTTTGACTCACAATCAGTGCCAGCTACTGTATCTGTGATGCTTGTCAGGTCAAGTGGGAGCAGAGTGAGCTAATGGCTAAACCATCCACTTAAGCCACATTATCCAGAAGGGGGGGGGGGGGTTGCTTATTTAATGATGCCCAGACATGAATGTATAATCACTCTCTGGCGTCCTCTCTTTCATCTTCAGAGAGTGTCCTTCACGTTTTTTTTTCACGTGGCAGGGACGTGCACCTGTAAGCTCGCCGGTTGGTCCCGGGTGTGTGTGTGTGTGTGTGTGTGTGTGTATTACAGTGGTGGGCCTGCCCTTCCTGTGGCCTTACAGTGCAGCTCCAAGGCCGTGGATGTTTTGTGCGGCCAGCTGTAGAAACACAAGTGTGACTCCACTTAGCCTGTCTGCTTTCTTGTTTTCCTATCCAATGTGGCCCCAGAGGAGCTGCGAGTGTGAGTGTGTGTGTGTGTGTGTGGGCGCGCCTGTGCTTTCTCCGTGTGTGCGCACCACTGGAGCGAGAGTGTGGCTGTGAACACACACACACACAGACACACACACGTGTTGTTTTTTCTCACTGTATGAGAATATTATGTGAAGCGGTGCTGCAACCTGTTAAAATGTTTGGCTCCTGAGTCACTATTCAGCACAGTAAGCAGTAAAATGTGCTCACTGCATCACGTTTCGAGCTGAAATGCAGCTTTTTTTAATTGATGCCAGGCAAACAAACCTGAGCAAGGGTGGTGTCTCAGATTTATACGTTTTGGGTCTAAACATTTTATTTACAGCACGTGTTTTTTTCTCTCCCCCCCCCCCCCCACAGTGCCAGTGTGGTCCCCCCCCCCCCCCCCTCACAGTGCCAGTGTGGTGATCGGAGCTCCCAGGGCCAACACGCGGCAGGTCAACGTGAAAGAGGGCGGCTCTGTGTTCTACTGTCCGTGGAGCCTCAACCAATCAGACTGTCACACCATCGAGTTCGACACCGAAGGTAAGTCTGGCAATTACTGACACAAATTGGACGTGCATGTGGTGTGGATAAAAATCGGACATTTGGGGAATTGTTTTTCATTCGTCTGCCAAATAATGTTGTATTCAACATTTTTGCTGAAAGGAGAAATGTCAAACAAATGCATTTTCTTTTTTTATTATTATTTTGCAAAAGTGCCAGATAGGGTGTAATGACCTGGTTTTTGGAGATGTTGCGTAAAGTCTCCGAGTCTGGCCGAAGCTTTGCTGCTGCTCTGCACTTTTTGGAAGCCAACGGAGCGTTTCCTCTCCGCTCCCGTTGTCAGCAGCCGACCTGGATCAGGCGTCAGTGTTCCACTCCACTGATCGCTGCCTGGCTCTGTAGGTTCCCCGAGATGATCCTTTACTTCCTGCGTGTGTGTGTGCACTCTTTAGTGTAGAAAAACTAAAAAAAAAGATAACGGGGTGTTGAAGAGGGTTTTTGAAGGATATTCCTTCCTTCCTTCCTCCGGGTCGTGTTTGTGTTGCCTTGCCCCGGGAACTATGGCGAGATAAGAAAACCTATTCACAAATATGTCAGACAAAGAAATGTTCTGTTGTGCTGCGACAGGGGACAAACAGGATCCAGGAGAGTCAGATTGAGGTTAAGTAGTGCAGGCGGAACGTGAGGAGGTGTGCGAGGGTGTCTGAATGAATGGCGTCTTAGTTCAGCGTGATGACAGAGCATCCGTCAGCTGGTTTTAAACAATGGTGAAGTGAAGAAAGGAACAATTAAAGTCAAAAACGCTGTGTAGTAACTGGCTTTTTAAATTGAACATGGCCTGGAAACGCGCTCTCACACACACACACACACACACACACACACACACACGCCAGGACGATTACCACAGCACTATTTGGCTTCCTTCCTGAGAAATCAAAAGTTCAGCCTTGTGAGAGCCAACTCAAATTTACTATCCATAACGCACAATTGGGAGATTTATTCCACCGAGTGTTTCACAAGCCCGCTGGAACAACATTCCTACGTTGGACACTGTTGCTTGCTCCTTTTTTTTTTTTTGCCCGGACTTTCCTTGTGCAGAATAAAAATGTGTTGTGCGTCCCCCGGAGCCACGCAAAGTGACGTCATGCGCCAGCGGCCAGTTCGTCCCGCCGGAGCTGTCAGAGAGCATCCTTCGGATTGTGCGTGTGTGTGTGTGTGTTTTTGAAGGGAGCTTTGAAGGGGTCTGATTAGACTGCCAGAGCTGGGGTCCCACATCTGGATCATGGCAGAGGCCGTCGCACCGTCGAGGAACACTCGATAAACGCACATCTGCCTAAACGGGGCCAAACAGCTGTTAAACGGATAATATTGACAGCCGCAATTCATTTACTGTAGCTGTGACAAGATTCTGTGCCAATCCTGATAGTAAAATGGAGGGCAATAAAAACGAAAAAAAAATACATACAATGATGATGCGAAAAAAGTTTTTTCCACTATGAAATATGCTGGCCTTAAAGGAAGCTCACTGCAGTATTTTATCTTCCTTAAACAAAGCGGTGTCATGGGTCTCGCTCTCTCTCTCTTTCTCTCTCTCTCTCTCGCTCTCTGACCCCCGGGCCACAGATCCTCTTAATTTGCCCGTTTAATTGGGTCAAAGTGGGCCGAGGCCTCCTCCCATCCACTTCCTCTTCCACTGAGATAAGCGCCTGTCTACTGTAAGGATGAGAGGGTGAATGAGGGGCACATGCAAGATGGGAGGAAGGTAAGGAGTGTATGAAGGCCGGTGGGAGGGGGGGGGGGGGTGGGGGGGGGGGGGGGGGGGGGGGGTGGGAGAGAGAGAGAGGGGCGGGGGGGTCGGAGGGGGAGAAACCAGAGCCCCATCCCAGCGCTCCGTCCCCCTCTGTGCTCCTGCTGTCAGTCCTCCCACTGGGGCAGCTGATGTGCTGAGTGAATTTGGCCATTTGTCTCTCACCCTCACTGAAACACACACACACACACACAGACACACACACACACACACACACTCAGAGTGAGAGGCTCTAACCCCTGCTAATGGCTCACACACAGTTCAAAGGGGAGTGTGGAGGTCCGCGGATGCAGTCCAGACCCCCATACTCCTCCTTCTCCCGGTCCCACGGGAAACTTGGGAAACTAGGGGGGAAGCATCGCGGCATCGCGTCACATCGGCACACGGCACCGCCCAGCGCCGGTCACATGACACGTGATCGCCACCCCGGCTTTCCATCTCCATCGGCTCTGTTTTCGTCGGGGAGGGCCTTTCACGTGATTCCTCACAGACAACAAACAGAGCTTTTCATCACACAGCTAATGTTAGAGCTGATGCTGCCATGTGGCACACTTTCTGCCACCACAATGATCTACTTCCTCGCTTTCAGAAAGCATAGATAACTGCTCTTATTTTTTTTCAATTGTTTATCTCGGTTGCCCCGGTAACGCGACTCAAACCAACATGGCAATTGTTCAGCTTCTGCTTCTCCCCTGGTGGCTTTGAGAAAAAGTGGCCTTATCCAAACACTGACCCCCTGAGTTAGGAAAATATCACCAAGGTGTACGCCTCGAGAAAAAGTGGCACTCTGCTCAGGCGGATTAGTTAAAGTAACAAGCTTTTAAGGAGCCGCGTGAAGCGCTGCTCATGTTATTGCCTGTAAGGCTAAAGCACTTGTTTTCACACATGGGCTCCTGAACACTCACCACTGGAAGGGGGGGCGCCGCATGTATAACTTCATCAGGAAAGCCCAGACATGGAGATTAAGCAGAAATACAGTTGGGGTTATAAAAAAAACTATAATCTCTCTGCTTACTGTTTTGGGGAGGAGGGAGGCGGCACTCGCTGAAAGCAAAAGGAGAGAAAGGGAGGGGGGGTGTTTTGACGACACTTTGGGCGAGATAGTGAGAAAGAAAAATGAAAGAATTTGGTATGGAGATAATATTGAAAATGAAAACAGAGAGTGAGAAGTGTGTGTCCAAACAGAGATTACGTGTTTTCATTGGACAGCGGCCCCTCTTTATCCATGTTTCCACAAAGACGCGGAGCAGGCCTTCACCTCCCGGCTCCAGGCTGCCGAGTTGGCTGAAGGTGGACCAGGGGAGTTTCTGCGTATCCACGCAGGTCCTGATCTCTTGCTCTGTTGCAACACGTCTGCGGTTCGATGAAGTCATGGGTAAAAATGAGGATTGTAAAAAAAAAAAAAAAAAGAAAGTTTAGTAAGAACGTATCCCATTTTTCACTTCCCTTATAGACGCCAGCTCATATCGTGAAATGGCGCCCCCCCTTTTGTTTTAGCCAAATCAATTTGTTTGGATTTTCCAGCACAGATGTAGCGTCTGTCTTCCAATAAAGTTGCGTTTAAACCCGACTCCTCTCCTCGGACCATCTGTCACGTCACCTGCTGCTGTCGTGGCGTCGAACAGAGCCACGGGTCAACGAGGTCACGATAGGTCAGACTAATCCCGGACGAGCTGAGGAAACCTCTGTCTCCAGAAGACCGTTGTGTTCTATAATGTCTCACGCTGATCTGCAGTTTGAAAAATGGTCATAACGTCTTTAAGCCAGCTGTCTGCCAAATGTCCAGATGTTCTCAAGGACTTGGGATTGGAGAGGAAGGCAGAATCAGGATATTCCACGTACAGCTGAAGGAATGAATGTTTCTCTTCATAGTAACAGCTACATCACTCAGTGTCATTTTTTATTTTTTTTTCTCCCACAGGGGACCGCACTGTTTCACTCAACAAAACATCTCACCAGGTCGACTTCAAGTCCCACCAATGGTTCGGCGCCACCGTGCGCTCCCACCGCGACACGATTCTGGTAAGGCGACCTTCTCAGGAATGATTCAGGGGGTCGGGGGACACTTTTATTTCAATCCTGTTACGGACTTGTGAGAAACTCTCTCCTCCGGGGGGAAAGCCTATGTTTCTTTTTTCTATCTCACATTACTCCAGTCCATCTACTGTCAGGTCAGTGAAGACGCACCATAAAAAAATGTTTAGTCCCCCTTCTCCAAAACATCAAAGTTATTTGAGCTGATAGCTGTGGATGTGACCTGGGTTGAGTTATTGGTTCCCCTGCTCCAGATGTACCACTGACCTCGGCCTGGCTCTCCTCCTGGGTTCACCGGGGATATTGTTGCAACTGGGGAAAAAAAAAACACCTCCCGCCTAAGAAGCTATACCCATTCATCACGACATCTCCTCCCTTCTCCCCCCCTTTTCCTCCCCCTCTCTCCCCCCCCCAGGCCTGCGCCCCTCTCTACTCGTGGCGGACTGAAAAAGACACCCCCCATTCGGACGCCACGGGAACCTGCTACCTCTCCGTCCATAATTTTACAAAATTTGTGGAGTACGCTCCGTGCCGCACTGGTAACTGATTTTTAACATTAACACTGATTTGTCTCAGACCTTTTTTTTGTTATTATTTTAATGCGACTGTTGCCACGTAAAGTCATTTACGACGCACTGCTCCCCTCTGGTGTGTTTCAGAGATCAGTGATGCGGGGGGACAAGGATACTGTCAGGGAGGATTCAGCGCTGACTTCACGACGGTAAAAATGATCTTCCTGTTCATTAGCCATGGATATTTGGGACAATCTTTTTTTTCTTTGGAGTAATTCCAAGGTTTATCTTTCAGGATGGCAAAGTGGTCCTGGGAGGGCCGGGCAGCTACTTCTGGCAAGGTATGTGGGACACACCAACCAACC
>JAFBJU010000601.1:1807734-1901685 GCA_016785305.1 Colistium nudipinnis
CCCCCCCCCCCCCCCCCCCTTTTTTTTTTTTTGTAAATGTCCTCATATCCCAAATGTTTCTGTTGAAACAAGGAGCGGAGGAATATCCCGTTGAATAGCCACATTGTTGGAAGGGTTTTTTTTTTGGCCTCTCTTCCAAATGTGCTCAGCATTTGATTCCAGGAGAGGAGAGGAGAGGAAGCAGACGAGGGTGGCTTGCTGCTCGACATGGTTGACACTGTGCTCATGTGTCTGCCCCCCCCCTTCCCCCTCCTCCCCTTCCTTCTCCAGGTCCCGATCCATAAAGGAAACTCTTGTATACACATGTGTCTTGATTATACTATGTTGCCTGGTGATGAGGATTTTTTTTTTCTGGGGGGGGGGGGTTGAAATGAGAGCAGAGGGGATAATGGGAGAAGGAGTGTGGGTGGGGAGGGGCTGCAGGTTTTTGTGTGTGTGTGTGTGTGTGTGCGTGCGTGCAGTTTGCTTTGAATGAGATATTGTTTGGTGGTGGAACACAGCTGGGAAACATCAGGACACGTCGTCTCGCTGAGCGTGCGCACACAGCTGTGCAGAAACAGGCCGACACCGGAGTACAAGGAGTTTTTACTACTACTCCACAAGAGTCCTTGTGTGTCTTTCGGTCTCGTTTTTCCACTTCTTCCTCCTTTCCTGTGTTTTTTTTTCCTTTCCCCAACTCACTCCTGCTTTTGTTTTCTTCACTTCTTCACCAATTTTCGCTCTGCGTGTCTTCACTGGTAAAAAAAAAAAAACCCAAAAAGTTTTTTTTTGGGGGGTGCCGAGATTTTGGACAGTGCTATGCGGCTGATGTCATGGGAGAGAGAGCTACAGGCTTAGATAGACGGCCATTGACTGGTCAGCTCGCTGAAACCCGAGTCCTTGCCCAATTTCACCCTTCTTAACTCCGCTATTCCTTTGTGTGTGGGGCTGTGGTGGGTGGAAATGGAGACGCACCAATTTATCAGCCTGTCTGGCCAAGTCCGATTGCCAGTATGTCTCCGAGCATTTGGCATTTCATCCATATTATTCGTTGCTTTCCCATTACACCCCGTGCCTGGTAATGTGAACCATGTTAAGGAGCTTACACCAGAAAAAAAAAGTGGAGCACAGGGAGAGAACAAGTGGGGGCAAGTGAGGTGTGTGTGTGTGTGTGTGTGTGTGTACAGTGTGTTTATGCTGACTCGCTGCCATACGTGAATATGCTTCCCTCATCACGTCCTCGTCCCCTTTTTTCTGTCCAAAACAGTGTCAACCTGAGTTTCTGCATCTCTGCCGACGGCAAACACCTACCAGACGTTCTAGGTGAGCCAGTTTTCCCACACTTGCTCTTAAGTTTAAAAAAAACTGTAATATTTGTAATGGTTTGAAAAAAAAAAAAATACTGCTCTTGTTGACGGCCTGTAGGTCATTTATTTATTTTTTGGTGTGATCCAGCTTTAATCATCAAACCTTCGTCCCTCTCACCATCCATCGCTTGTTATTATAAGTGTTCCCTGTGCCATTATGTTGAAGTTACATTGACTACATTGTGAACCTGCAGTATTTATGGGGGTCAGAGTATTTATGGAGGTCCCCCTTTTTTTCTGTGGCTGTCATTACGTGAGTTGAGAACATTCATCATACCATGAATGCTCATTTGTGTGTGTGTGTGTGTGTGTTATGCGTTCCAGATTTCCAGGTGGAGTTGCAGCTCGACAGTCACAAGCCCAAGCAGAAAGGGGCAGTGAAGAGGGCTCTGTTCTTGGATTCCCAGCAGCCCTTGCTGCAGAAGAATGTGAGGGTTCGCCATGGCGAGCGAGTGTGCAACCACACAAAGATCTACCTGAGGGTATGTTCCCCTTCTCACTAATAATAAGCCTCTCTGACTTCAATCTGAGTCTGTGTAACAGTTATAATTAAATACAATTTGTAAAAAGTAGCCGATTTTGGAATAAGAAATATATTCCGATTATTTTACATTTTTTTTACATATTCTTGGGAAATCTTTCGCACAACATTTTCCTCCCTTTTTGTTGTTGTTGAGATTGACTTGATTTGTGTTTCTTGGAGCGCAGGATGAAAAGGACTTCAGGGATAAGCTCTCGTCCATTTTCGTGGCCTTGAACTTCAGCTTGGATCCCAACGCCGCCGCCGACTCCCGCGGCCTGAGGCCCATCCTCAACTATCAGACCACCGGCGTGATTGAGCAGAAGGTACGTCGATGGGCTCCACACCTCTCTGATTTGCTTGTTAACCAACGCCAGAGTGACCTACACAACTTTGTACAGCTGTGCGGCGTTGGCTAATGACGCGCATGTGGCCACTTTGATTTTTTTTTCCTCAGGCTCATGTTCTCCGAGCTGACGATAAGAATATCCGCCCGCATCGACGAATCACTTTTCATATCACCAGCTCTCTCTCTCCCTCTCTCTCCTGTCCCTGATGAAAGAGCCAGTCTGTTTCTTCTTTAATCTAAATTCTAAACTACTCGGCTGGGAATGGGTCCAGAGTGTCTGGAAAGCGTTTTTTCTTTTTTCTTTCTACAAAATGAAAATGTGAGGCACATGTACAGCGGCAGTGCACCATTGGCCTGTTTGGGCCGTGTGACCGTACGTGAGGCGAGTCCGTCCAGACACGGTGGATGTTTCGGGGGGCGGGGGGCCCAGCCGGGGCTGTTTGCCCATCTGGTGGAGGTACTCTGGCATTTCGCCGGGAGTGGAGCCGGCTCTACATGTGGGCATCCTTTTCAGCTGGGCCGCAGCATGCGCCATATGTGAGATCGACAACAGCCACCGGCTTTGAGCATTTAAAGGAACGGCGTAGCTTTATCTCCGTTTCTCTCTCTCTCTCTCCTAGTCTTGTATCTTTTTTCCCTCTTGGATCAGGACTGAAGCCTGTCATTGATGCCCTTCCCTGAATATCAAAGCCTGTCGGGCCTCTAACAGATGTGGTCTGTTGCTGAACCGAGACCTTGGGATGAGCCCGCGCTAAAATATCAACCTTAAACGAAATGAATGAAAAAAAACAAAAAAAACGGCCACGTTTTTGGCCAAACGTGGACGCCGCTCGTGTGTGTGTGTTGCCAACATACTTCATTAATCTTACTTGAGACTGTGTGAATGTAACAGTATATAAACAGTGAAGGTTGAATGTTATATCACAGAGTTGGCCTTGATCAGACGCGTGATGCCCTATTGATTTCCACATGTGCTTATGAGAATATGTGGCAGGCCGTGCGGCATTTCACCCAGTGCCAAAGAACCTTCTTCTCTTCAAGCTGCAGTGAGAATGAGATATGGCTTTTGTGCTCGACACAGCCTCGTTCTCTCCCGACTTATGATATGTTCCATGTGTGTTTTCCTATGAAGAGTTATGGCATCACGGAGGTCTATTCATTGTCACCATTCCCAAAATCCTGTATGAAGAGATACATGCGTGCAAAAATCCAATCACCATCCAAGTTGTTGTCACCTTTTTTTTCTTCTCTCCTTTGAAAGAAGAAAATGGCTTAAACAGCATCAACAGCTTCATTGTTCTTTAAATAAAAACATCTGAGCAAAAAAGACATTTGATTAATTGGCACACACACCTCGCCAAGTCAGAATTTTTGATTTCAACGCATAATGCGTGCTCCTCGTTTAGTCACATATTGATATGGTGGCTGTTTTTTTTTCACAACTTGGATATGGATGATGATGATGCAAATGTTGTTTTGCTTGCCCCATGCACACGTACAGACCCGGGGTGCACTCACCACGGTGGTTACCATGGTGTCCATAATTAGAGCCCCTGGATGGTGTAATGACAAGGGCGGCACTCTTTCATCTCCTCCCTCCACTTCTATTTATTATCCTCGTCGTCACCAGCGTCGTAACGCCGTCTCAGGGCTTTCCCCGTCACACTTTTTCCCTCCTCCGCTGTAATCCGTCAGCCTCTGAGTCTGATTCTCAGGTCAACACAACCCACATATCCTATCTCTGAGAAAGTCTCCTGTAGGACGCAGGCTTCCCCCCCCCCCCCTTCCGTTTTCCATACGATCACGTACGGCTGTGGTCGGGGCCCGGGCGGCGTAGAGCGAGTGGTGAAGGCGCGGTTGGCCACATGGCCGCTGTGATGTGGGACGCTGGTGAGAGCTGGCAGCTCCGTGCTCGGCAGTGTGTCCTCGAGCAGGGGGCTTGGATTTGGAATCCTCCTTCATCATACACAGCGTGTGTGTGTGTGTGTTTGTGTGTGTTTGCGCGTCCCGGGACAGCTGGTTCGGTGGGGGGGGAGTGACATGACTTCACCGGGTCCCCCTGAGACGTAGCATTGTTTTTTTTTGGATGTGCAGGGATGATGAGTTGTAAATGAGCGGGGATGCAGTCCAGGTGTGTGTGTGTGTGTGTGTGTGTGTGTGTTTATCAGGATGTAGAGGTGGAATGTATTAGTCATCCCACATGTCGCATCTTGCTGTACTCATCCCATTGTCACCTTCAAGCAAAAAGCAGATTTATCTGGTGTGCCTAATTCTCTTCATGTGTAAAAAAAAAAAAAAAATGTTTTTACTCGGAGCATCTTGTACGGTCATCATGACCTGCGGCGCAAAGTTAGAAATTAATCACACGGAATCTGCTTCTTTTAGGCCCAGATCCTGTTGGACTGCGGAGAGGACAATATCTGTGTTCCTGATTTGAAGCTGGCAGTTCACGGGTGAGTCTCCTCTTTTTCTTTTTTTCTTGTGCGTTTAAAAAAATATATATATTATTATAATAATAAAAACTCACAGCAGTGGTTCTCAAAGCAACTCATAAGACATGATCAAGATGTAAACAGGGCTACAGACATTGAACTCTTCACCTCGCCTCTGCAGATGGGCCGTGGATTGGAGTAAAGCATGAATGCAGCTGCTTTTGTTGTTGGGCAGCTTTAGCTTAGTTTTGGCCTTTCGGAAGCTGGTTTGTTTATAGTCCTCGGAGCTGCAGCGGTGTGCGGCATCCTCGGGGGGGACGCATCTCTAGCTGCACAGGTGCTGTGACAAACAGCTAAAGGGGGAAAAAGATATGAGAGATGAAAAGCGGGAGGATGAGTCCCGACCTCGCGTTGCCTTCTGATTCCTGCCACACTCTGTTTCAAGAAATCTGTTTGCGTTTTTCTCAAAAATAACAACCTCCCTGATACTCCCTGCCCTGCTCTGTCATTTTGAATTTCACATTCCTATATTTATCTTCCATCTGCCTCCATTTCACTCCCAATGTATGCCTGATCTGTCGAGTATAGAATAACCTGCTGTGAGTGTTCGTGTTAGAACCTCAATCCATCCCAATGCAACTGAGCCGCACAAAGTGTGATTAGTGCAATTTACAAATAATTGCTTGATTTTTTTTTTCTTGTCTGCCCCGTATTTTGTTATTGGTCCCAATGGTAGTGGCATGGGTTGATGGGATGCGTACGATTTAGCGTAATTTCAGAAATAAAATATCCACCCTTTTGTGTCTTTTATTCCTCTGCCAAAACACCCAATCTTGTAGACGAAGGGGTCCCTCAGGGAACCTTTAAGGGGTTTGCGGTGTTTTTTTTTGCCTTTTGTTTGATATTTTTTTAAATAAAAAGAGCAAGGCCAGTCAGAATCAGCCTGAGGTTGACTGTCAGGCCGGTACAGGATGAGCTTCACAAATCTCTCTCTCTCTCTCTCTCTCGCTCGCTCTCTCTCTCTCTCTCTCTCTCTCTCTCTCTCTCCCCCTCTCTTACTCTGCTGCCTGGCTTTATGGGAGTGAGCTGTAATTAAAAGCGTCTGTGTGGCCCTACACATGGTTTCCCTCATTGTTCCAACCCGTGGACGGAGGGAGAGCACACAGAGAGAGGAGGTGTTCCACAGTGCTCTGCTCTGTTTTACAGCATGTACGACTTTATTGCCACATCGGAAAAAAGGTTTTAATCCAATTGTGAAGATTGCCCCAGATGAGTCGATTAGGTGTTTGTTTTTAGTTTTTTTGCCCAGCTATTCTTTTTTAAAGTAGAAAATAAGCCTGTGATCAGAACAATGGATGTCATTGTTTATTCATATCTCAAACTCTAATTCAACTTTATTCTGATTAATTTGTTCTGGAAAATGTAACCTCACAATTGACCCTGCTAGTGACTCTGATTCTGTCAATAACTCGGTTTGGGTCCTCAGGGACAAGAAGGAAGTGTACCTGGGGGATGACAACTCGCTGACCTTGACCTTTAATGCAAAGAATGAGGGTGAGGGAGGGGCGTACGAGGCGGAGCTGTACGTGGTTCTACCTCCAGAAGCTGATTACAGCGGCATCGCTCGCAATAATGAGGTAAGTAGAACTGAAGGCAATAAAACAAATACACAACTTCCAGGAACTCATGTGTTTCCTATGATCTTTTTATGGTTGTCCATGCTTGTGCGTTGACTCACTCGTCCTCTCGGTTCTCAGAGCCTGACCCAGCTGACCTGCAGCTACGACACGGAGAACCAGACCCGATACCTCAGCTGTGATTTGGGAAACCCTATGAAGTCCGGCACCAGTGTAAGAACACCTCTGTCCTGTGGACATATATATATATGTCCACATACATACACATATATATATATATATACATATATATATATATGGTGCCGCGTTTGCAATGTGTTTTATTTTGACAGTAGTAGTACATGGTTGACACTGCATTATAGTTTCCTGCTTTCTTGGGAACCTCCGGGTTTGGGTGTGTGAACAGTGCAGGGAAAAAATCAGTGTGTGTCAGGAAATGTTGTGACATGAACAGCGCACGCCATCTGTGCCCTCAGCTCCTCGCCGAGTTCCCCTTTTTACTGATGTTTTTAACAGGTCTGTAATGGGAGACTGTCAACTACGTGTTGACTGGGAGAGTCACTTGAAAAACAGGCCGTCGTCATGGAAACGGCTCATTTGTTATCGGTGAAGATCTTGGATTGTAGCATAATTAATGTGTGAAAGAAAAAAAGTTTCTTCCTCGTGTAGATATTCCGTGTTTATGTTTAAGTCTGTTACCAACCACTTTTTCTCTTTGTTTGGTTGGGATGGAAAGCAGTAGGGCCATTTTTTGATGATGACTAATGACGTAGAATTAAAATGTCTGTCATCTTCGCAGCTGTGGGCAGGTCTGCGCTTCACGGTGCCACGACTCAAGGACACGTACAAAACGGTTCAGTTTGAGATGCAGATTCGCAGGTAACCGCTTGGCGTGGCCATGCAACTGAGACATGAAGAGCAAATAGAATACATCCACTTGTTTTTGTTTTGAAATGGTGGGAGCTCATTCAAATCATGTTCCTCTTTGTTTTGTTTGCAGCAAAAATGAAAATAATTCCCACAGTGAGGTTGTACCCTACAAGCTGGAGGTGGTGGTGCAGGCCGAGGTCCTTCTGCAAGGGTGAGCGCTGGTTGAGGATTTCCTCTTTTGAACTCTCTGGACTTATTGGAATCTGGAATTAAGTATGTAATGCAGCCCTATGTATTATCTCTAACACCTTCACTTCTCCTCTCTAGTGTGTCTCGACCAGATAAAGTCTTCTTTCCGCCGGCCAACTGGAAGGTGACCAAAAACTATGGGGTGGAGCAGGACGTCGGGCCAGCCATGGAACACATCTATGAGGTAATCGGCCGTGGCTGTGCAGACTCATCGTGGCCGGGAGGATTGGGTTGGAAAGCAGATCCTACCGTTAATATAAAAAAAGAAAAAAAAAGGAAAAAGTCAAATTCTCGGGGCAGCAATGGAGGAAAAACCAAAGAACCTGTACTCTGGCTACAATTTGGTGACGATAAACAGTCCTTTAATCAAGGGAACCAATTGTTTTAGATTGAATAATATGTGAAACATTCATTTACAATTTAAAATCCACTTTGAAGCAATTAAGCGTCTCTTGAAGTTTTCCCAATATTGCCGTTTTTTTCCAGTTGGTGAACAACGGGCCCAGCCGGATCAGCCACACCTTATTGGAGCTGCGCTGTCCCCTCAGCATCCAGGGCCACAATCTGCTCTACCCGCTGGAGTTCTCCACCGAGGGCCCCATCAACTGCACCGCCGACAAGAACATGAACCACCTGCGCCTCAAAGTGAGTGACAGGGGTCAGATCGGGCCGAGGCCTCCCAGTCAGATGTGTGATTAACAGCTGGATCCGCACGCACCAGCTCCACAGCCCCACCCAGGACCACCACCACTTTCATGTCCCAGCTCCCGTCCTGTGATCAGCACAGCTTGATGAAGACACACTTACTGATCTTCCACAAACCAGAGATGCCCTAACCGCAAAGCTTTTTAGCTTTTTTTTTTTCCTTCTTTTGTGGGCGACCCATCATCCAGCTACAGTTGTTAGTATTTACATTTTGAAAGGGTTGACAGATGTTGAGCAGGGGCTGTGAAGGGGTCATCCGTCTTGGCTAATGTTCTCCTTCCCCTGGTGGATTGCTAAGTGCGGCATGTTTCCACGGGAATCCATGCAGAGTGGGACTCACATGCTTCTGATGAATGAGAAAAAAGGCCTCAGGGTCATGCTGACATTAGGGCTAATATTGACAGAAAGGGTGGCGGGCTCCTTTGCCTGCCGAGGTCGAGGTCCGTGCACGTTGTCCCAATGGCTGATTGTGCATTTGTGTGTTTGTCTTTAGCTCCAGCACACATCCACAGAACCACCCATTCTGGCGTTGAAGGGCCAGGAACACCATGTGGAGAAACGGGACGTCCACAAGAACCAGCTCGCCCATCTGACCAACCTGGTAAGATGCCTTGAGTGGAATTGTCATTTTCCTGTGTATATAAATAAGGTTTTGTCAGGGCCAAAAGGTGAAGGCTAATTTAACAGGTGCCTGATTGGTGACTTGAAAGCCAGACAATGAAGAGCTTGAATTTACAGCTCTGGGCTCAATGGGGTTATGCCGTTAAAACCTGTTTTGTGCCACTTACACACTCGATCCAGGCAAAAGCAGAAGCTTGAAAGAAACGCATTTCATGGTGTCGCAATATGGGGGTTTGCAAAATCAGGACCTTTTTGCGGTTCACGCACGAGGCAGCCCTGGGATTAGATCATTCAGTTATGATGTCATTAAAAGGGCGGGGTCAAAGGTCACGCACTCGCTAGTCCCTTTGTGGCGATTAACATTAAAGAGGCTTTAGGAGGGGCGGCGAGGCCGAGGAGATGTCAGACATCGCAGGCTCTGCTCTCTCATTTAGGTTCTCGTAGATGTTGGGACGCCCCCCCCCCCCCTCCCGAGCCACCACACACTGGCTCCATTGATCAACCCACCTGTGGTGTCGCAATATGGGGGTTTGCAAAATCAGGACCTTTTTGCGGTTCACGCAGGAGGCAGCCCTGGGATTAGATCATTCAGTTATGATGTCATTAAAAGGGCGGGGTCAAAGGTCACGCACTCGCTAGTCCCTTTGTGGCGATTAACATTAAAGAGGCTTTAGGAGGGGCAGCGAGGCCGAGGAGATGTCAGACATCGCAGGCTCTGCTCTCTCATTTAGGTTCTCGTAGATGTTGGGACGCCCCCCCCCCCCCTCCCGAGCCACCACACACTGGCTCCATTGATCAACCCACCTGCTCTTTGCCTTTTTCTCCATTTGGGATACCTGCCTCCACCAATGAACTCTTTGTGCGTTTGTCGCCCCTAAAACGTGCTCGTTCATCAAACGTGTCCAACAACACTTTGGGATATAAAGAGCCTTATTCTCCTTTTTTTTCCACCCTGTGTGTGCACTTTTGTTTTTTGCACTCAGTCAATTTCAGTGTCTCTTGATTAAAGTGCCTTAGTGTTTAGAGATGCTTGGGTGAAGCTGTCCACATAAGGTCAAGGCTTGAGAATTAGAAAAAAAACTCTTTGAAGAGTTTAGCTCTGCAGAGAGAACAAGGGACCGTCTGTAAATACTTATAATAGAGAACCTATCACTTAGATGTAGTGTTGCAGTACTTAAAGTTATTTTGAAATATTTACGTACTGGCCATTATTGTACATGAGCGCATGTGATATATTTTTAGTACTACCTTATAAAACGTTTTGTAAATTTTAAGTACTTAAGAGCCTCCAAAGCCGCGGTAGATTTCTCCAGCAGGTGTTTATCCTGCAGCGGAGCATGTGTATTTTTTATTTTTTTTAATCTCTTTCATTCATCAGGACCTCCTCGTGGACCACCTATAGGAAGAAAAAAAATAGACACAAATTAACTAATTAATAACATGTGTAACTGAAGCCTTGATCATTTATTGGCGTGAAACCCACAATTAATACGTATTATTGGAGTACTGACTGCTAACAATTATTTTAGTTTTGCCAAAGCTCCACAAAATAAAGGTACATCAAATTCGCAAAATCCTCCTATTTTAGAGGCGGGGATAAAAAAACTGAACTAAATAGTTTGATTGCCGAATCACGTCGGAACTTCTTGGTCCACACAGCGTTGCGCAGCGCAGGCCCCGTGTGTACAGCTGCTGTGTTCTTAGGCCAGACTGTTATTTTATTTTAATTTGTGGGAACAGCCCCCCCCCCCCCAGTTCCACATCTCCACCACGTTAATTCCACCAGTGAGGATATGCAGGACCCGGGTCTGAGGCATCTTTGGCACTGGACCATGTTTGTGTCATTCCCCCCCCCCGGGTATTGAGGAGCTGCACCAGGAAGGAGTGGACCCATGTGCTCCCTGCCTGTCTGAATCATTAAGTCTGTCTAAGACCGAGTCTGGTGGAGCTCCTCCTTCCTTTGCCCAACTTTGTGTCATAAATAAACGAAAATGCGCTCCACGCAGGAAACCCCGCCGAAAACCCTCTCAGACTGGGGGTGGTCTGCCTCTATAAAACACATTATGTGCGAGTTAAAAAAAAAAAAAAAAGTTCAACTCACCAAAGCCGCCCGATGAGGACCTAATTAAGAATGTGTATTCTACGGCCGTTGGGGAAAAAACGGGGCCGGTTTTAGTGGTCGGACAATAATGTGGAGAGTGGTGCATGCTGCATTTTTACAGTCTCATGACATTCCTTCAATCTAATTCGAAGCAGGCGTGGAAAAGGGATCATAACATTGGACTCTTTGTTATATTTATTCGACCTTCAGCACCAACGGGGCTGGTATTCGTCCTTCATTTAATCTGGCTCAGGCAGCTTTCACCTTTTTTTTTTGTGTGTATGACTTCCACCTGCGTGCCACTGTATTGTATTTATATTTCAATCTAGCATTTATATATAACACACTCTTAATGTCCTGTGTTTCCACAGTCGTGCTCTAATGTGGAGTGCTGGTCGCTCCAGTGCAAAGTGGGTCTCCTGGAGAAGGGCACGACGGCCATCCTCAAAGTGCGCTCCCGCGTCTGGGCTGAGACCTTTATGGAGGTTTGTGGGAGAAGCGTCTTTTTTTTGTTTTCACTTTTACACACTCACCAGACATGAACACATGTTCTCCTCCAGATCACAAAAACCTGTGCGATAGGGTTTAGCGCTTTTCCCGCCAGTGTCTGTGTATTTTTTCCATGTAAAAGGCCATTTCTCATCCAAACTTAAAAAAAAAAAAGCGAACGGAGAGTTGAAACCTTGTTAAACCTCATATGTGTGGCTTGCAAAGACATACAGCTGCAATATTCACTTTCGCGTATTGGATTGTGTCGACGAGGCATGTGCGTTGGGACTCGACCAGCTTGTAAAGCTCCCACATATTTTGCCTGAACAAATGGGATGACAGTTGCTAACGGAGCGTGTAGATTTCTCCAGACCCGGCTGTTTCTTGCAGTTTACATCACCGATCCTCCCGCATTCTCTAACACAACACACATGTGTGACTGTATTGAAAAATCATTGTGGGGTCGTCACAGCTGCTCATGGGATAGGAATGCTGAGAGCTGTTTTTTTTCTTTGTGAACTCTGCTGCCATCTAGTGCAATGAAGCAACATGTCTGCATTTATTTCTAATCTGAATGGATTGGATTTGATCTCTTCTTTCAGAGGGCCTATAAGCAGTATGTGCTGGAGTGCCTGGCCAGATATAGCGTGAAGAAGATGCCTTACGCCATCCTACCCAGACACTCACCCAGTGGACACAAAAAGGTAATGGGGATGTTTTATCATTACCGTCACAGTCATTAATTCATTGAAATTGAGCTGGTCCATTTCGTACTGTAAAATAATGATAATAATAATAATAATAATAATAATAATAATAATAATAATAATAATAATAATAATAATAATAATAATAATAATAATAATAATAATAATAATAATAAAATACTACTAATAATAAAATACTACTACTACTACTAATAATAATAATAAAATACTACTACTACTACTACTACTACTAATAATAATAATAACTACTCTTATTCTCAGGTGGTGACTCCAGTGGTGTGGAACAAGCCAGATATCGAGAACTCGGTCCCCCTGTGGATCATCATCTTGGCCATTCTGGCTGGTTTATTGCTTCTGGCTTTACTCATCTACGTTTTATACAAGGTCAGTGCTGCTGTCACACAACCAAAATGACATTTCAATAAATGGTTCAACCCTGTGCACATTTCTATGTTCTGCTTTCTTAAAAAATGTTTCTTCGTGTGTGTGTGTGTGTTTTTTTTTTGGTTGCAGTTTGGCTTCTTTAAGCGATCTCTACCGTACGGCACCGCCATGGAGAAGGCACAACTCAAACCACAGGCTGCGTCTGAGGCCTAAAAGACCATGTGAGAGTTTCCAGAACCACAGAAACCTGGCCGTATGATTGCAACAGTTGAAACACAATGGATCAGAGAGCAGTTGAAGACTTAGGGGGGTGGGGCGAAAGAGAGACCACTGGAACTCCACTGTGCTGCACTAGATGAAGAAAAAAAAAAAAAGAATCCAAAGTTCTTCTAGCCAAATGAATGTTTTTTTTTGGTTTTTCCTTTTTTAATTTATGCGTGTTGGCAGGTTAGTATTGTTACCAAATGGGACTCTGCTCAGTATGCAGGTACAACAAGGTGGTTTACCTTTTTTTTTTTTTTTAAGGTTCTTGCCACGGAGAGTTGGGTCACACCTGTTTAACTTGCCTTTGCTTTGGTGCTAATGATGGGATATGTTTGCGGGATCGGAACAGGAAGTGGCCCCATGTAGCCGGTGGCAGCCTGGAGCTGTTAAAATCACTGACGCTATTATTCTGACTCGTCCAGAACATTTTCACCCGTTTTTTATTGACTGAAGATCACCATTCAGGTCTCAAATCGCATAAGCAGGTGATTTGGTTAAAACCAAAAAAAATATTTGTCATATATATATATATATATATATATATATACACACAAGTGCATATATATATATATATATATATATATATATATATATAGCCCTGACCTTATCTGAGGTGTCCCCTTGATTCTTGCCCACGGCTGGCCTCCAGCAGCCTGCAACCCTGAACAGGATACGCGGGTATTTTGAAAAGCTTGGGTGGATGTTTCTCAACTGTGCATGAAAATGATCTCTCTCTGCCTCAGGACGGTGGACAGTGCCCGGGTTGGAGTTGTCGTCGTTGTTGTTGTTGTTGTTGTTGTTGTTGTTGTTGTTGTTGTTGTTGTTTTTTTGCACTCAAAGGAAATCTACTGAAATATTTCCAAAGACACCAGAGACCCACTGATTGACCTTCCTTTGAGTTGTGTTTTTTTTTGACTCCTACTGATCACTTTGTTTGAATCCTCATGCGTTACCAAAGCTGGCATCATCATCGTCATTGTCGTCGTCGTTGTTGTGTTGTCGACTGGAACCACCGCAGAAACCTCACGTTGAGCTGGGTGCTGATGGTGTAATGGTGTGTTGATCCAAAGACGTTGACACAGTCAGCTGTGTTGTAGCCTGGACACATCATCACAGGGCGTGAAGGATTCCTTTTTTTATTTTCTCTCTCACAGCGTGCGTTACTGTGGGATTGTGTGTTTTTGTTTCGTCTGAAGGAGAAGTGGTTCGAGTCATCCCAAACGCCAAACGGGCGACAGGGACTGAACATTCAAATGCTTTGTATTGTCATGTACATAGATTCCATGTGCCTTAAATGCAAATACGTCATGTCGTTAGGGTGGCGTGTGCTTGCGTGTGTGTGACTATGTGCACACGTGCATTTGTGTGAATGGTGTGTATTTATGAATGTGTGTTCTGTGTATGGACTGGTTATTAACGTCGCCGGTGCCTCGTCCTGTTCATCCCTTCCAACTCAGTAGCTCGGGATCATTTGTGTAAAAAAAAAACATTCTGCATAACTATTGATCCCATTCAGTCAGTTCACGTGTTGACTTAAAAAATACGTATAACCTCAGTGGGAATACAAAAAAAAGAAAGGAAAAAAGAAATGGCTACCGTCCAGATGTTAGCATCCTACTTGATGTGTTGTACCTCTCACAAAGGGATAACAGCTTGGCACTGGGAACTCTATGTTGTTTTGAAGTGCAATATTTATATTCACTCTTTTGAAAATATTACAGAGCTTTTTTTTTTTTTTTTTTTTTTATATATATATATATCCGTTTCAGTTGTGGAAAGAAAAAAAACAGAACTAATGTGATAAGCACATGAACTAAATCCTTGGTGAAGTTCTGACTTTTCACGTTCACCCGCTGTCTCACTGAGCATATTTCGAGTGCCAAATTTCTTTTTGGATTGGAGATTTTAACCACAGAATGACACCATCACCAGAATATATCTGCGTGGACCTTGGGCACATAGTTTGATCCTTGTCTCTCACCATGCGCTTGACATTTCTTTGCCTCACTTACACTCTTTTGAATATGGCCCCTCTCATCGGACAGTGATTTAGCCTTTGTCAAATGGGCCACGAAATCCCCATTTGATGATTCTTCTAAATCCTTTACCATTGACTAAATGAAAACTGTTTTTTTGAACCGGTCAACCCAATCATTTATAATGACGGGGATCATTTCACTACTTCCTCCGTGGTTATTTCAGGAGAAGGCACTGTTTGTTTTTTTTTCCAGTTTCCTTTTTTCACCATAGCCCATTTTCTCTCTCCGGGACTTTCTACAAGGAGTTGTACATATTTAAGATGCGGAGAGTAATGAATTCAATTGATAACTGATTTGTTGTGAATTTTTCTCACCCCATATTGGGGAGAACATTTTTGTCGGAGGGGGGGGGGGGGGGGTAATTGGACTGTTTTTACCTGTTACGGTTTGTACTTTAAATAAAATATTTCTCTTTTTACAAATGCTGGAGCTTTCATTGCATACAGTAATTGGACTGTTTTTACCTGTTACGGTTTGTACTTTAAATAAAATATTTCTCTTTTTACAAATGCTGGAGCTTTCATTGCATACACGCCTGACTGAGAAAAATAATTTATTTAGAAAACAATATGGTACGAAAATGACATGCACGTCAGTTACCAAAATAAACCGATGCAAGTTTGAATGTGAAAAAAAATATTTGTGCAGAAAAAAAAACTGACCTACAGTGATCGGCAATGGGAAAGATCTGCGGAACGTGTCCTCGTGGCTCTTCGGTGGAGCCAGGAGACAGCAGCTCACAAACCTATACGTGAACGTATCCCTCAGGCTCAGCGTTGGAGGTCATTACTGTGCGCGCTGCACGTGTTCCCTCTCAGCGCTGTGCTGTGTGCAAGAAGCTTCTCCACAAATGGTCCAAGTTGCTCTAAAGTGGCTTTCCATGGCACGCCACACTTCCAGTGTCCATTTTCTATTCCGATGAGAGCGGAGGCCTTGTTGATTGAGCTGGAATGCGATTTTTTGGCTTCAGCATTCTAATGTTCTTGATAGTTGTGTGAGCTTGCGCTGGTTGTCGATCACCTTCAGGTGCTGAATGTAGTGTCGGATGTTGCTGGGATTCCGCAGCGGGAAAGCGGGGTCCGAGTCTGGAGGAGAGGGACAAATCTTCGTGGGTTGACTCTTTGTGCGTTTGAGTTTTTTTTTATTTATTTTTTATTGGCAAATCAAAGTTATTTTCATGTGCTGTGGAGAAGGTAGTACAGTATATGTGGTGGGCGGGGCTTACACGTAGATATGCGAGCAGCGGGCCCTTCCAGGAACATGCGGTCTGCCAGGCCTCTCTGCGGAGACGAAGGCACTGCAGAGCAGGAACAGAATGAGTCGTAAGACACCAACCTGATGTCGTCCGTCGACTTCCTCGTGCAGTTAGAGTTTGTTTGACTCGGACCCGGCGTGCGCGCCATCCTCAGCATGAAGCTGTGGATCTGCTGTGTCACTCACCGTATGGCTGGCTTCTGCATCCTCGCACAATCTTCACTGTCTTGGCGATCATCCGCTGTGACGGTGGGAGGAGAATTTATTTCATGTTAATCTCACACCGTGGACAAAATGAGAGTTTTTTTTTTCTGTCTCACCATCTTCTCAAAATTGACCAATTTGTCGACATAGCTGGAGTTCCCCTCGTGGATGAATGTCATGTCTGGGCACGGAGGGAAACAGGAAACGTGCCGTACATGATTTCAGACCATTCATTGATATTCACTTTCAGGTGTGATGTTGTGTATTGGACACGTTGTTAGGTAAAGTGTCTTGTTACCTTTGAGCAGCAGGGGCATGAAGGGGATGTAAGGAGGACTGAGTTTAGCCACAGTCAGTCTGTAGGACCGGTGGTTACGGGATGGATCCTAAACCAGGCGAACATAATATAATAATAATAATAATAATAATAATAATAATAATAATAATAATAATAATAATAATAATAATAATAATAATAATTATACTAAATTATATTATACAAAAAGAACAGGAAATGACATAACAATTGCAAACATTACAGAAATGCTCTTAGGTGAGGTGCGTGTGTGTTACTTACCATCAACCTCTCATAAGCACAGTAGATTCTTTTCGTCTTGCTGGGTATCCTCTGTGACACAGGTTAAGGCATAACAAAGTCAAAACCAGTCATCTCCACAGTTCTTGATCTGATAAAGGTGACGTGATGCATTCCTCACCTCCCAGGTCTTGTACAGCCTCTGCACGGCGCTGTTGCTTAACGCAAACATCACAGCGAAAAACGAATTGAGATTCTTCAGCTCCTTCAAGCTGCAAGAGAAACCGGACGCGCACTGAACAAACTAAATTCCTAAATCAGATGCCTGATTCCAATTTTTTATTTTTTTTAAATCTGAACCATAAAGGTGGACCGTTATAACAAAATTAAATATGGCCGAGGTTTCCTCTTACACAGCTGCAATCTTGATAAACTTCTTCAGCAGAACGGCGCGTTTCACCAAGTCCTCGCAGAGGCATAGCTCCGTCACCACCCAGTACTGCACCTCGTTGAAGCGACGCACAAACCTCTCCAGGTTGGCCGTGGTGGCTCCTGGGAACTTGTGTCGGCCGAATATGTAGTAAACAAGCTCCACCTGGAGCAAAGAGAGGCCAGGCAGTTTTTTTTTGCTTCAGACACACGTGAAAAATGCAGGAAGTGTGTTATCACAGCTGCGGATGATCTGACGGCCAAGATGGCACTGTCAGATAAAAAAAAAACGCCGGGGAGCGTGACTCCGATAATTCTCCATCAAAGAGACGCATAGATGAGGCATTTATAGACTGTGCTGATGCATTTAGTTTATATGGCGTGTGTAAAATCCATCATATTTGCAGACTGACCTCGTGCATGGCATTGAACAGCTCCCAGTCGTAGTTTGTGAGTTCCCCGGCGATGTCTTTGGAGCCCATTTGTTCCAGGACGTCGGTGGTGCCTCGCTCCGGACCCTGCTGCTCCCCCAGGGGAACCTGGGACAGACAGAGAGAGACAGAGGAGGTGTGGATGTTCTCTCTCTCTCTCTCTCTCTCTCTCTCTCCATCTTCTTCGTGGACACAGAAGCTGAACCCAAAGTGAAAAGTGAAAAGCTGAGATTGCTCACCAGAGTGTCCACCTGGCTGCTGGTACAGATGAACAATCTTTCATTGAGCCCCAGGGCGGTGTAGACCGCGGTGGCCTCCAGCTTCAGCTGAGCTCTCTCTGTGTGCATTTAAAATATATTCATTTTGATGAAATAATCAACACAACTCAGGCTTTTCTTCTGACAATTTGTTGCGCAGAAAGTGACAATCTGACCCACCCACCTCCCGTGGAGTTCATTTTGACCAGGATGTGATCTCCGGCAGGTTTGACGAGCGCTGAAATCACTTCCTGTACCGATGTGTTCACGGGGAGCATCAGGGTGAGGGGTTTTTTGTCGGGCCTGTAGATCTCATACAGCACTGCACGTACACCCACACACACAAACAGGACCGGGGACAAAATGTCAAGATTTGCTGATCTGATGATTGATGACGCGAGTGAAGACACGTGTGAGTCATGAGCGACGCCCGCAGCAAACAAAACAAACATTACATGTGTTGTTGAGTATGATTGATTGATTGATTTGATGCTGCGCCTGCTCGACTCACCTTTATCCTGAGCTCTGATTGGCTGTAATCTCCCCGCAGACTCCTCGCAGCTGGTAAACCAATCAAACGGCTGGTTCTGTGGAGTGAAGGAGTGGGTGAGTGACAGTGGAATTGTGTTCTCATAAAAACGCATGTGTGATATTAATTGTTCAGCTGTGTGAGGACCCTCACCCTGCTCAGAGACTGATATCCATTCTCCATCCTGCCAAACGAAGTTGAGCACAAAACTGTGTCATTTCACATGTGCTCCAATAATATTTACAACTTCATAAATTCTAGATACATCTTGAATTCATAATAAGATATGGATATCATTTATGGAAAATGCAATGTTAGAACTTACACTTTTGCTCTCCTCCTTTCCCTAAATTGTTCTTTCAGCAGGCCGGACAGACGGACGTCACCTGCCACCTCCTTCTTTAACCTCTGTCTCAGCACAAACACGGGGAATAAAAAGGTAAGGAACACAATTATGATATTATCCACAAATCATGAAAAAATTAAAATAAAAGAGAATGGTATTTTTACTCAGGCCTTCCATCTCACCTCCAAACAGTCCAAAGCAACGGGGTCCTCTTTCAGCAGCAGGCCATACAGCGCCACCCACTGGCCGACCAGCTTCACTACCTTCTGCTTGGTGCTGAGAACGTACATGGCCTTCTCCTGGTCAGAACCTTCAGACAGCTCTGCCTGGTAAGTGCAACCACGTTAAGGAGCGTAACACAACAAGCTACACAACTAAAGAATCAAACGCATGATATTCCATTTCAGTAGATATGTTTGAATATAATAATCTTCATCGTTGCTGTTATCACTTTCGTGGACCATCTCAGGATATTGATGCTGCAGTGCAGGACACATCTGGCCGGAGGGCATGAACATTCTGTGGGTGAGCAGGAAGTCGCTGGTGCACGGATCTGCAGAGTGACAAACGTCACCACACACATACCCAGAAACACACAATCCAATACATTTTTGTGACGAAGGGAAGTCTGGCAGCCTTGAATCACTGCCTGCAGGCCGCCAGCTGTACCTGTGGCATCGTTTCCATTGGAATCCAACTTCACTGTTTCCAGTAGGTGTTCCAGGATTTTCTCCGGTGTTCCTGACATCACTGTGTACCTGTACACAGAGGGAGAGAAGCATATTGAATGTTTTTTTTTCAATGGGTTCTGATTACATAACTTTTATCCAAATGCTCTACTAGAATAAATCTAATGTGGTTTCTGACACTAAGCAGGAAACTTTAATATCTGTGAACAGACGTGTTGTGCCAGTCACACACTGTATGTTAACTGTTGGCGAAGTTTGAAGTTGGCGAAAGGGTCAAATCGTTATGTGCGTCTTGACGGTTCACCCATTCCCAATGTCCGAGAAACACGGGACCAAGACCATCGCGTTCGGGGTCCCTGAAAACCCCCCCAAACCAACTTTGATCTTTCTAGCAGCAATCCTTCACCAAAACCCTAACCCTAATTCCACTCTTATAACCCCTATAAGTGTGGAATTAGGGTTAGGGTTAGGGTTCCCAAAACCATAATTCCAGGCTTATTACACCTATAAGTGTGGAATTAGGGTTAGGGTTTTGGTGAAAGGTCCCTGCTAGAAAGATGAAAGTTGGTACCAGGGGGTTTTCAGGGACCCCGAACGCGATGGTCTTGGTCCCGTGTTAATCGGACATCGGGAAGTTGGCAAAAGGGTCAAATTGTTATATGCGTCTTGACGGTTCACCCATTTCCCAATGACTGAGCAACACAGGACCAAGACCAGCACGTTCGGGGTCCCTGAAAACCCCTCCATACCAACTTTCATCTTTCTAGCAGCAATCCTTACCCAAAACCCTAACCCTAATTCCACAGGACCAAGACCAGCACGTTCGGGGTCCCTGAAAACCCCTCCATACCAACTTTCATCTTTCTAGCAGCAATCCTTAACCAAAACCCTAACCCTAATTCCACTCTTATAACCCCTTTAAGTGTGGAATTAGGGTTAGGGTTAGGGTTCCCAAAACCCTAATTCCAGGCTTATTACCCCTATAAGTGTGGAATTAGGGTTAGGGTTTTGGTGAAGGGTCCCTGCTAGAAAGATGAAAGTTGGTACCAGGGGGTTTTCAGGGACCCCGAACGCGATGGTCTTGGTCCCATGTTAATCAGATATCAGGAAGTTGGCGAAAGGGTCAAATTGTTATGTGCGTCTTGGCGATTCACCCATTTCCCAATGTCCGAGCAACACGGGACCAAGACCAGCACGTTCGGGGTCCCTGAAAACCCCTCCATACCAACTTTCATCTTTCTAGCAGCAATCCTTAACCAAAACCCTAACCCTAATTCCACTCTTATAACCCCTATAAGTGTGGAATTGGGGTTAGGGTTAGGGTTCCCAAAACCCTAATTCCAGGCTTATTACCCCTATAAGTGTGGATTTAGGGTTAGGGTTTTGGTGAAGGGTCCCTGCTAGAAAGATGAAAGTTGGTACCAGGGGGTTTTCAGGGACCCCGAACGCGATGGTCTTGGTCCCGTGTTAATCGGACATCGGGAAGTTGGCGAAAGGGTCAAATTGTTATATGCGTCTTGACGGTTCACCCATTTCCCAATGTCTGAGCAACACAGGACCAAGACCAGCACGTTCGGGGTCCCTGAAAACCCCTCCATACCAACTTTCATCTTTCTAGCAGCAATCCTTAACCAAAACCCTAACCCTAATTCCAGACTTATAGGGGTTATGATAGTTTTGGTGGATGTCATCAAGTCTTGTTTCAATAGAAAAAACTAGATGGAAGTTATTCTATAAATAGAATAACTTGAAATGGGTCACACGCCCTGAGCAGAAAATGTGTTTGTGTCAGTTAGAGACGGTTTTAAGAATCTTCTCACTTGCTGTTGTTTCCCGCTGCACCAGGCACGCTTTTCTCCAACACCAGCACCGTTTTCCCATGCTCCTGCAGACGCACTGTGTTTGCCTCCACGTCCTGCAGACCAGTCACACACATAAATACATACATATGCATACATAGTATATCTGTGAATATGCACAGAAAACAGTACATTTAACCACACACACACACACACCTTGAGAATGCGTATGAAGTCCTGTTTATCAACGCGGAGAAAATGGCAGTTGTCTTCTCTCAGGATGATGGTGGCGGCACGCGGAGCATCATTCAGCAGGGCCAGCTGCCCAAAGTCCTCCCCCTCGTGTAGTGTCGTAACCAGCCCCTGTGTGTGCACACACCGTACAGTCAGTGGGACCCACAGAGAGGATGGCTGAGCTTTGTGGGTTGTGGTTTGTGCGTTTTACCTTGCCGTGCGTGATCACGTTCACAGAGCCTTTCCAGATGATGTACCACGAGGTGCCTTTGTCTCCCTGACTGAACACTGAGTAACACCAGAAAGACACTCAGTGCCAACATTGGTCACAAGATGGCAACCAGGGCAACCTTTGAACAATGGCCTTTTATTATCATCTATGTGTGACTATACAAGACTTGAATGAATAAAAGGGGACTGGTGGCTTCCATTCCATTCCATTGATGTGAGCAATATATAATATATCATCACTACAAAATGACACTGTGTGTGTGTTTGTGTCCACATGTGTGTGTTGCCAGGCTCCCTACCACCCGTGCTCAAACGAGAGAAAGTCTGTCGCACTCACACACTGTTCCGGCCTTGGCGTGAGATTCAAAGACCAGCACCGCTGCCAGCTCCTTGCGCACCTACAGGCACAACACAGCATGGTGTTTTCACAACATATCGCACTCCACTGGTTCTTTCACCAAAGCAGTTTCAAGACAACTGGGTACATATTATCACGAATGAGCAAAAACAAACCAAAAAAAGAAATGTAGAGCAAGATATCTTTCATCAAGCATAAAATATCAAATCTGGTGTTGTTGAATCTAAAAGTGTTTTTTGTTTTTTTTAATAGTCAAAAATGAACTCAAACGGAAGTCTACCGTCAAACAAAGTTTTGTATGTACAGGATGTTATTAAATAATTTAATAGACACAATATTTTAATAAAACAAAAGACCTGATCAGTTCTCAGACCAGATCAATCATTTCACAATTTGTGTGTGTGTGTTTTTTTGACAATCACAGCCACTGACCGAGGCCGAGAGATGAGCGGCAGCTTTCACGTGCAGCAGCTCCTCATAGATCACCTCCAGGTCTTCAGCACTTCTCTGACTGGGGCTAAAGACAGGAGGGGGAGGTAAGAAAGCAGCAACACAACATGTTACCTCTGTTACACACTGAAACCACACAAACACGCAATGTTAAATAGAATTTAGTGTAGCCACCCCCTTAATTGGATCTGCTCCAAATGTCAACGTTTCTTTGATGGGTCATGCCCTTAACTAAATACCACAGAAATGATTTCAGTATTATTTGTATACTTCACTAACACACATCAGAGTTTCCTTTTCATTATTTATTATATCGAGTTTGGGCCCACTGACCCTTTGCGTAGAATCATGGTGAGCAGGGCGTCGGGGCCCAGCTGTGACAGCAGCGACAGGCCTTCCTGCAGCTCGTCCTCGGACTCCTTCTCGTTAGTGATGTGGCTCAGGCCGAACTCCACGTCTTGGAAGCGGAAGAACTGTGTGTCCTTGTCGTGGAAGTTCAACTCGTGTTTCACTTGGCGGAGAGAAAAATGAAAAAACATTTGAGATAAATTGAATGGAAATAAGCTGCAAATCTATTCTGAGAGATGCTCGTCCTCTAATGATGACACGTTTCTGTCTTGATTGGAGTGGACTCTTCCAGGAGAGCGATGGTGGTCAGTAAACACTTGACTGGGTTCAAACTCGTTGTGGAAAAAAGAAGGCCTTTTTAAATGTTAAGGCCGCTCAAGCTCCTCTAGGAAATTCTTCAGTATTGTCTGGGACATTATAATCAGAATATATTAAAAAAAAAAACAGAGAGACGATGACCATGATGGATTTCTGTGGATTAATTTCCCATTCTTCTTATATTTGGATTTGAACATTACATAGGACATTGTCTGGTATGACAAACATGCAAGCCAAAAATATATACATATTATATATATTTTAATATATATATATCTTTTTTTTAAATATTTTCTAAATATTGTTTATATCTTTTTTTTTTACACATTTTAATGTGTAATATTGTTTTATTTTCATATGTTTATACAGAATATATATATTGGACCTCGTTATTTAAAAAACGTCCGCAAAAACGATTCCTGTGGTGTTCTCTCACCATGAACAAGGATCCCCTCGTCCACCAGGACCTGCCACAGCCCCACGGCTTGGCTCCTTGACTGCAGGCATTCGTTCTGCTTCATCAGCCAGTCCACAAGATCCTTACCAGAGCAACATTGTCTGTGAGAGAGATTTAAGGCATCAGTCTCCAAGTAAGCGTGGCAACTTTGGATCGTGAAAAAAATCTGTGGGTACCTGTATGTTTTGAGGTGATACTTCCTGTCTCGGACCAGACCGGGGTTCCTCTCGATCATGACGCTGTACACCGACCTCGCCGCCTTCACAACGCGATCCGAAAGAAACTGGATTACCGTGGAAGAAAACAAAAAGAGGTTAAACTCTCAGTCAGTCTTTCTTTATTGTCTTTATTTATATGAATGAATGTAGTATGGAGGAAAAAAAAAATGGAAAGTTGTTTTTTTTATTAAAAAAAGGAAAGATGATACATAACAGTGGCTGCATTGTTTTCTGTTTCAGCCCAGTTGTGTGTTTGCATCTGTATGTGTGTGCACTTGAGGTGGGTTTCATTGCATTTTCCCCTCTGCGTGGAAATCGTGTGTGATGGCTTTGCACGTCAACAGCACAAGTGGGGACCTTTGTGTGTGTGTGTGTGTGTGTGTGGGTGGCACGGAGGTGAGAATGCGTTAAAAATGTCCACAGTAAACTCTCCCACACCTCGTCGGGTTCCCAGACTCTGCGGCTCACTCTCTGCCAGGCACTTCCACTTTCTGACCACCCTCCGCATATTTCCCTTTGAACTCCTCAACACACAATCACACAAACACACACACGCTCCGGTCAAATCAGGTCCGAGACCAGCGAAGACTCCAGGCAGGGCTGCACGAACCTGTCAGCCACTGATGCAGAATCGTGGTTATGTAACGAGCACGTGCTTTGTCCGGTTGCGTAGTACTTCCGTCCCGTTTCAGAGCGTTTCATGCTTCATAAACAAACTGGATCCAAAACATCATCGAAAGCTTTTTTTTTTGTTGTTTGCAATGATTGACAAAAGTGAAACATAATATTCCTCCTCCTCCCCTGTTAGAGCCCCCCCGCTCTCCTCCTCCTCCTCCTTGCTTTTCCTGCACCCGATCTTGTGATGCCACGAGTGACTCAGACGGTTCGCCTGTTTGTTCTTTGAATTTCCCTCCAGGCTGCGCTGCTTGTCAAAGGTGGACACACAAACACACACACACACACACACACACACACTACAGCCAAACAACACACCGACGCTGACATGATTCACTACATTACTATTTTACTGTTTTACAAGTTTACATTGTTACTGCTTTTATTATGTATAAAATGCCATTGAGAATTGAAAGAAAACCTATATTAAATAAAGTTATTATTCATTATTATTATTATTATTATTATTATTATTATTAATATTATTATTATTAAAATATTTGATCCCATAAGGCAGAAACTACCTTTTTTTAAATTCACACAGGCCTGCTCATACAGTGCACTGTGGGTAACGCTACAGCATTACACACTTCAACCCATCATTTCCACATCAGCCGGTTCCCAGAACCCAACGACAACAAAGTGAATGTGCCTCTGAGTGGCTGCTGTGCCCCACTGGAGCTCTGTTTTCCAGAGGTCACAAGTATTCCCATGGGCCAGTTCTACCCCTGGGACATTCGCAGACATGTCGGCTCGAAAACTTATTTTTCTTGATGAGGCAATTTTCCATGACCAGATCTTAGAAAAAAAAACATATACTGTATATATCTATATATACATCAAAGCCATAATCCATGACAGGACTTGGTAAACATGCAAGCTGATTCCAGAGCTAATGGTCTGTGGTGGTTTTCTGGGTTTATTGTCTGCATGTACTCCAGAGAATCACGTTAGCTAAGATCTGTGAGGCAGAGGTGATTGTTCAGCCTAACACCATTTTATCACAGGCGTCAACAATTCACAATCAGCCAGCGGGCCGACACTATGGACCATGTGCGAGGTTTGACCTGCACCCTTTTTTTATGATAAAAAGGTTCATTCTGCTCTTGAGGTCGTCTTACATCAAGGAGCTTGTATTATATAACGTGTATGTCTTGGCCACATATATCTCTTTATTTTTATACAGCCTGTACAGTTTGCTCAAACACTTGTCAGCCGGGCAGATGCTGCTTATCACAGCGACAGGGCCATTTAGTCACAGAAGGATTATACTTGTCTTTATGGCCACACCCAGTCTGGTACTGCACTCTATGATGCACGGAGATAATGTATGTTGTGATAAAAAAAAATAAAAAAAATGAATTGGGCAAAAGCTGGAGGACAACAGCAGAGAGCTTATTAAAAACGATCACTCTTGTCCTGTGGGCTGAGGATGTATGAGGCTCATTAGTGGAACGTTCGTAGGATCCGGAGCTTGCTCGAAAACCAGAAAAAAAGCTCTGAGAGGTCAGAATCTATTTCCTCCCTCTGGGACAAAAAGAAACTCACAGGAATTGATTATTTGCTGGCTCTCACTAGTCTAATCCATCGAGTTCATCTATCTGGTGGAGCGCCGTGAATACAAACAGGATTCACGTCCCATGTGGAACCTGTTGTAATAATATAATAAAAGTCCTCTACTGAGGGGCCTGGGCTGCGTGTGGTGGGGGACTCAGGAGGGTGTGGAGGGTTGAACCCTCTAGTGCCCTTTAGACTCCTTGTGACTGCCTGCCCCGCGAGGAATGTGTTGTTTTTTAAAAAAAGACTCGCTTGGGTAGCAAAGCAGATAATCATAGCGACGAAAGGATGCGTTCAGCAGTTTGGGAGGATGCAGACGCTGCAACCTTCAAAGGTCGCAGAGGTCAAAGCCAACGAGAGGAACAAATAGGCAACAATAATAACAATGGTTGTTTATAACTGTGAACAGCTGAGGAAAGTGAGGAAGTTGTGTGTTTTAAATCTTGAATATGACATTATTAGTGAGTTGTTTTTTGAAGGAGGCATGACATCATTTCCCGTCATGCCGTGTCATGATATATCATATAATAAAGAATCATTTTCTGACCAACCTGAGCTTTAGATGGGCTCTTTAGCCCTGATATTTGCAGGGATAAAAGTTACTCATGTGAAGATATAACCAAAGAGCAACATTCCCACCAAGTTTTGTGAAAACAACAGAGGGGCGCAGGGTAAAAAATAATCATTTAAAAACACCACTGAGGAACATTGGCAGATACAGCCACACGCGGCCTGGGGCGTACACACCTGCTTCATGGTGTCCTTTGAATCCAGGGCCTCTGGCAGGGGAGTCTGGGAGAAAAAAAAACAAAACAGAGAGAGCGAGGCGTATCAGAGTGGAGCTGTTTCTTTTCTTTTTTTTTCATTTTTATCTAAACCCAGTGAAATAAAGCAGATAACTTTGCTCTGCGGCGACATTCCACAGGAACTGGCCGAGCTGGTGGCCGATGATAATCTAACATCGGCACCATTAAATAAACAGGCCGAAGAGAGCTGGACCGCTCCCGATATAAAAGTTATAATTGTTTTCATTGGGGAGGGAAGGGGGTCAACACAAATACATTATCTCAACCTGCGCTGTGGTGCCATTGTCACCACTGTAGTGTGTGTGTGTTTCTGCGTGTGTGGGTGTCGAGTGTGCGTCATGAAGTGGGAGTGAAAGGGAGAGAGTGCAAAGACATTAGAGAATAGGACGAAGCCACACGTCTCATGAAGCGAAAAAAGGTTGATTTTAAACTGCGGACTGTTTGTGTCTTAAAAAAAAAAAAAAAAAAAACATCCAGGACATTTAAAAAGCGCGTGTACTGCAGTAGTACTGCAGAACACATTACTTCCGGAGACTAGAGTACAAACCTGCTGGCATGTGCAAATATTCAACATTCCCATGTCTGCACTTGGCTCCAAGTCAGACTTCCTCTTTGCCGCTTGTGTTTTTATGTTTTTATGATCCTCACGGATACCACGCTGTGCCCATTTCTTTTCCAAAGTCAACTGCTCTCGAGTCAATATAACTCAGAGACACCGGTATGAAGAACTTTATCCAGGCATTTAACCATTTTTAAATATGTGGGCTGCCAGCTCATCCGGCGAGGACAACGTATTTATTACGATATAATGCGTTTCTGGCATCCTGCTGCTTTTATGCATTTCGGTAACTTGAGCTGGTTGCGGCTGCTCGTTGTATTGATCTGGAAGCTGTGATCCATTCTTCATCTCCTATCTGTCTCATGGAAAAAGAGACAGGAAGTGGAGAGCCCCGGTATCTGATGAGAGCTGATTTCAGTTTGTGCTCCCGTTGGACTGTGTGAGTCCAGCGGAGGGATTATCTAATGAGCCAGCGCCTGTTTAATTGGGCTCATTGTTGATATTTCTCAAACAATGGACAGAGAGACAGGATAAGATTTTTTTTTATTTTTTTTTTTGCAGGGGAAGCTGAACTCTCCAACCAATCACCGGACACCAAAACCCCAGATGTAGTTTAAACTTGAAACTTAAACTTAAAATGGATTATACCCGTAAAACAGGTCGCACTGTATTTGGTGTGATCATACTTCTGTGTAAGAAAGATAGAATCAAGTGTGTGACGTGTCAACACGTTTATCCTCTTTTTTTTTTTTGTTGTTTTTTTTAATATTTGTGTAATTTTTTGTACGTTGTCCACTTGCACTTTACGCTTTTATGTGGTCGTCACAGTGGAGGTGCTCTCGGGTCATTTACCACCTATAAGACGCGCCGAATAAACACAAACTCACTGACGCCGAGTTGAGCCACTCTGTTTTCGACATTTAGGAACCTGTTTGGCGTGTTAAATGATCATCGAGCCAATTACGAAGACAACGATCAATTATTGACAGTGGATAACTCGTCGATATTTGTTTTTCAATCAATCCTCGGGATCTGCGGGAAGTTGGGCATACACCCTGCTGTGATTTACAGGTGAACTTGACCTGTAGATGTCTAAAGGTCAAGTAAGTTTAGACAACAAAGAGCCTCACAGCTCCTCCGGTGTCCCGTAGACTCACAACCTCCAGGAGCAGGGTGTTGTGGTGAAGGTGAACAACAAACAATGCACGATATATATATAGCTGAACTCTCTCTCTCTCTCTCGCTCTTTCTCTCTCTCTCTCTGAGCCCTGTTACCTTCCTGTGCTTCCACACCCCTTGCTGCTCAAACAATAGCTACAGCGGCTTCAGTGTACTGAAAGCCTTCTTTCAAATGTCTGCAGACGGCTGTCACACACACACACTTGAGTGAAACACAAAGGTGATTTTTAACTTGTTTTTTTTAAAACACACATTGGTGACACACATCTTGTGGTACACTTTCTCCACTTTCTCCACCTGCCGCTGAGTTTTTTCTGTGCTAAAAAAAAACCCAAAACATTATCTGTAGGTGCAATTAACCCCCTGTGCTACAGGGTAAATAAAAACCAGGAGCCATTATGTCACCACGTGTCACACCACACACTCATTCCAACACTTTACACCACCTGGACACGTTTCTGATACTTTCTGAGCAGTAGCCCATATATTGACATTCTTATTAATTCATGGCTTTAATAGAAAAGTAAATGGCATGTCATGTTCTGTATATAATAATGAGAAACAGGCTGTAGGGTTTCCCCTGTTTTTATACTACTACTATACAGTATGATGATAAAATAATGGTGGTGCACTGACTGTCATCCCTGTTCTCCTCCTCCTCCTCTTCATCTCCTGTGTGTCTGTGTGTGTGTGTCCTCTTTGGCTCAGTGAACTACTCCTCAGCTCTTCCTCGGAGGGCAACACGAAAAGCAGCGTACCCAGCTGATGCCTCGGATGGCCGGGGACTCCACCGAGCAGCGGTCCGGGAACACTTGGTAGTTGTGAGTCCGAAACAGATGCATCCTGGGGTCGGCTTAGGAGGAACCAGGCGAGCGGCCTCCCCGGGGAGACGATGTGCGCGCGGACTCCTGGGCACCTCCGGGCATCGTTTCACCCACGCGGCACCGCAACAGTCCCACTGTAGGAATCCGCGTTTAATCCACAAGAACCGGCGGCGGAGATCAGTGTCCAAACCCCTGGAGAGGACGGACCGCGTCACGGTGCTCGGGCATTCCTTCCCCGGCACAGGCGCACTTGGCTCAGAAGTTGCTTGTGCGCGCACTTTGGTTTTACGCGGAGAGGCGCCCCCACCACCCTGTGAAACGCCTCACCTCCCCATTTCATTTTTTTTACTTTCCTAAAACACACCGACGCACTCTCTGTGTGTGAGTGTGTGTGTGTGTGTGTGGGAAGGTGCAGCCTTTACAATTTCTACTTTGAAAAGACGTGTCAGCAGGAAAGGAATGTTGATTGCAAAGGTGGAGATGGAGGTGGAGCCAGTTTTCATCTTCCAGAGGAGGAACATAACACATTCATTCCATATGAACGATCATAAAAATAAATATTGGGGAAAAAAGTTGTTCATTATGTTTACTTGTCCCATTAGTGATTTAACTATTAATCTGCCTTCTAAATGTTCGAGTATATGTTTATTCTTTTTTATTTTGTGATCAGAAATCTCAAACAGAACGTGTGTTTGTTTACTTTACGTTGCAAGGGGAGTTGTTGGACTTTATAACGTTATTTCTTATTTCTAATTCTCCCTGACGTCTCCATGGGTTTGATTGGTGGCACTGACGAGTGTATAAAAGGGACATAATCTTAACCTAAAACTGAAAATGATGTGAACCGATACATTTGCAAGCATTTCTTTTAAACGCGCCATCATCGTGTATGTTGTTGAGCTACATCCTCATTTGATCTCAGCTTAACCACAAAACACACACACACACACACAACAGGGATTTATAAAAGCACTTGCATACAGGCACACTAGTGTGGGTCAAGTCTGTTTAAGGAGTCGTAATGTTCGGTGTGTAGTTTGTTCAGTGCAGTTGTGTCGAGCTGCGGACCTCTGCACACACACACACACACACACACACACACACACACACACACACACACTTATCAGGCCGTCCAGCTGTCTGGCTCAGCCGACTCTGAGGCGCATGGACGCGCAGATAAACTCCTTCAAGGGCATAAAGACGTTTAGGTTGGCGCACATCAGCTGTTCTGCCCTCTTCCTGTTCACAGGTGCTTGTTGCTATGCATAGCATTGACCCAGTAATCCTTTATGGATCCATAAAACGCAGCCCTTGTTAAAGGCTTATATTGTTGGCCACGGCTCCACCTATTGCGCTGTGGCTACAGGCCTTATAACCCTTCAGAGTCAATGTCTGCGCTTCGCAGCTGATTTACCCACGTCATGCATTGTGTAGTACAGGAGCAGGTGACCTACCCCGAGGCCATTCTCTGGTCCACTGTGTCTTGGTGGAGAGAAGATGGATTTGAGCAGGTTCTCCATCGAGAAGATGGCTTGAAGTGTGTCTGTGTAAAACACGAACAAACAGGGAAAGAATGCGTTTCCTTAGGTGACTTGAAAGC
The DNA here is from genome assembly GCA_016785305.1 of Colistium nudipinnis. Taxonomy (NCBI): domain Eukaryota; kingdom Metazoa; phylum Chordata; class Actinopteri; order Pleuronectiformes; family Rhombosoleidae; genus Colistium; species Colistium nudipinnis. Next base: position 1,838,756 of record JAFBJU010000601.1, read on the forward strand.
AACAGTCATTGTTGTTATTAGTCACCGTGAAGCCAAACGTACATTTGCATATTTTCAAATGTGGAAACGGGGGGGCCCCCATTTCCCACGCACCTCTAGTCAGAACTGGACCGTGGTTAACTTGGACCTGTTGCGTAAGAGCGTTTAAATCCCAGCCATTGTTACTGTGCAGCACTGCCCTTCCTGTCCTGACCCCAGCGCCAGAGTCAGTTTGACACAGCGTTTCACAGGACACACACACACAGCACCAACTAAAGCCTTAATGCTTCCGGAGCTTTGGTTTGGATGCAGGCAGCGACGCTGATGCTCCCGTGTGTTAATCGCTGTTTCAGACTCAAGAGTTTTCTCTGTGGGTGTGTGTGTGGTGTGTGAATGGTGGCTCACAAATCCAAATGAAGTCTTTGAATGGCAGCCGACAGGAACCACAACTGCACAACAGAGAGCAAAGCATTTCTCCTTGCCCGTATTCTCTCTTGCAACGTGCAAAAACAGAAAAAATGAAAAAGGGTGATTTCTTACCACGTTTGGCTCTCGGTGGACTCATGAGAAAAGTGCGATTCCGGGTATCCAACAAAACAACATTAAAAGTGAGCAAGCAATCAAAATGAAAACACTATTTTAGGTGCGGCTTAATAAGTCGCCTGTGCTCTGACTGAGGTTGTGTGACTCTCTGTCTCTTTCAGCTGCCTCACAAGAACGCTGCGATGCCAAATTAAGATTGTTGCCGATGAAAGAATCCAGTTTTGCTTCTTGAGGCCTCGGGGATCGTGAATATGATAGTTTGGCTGATAAGAGAGAGCACATTGCTACAGTCTTTGATGGTATCTGGAAAAAGGGATTGTTTGAGTGCATGGCAGTAAATAAAATATTTAAAAATGTTTTCAAAGTTATTTAGCCACATTAAAGAAAAAAATCTCGCAGAAGGTTAATTTGTAACGGACGTGGAAAATCGGATTATCCTAAAATCTGAACATTCTAGAATGGTAATGGCTTTGTGGCCATGGGATTTTAAACGAAAATCTTGTTATTCCTGGTGGTTGGGTGACATTGGTACTTCTGGTGTGTGTGTATGCTCGTCCATCCTTGTGGACAAACTTCAGATGAAAGACCAATTATTATGGGATGGCATGGCCTACTGGACACAAAAGAGCTGGAGAAGTGTTCATTTTGGGGTCAGAGGTTAAGTTCGGGGTCAGGTTAAAGTAAGTGTAACTGTTGGAGCTCCTTTATGTTATCTGATTTTTCCCAAATGTCCCAATATATGCTGTAAGTTTACATTTATTATACGGTCACGGATCATTTCAATAATTAAGTAAATGACCACTGAGCATTTAGGGGCCCCATCATCAGCGTATTGAGGTGTGTTGTGGTTGCTGTAATAAAATCATAGAGTTGTGCACAACTCAATCTCACCGAATAAATTCAAGTGGTCTTGCAGAAAGAAAGACAAACAGGTCCTGTGTCACTTTGTGTCGTCGGATCACATGGCTGTGTGGCATTTTGGTGATAAATGCTGCCCTCTGTTGAGAAATCAGATCCCCTGCAATCTTCACCAAGTCAATATTTAATGATGCACACCCAGAGATTAATATGTTTTTTCATTATCAATTCACAAATTCCTTTCTTGTATTTTTTACAAGTCTATGCACAAACTAAAGATGTTTCTGTATGATGTTTGTGTGTCTCTCTGTCTCTTGTTATTTTTCTCTATTTATTTATGTTCCTGCTTCTATTTGGATCCTCCGGGAATGGGAGTGGGATTTCCTGTAACACATCTACACCCACTACAGTGTGCCTGTTGGCTGGTACACACAAACACACACAAACCGCATACACATACACACACATACACACACACTCATGCTCACACACACGCACACACACTCACACACACACACACCTTTCTCTCTCTCTCTCTCCTGCCAGTTAGCAGAGAATGGGAGCAGCATATCTGATGTGTTTGACCCCAGGGTCAAACGAGGACTGAGGCAGAAAGTAGATCAGATGATGAAACCTCACAAAACCTCCTCTTTGTCCAAAATCGCTCTAACTCATCTTTGTCCTGCTGCGTCGTCACAAACACTGGACAATGAATTAGTGGGACAGGACATTGAGCAAATACATGTGCCTGCTTTCCCTTCTGGGATGAATAAGGTTTCTACATATCATAAACTTCTCATAAAGGATAAACTGTATAGGTAATGGATGGATGAATGTATACAATATTTGAGGTCAATTCAACATTTGCAATGCATACAGTTGTGAACGTTCCATCTGAATGCATTATTTACATGTTTATGATACATATGTATATCAATACACCAGAATGTATAGAACAAATCAGTGCATCACTCTGCTAAATTACTCTGAGAAGTGATCAATAACTCACCGCTGGCCAGTTTCTTTTCTTTAGTCCGATCGGATACCACACTATTTGTGTTTTTCTGCTTTGCTTTCTCAGCCTTGGCTCTTCTCATGTGTCTGAGGATGATTTCCCAGTTTGCAGTGCTGCTTATGTGATTTGTGGGGAGGGCTGCTAGTCACAGCTTCCTGTATCTTTGCGATTGGTCATGAAGAGGGCGCCCGGGGGTATGGGCTGAGTACAGCAGTTAGACACAACACCGCGTGTGTGTGTGTGTGAATATAAGTCTGTGAAGATAGAATCAAAATAAAAGCAACGGCACAGTCTCTGGTTCATTCTCATTTATGTTCCCTTCACAGCTGTGAAGTGTGAATGATGTGGTTTTTAGTTGTGGAATTCATGGTTGCAGCATAGCTATGAATAACCACTGAAAAAAAGATGTCAATGCTCTTGGTTGTTTGTTTGTGTCATTGCTTGTTTCATAGTCAAACTGTCGCTTTGAACAAACAATAATGTTTTTTTTATATATTATTATCTAATATTTCTCTTTCTTTCGTGCAGTAAAAATAACGTATTACCTGATCCAACCTATTCAGGGTCTTATGTTCTTGTTTACTTTTGAGCCGATGAGTTTGCAGTTGCTAAATGGTCATGTGTTCAAGGGGAACGCATCGGTGGCTATGCCTGACCATTTTGACCATTATGCAACACTTTTGTTAGTTTTTGGGTTAGGGTCAGGGTTCATAGGGTGGCAAATTCTTTCTGCAAATGTCACTGTTGCCATACAGCCCATCCTGACATCCTTTTCAGTGACAAGAGTCATAAAATCACAAAAAAGAGTAAGGAGTCATAAAACAAATGATCTGACCCCCACAGATCCTTGATCTCCACGTCACCGAGTCAGAGCCATTTTGCTGGGAATGACCCCCTTAGGACCTTGAACAACATTCTGCAAGTGAAATGAGGAGCTAGTGTGCATTTATAAAGGCAAATCCGATCATGTTCTATTCGCAATTTTGCCTCACATTGGGTACTGATTGGATTAAACCCTGTTGTCTGCACTTCCATCAAGTGATAAATAAATGGAAAACGATTTATATGATGAAGCTGTGATTCATTCTAACTTAAGACATAGAGTCTTATTCAGCACTGCACATCTTGCTTATCCAGAGATGAGACTGCTTCCCAGAACACCGACTCCAGGAAAATACGTGACGTCAAAAACGTGAAGTTACACTTTCCTCCACTAGGGGCAGTGTTAACATTAATCAACCGTTTCCTTTTCTACAAAGATATTTCAAGCGTAAGAGATCGACAAAAGCAAGCGTTTAAAGTCTTCGATATAAAAAAGTGTTCATATTAACATTTAATATGTTTGAATCAAAGTGTTTATGAGGATAAAACATTCTAGTGTATATTATTTCAATAATATCTAAAAATGTATGTCTTTATTTTGTCGCCGGCTGAAGACCGGAAGTGAGCCAGGAAGTGTTTACTCGGCGGCCATCTTTGCGGCGCCTGAGAGATAAACACCATCCCTGTGCTTAGTTTGTGTTTCTGAACACAACAAATCCTGGTTTCGTCGTCTATTCGCCGTTAACTCCACACGAACCAGAGATTGTTAACACCAGTTTCGTGTTGTCGTTGGCGAAGAGACCACTGTGCTCTCGTTTGTTCCGCCGAGAAGGAATTTAATCCTTATTTTCCTGACGCCAGTGTCCAGGATATTACATAACCATGTGGCGGTGAGATGTTTATTTAGCTTAACACTCGTAATTTGTTAATTATTTATAGCACACTATTGTCGCTTGTACATTGTGACATTGAAGGGAGGAGCAGTTTTATCTCGCAATGGGTTTCAACAGAATTTACATTAGCATCGGTTATGCTAGTTTTGGAACCCTCATGGGACTCTCGGCTTTCCTTGTGTGGAATATTGCCTACAAGCAACCGTGGACGGCGGCCATGGGAGGCCTGTCAGGTATGTCATCTCACTACACTCTGATCATCTGTGGATGTTCAATATTAATCTGTCTTCTAGCTTCACGTGATCATTGAGCATCGAACGTAAACTGCACGCTCATACTGAGTTTAGGCCCTGCATGTCACATGTCACTACAGATTACACACGTGTGTTTATTTAGTCTCACTCCTGTCACAGGATTCATCAACTGACAGTATTTTCTCAGTGTACTTTACATGTACTTTTACTGCTTGTGAGTCCTCTTTCTCCTCATGATCTCAACAACTGTCCTTAGACCAATCCCATAGATTATTATTTACACGTTATTTAGTTCCACATCTCTCTCAGTGCTGTTGTTGAGAGATTATATAATGTAGGCTCTATATAACTAACCGAGAATTGTCTATAGGTAGTTATAGGCCGACATGTGCACCTTGACATATTTGCAATGGGCTTGTATTGACAAACATCAGTGTATATATATGTGTGTATATATATATATACACACATATACAGTATATACACACGATAATCTAATAGTTGACAGCATGACTAAACTATTTTTTTTCTTGTCGACCATTTCTGTTGTATATTTAAGAAATTAGGAAATAAATAATAATAATATTTCTCACTCTTTTGCACAACTAAACAAGTACTCGAGAATGAAACTGACTGATAAAGTGTGATCAATTTAGTTAATTATTCTGCATATTTTGAGATATTGTTGCATATGTTCATTATCTTGTGTGTGTGTTTCCTCTGACAGGGGTTCTGGCACTCTGGGCTCTGGTCACTCACATCATGTACCTGCAGGACTACTGGCGCACCTGGCTCAAAGGGCTCAGGTTCTTCATCGTGGTCGGCGTGCTCTTCTCCATATTGGCGTTGACCGCCCTCGTCACCTTCCTCACTCTGGCCATCACACAGAAGCAATGTAAACCCTCCTTCTTTTGCTTCTACTTTTAAAATAGAGTAAACCGTTTATTGCATTTATAAATAACCACAGGTGTTTATTTTGAGTCGGTGCAGAGAATTCTTTTCCCATTGAAGGTTTTCATCACTTTGTCTTTTCTGTGCCACAGCTCCCACCGACCCGACCAGCCTCTACCTCTCCAGTGTGTGGAGCTTCCTGACTCTGAAGTGGTCCTTCCTCTTGGCCTTGTACTCCCACAGATACCGCCAGGAGTTTGCGGATATCAGCATCCTCAGCGATTTCTAGTCGGCACCAATTTTAAAGCCCATGTTGGACTTTTAGGGGTTTTTAAGGCTGGCGGCAGGAGCTGGACAAAGAGCTTTTTAGAACAAAAGAGGAGGAAAACCAGACATGGCTAGATTTAAAAAGTCACCTGACCTTTGCCACATGGAGTTGCCCTTGCTGAGCAAGTTCTATATGTGTATTGTAACCAGTTCTCCTACTTTTAATGACCTCTCATTTCATACTCCTGTTGTAATCTGAAGAGTGGAGCTGCTTTGGGCACCGGAGGCCATTTATTAGGAGACATGCTAGGAGATGATAGATTTTATCATGGGAATGTTGAAACCTAATATTTAAAAGGTAATCTGCACCATAACATCAATTTGTTCCATCGATTAGTTGTTAAAGTGAAAATGAAAGTACTCTCCAAACTAAAATCCCCAGAGCCAAAAATTGAAAGCACTTACCCTATGCCAGTCTCATCATTTTTTGGCAGTGTATGTTACAGTGTGTGATTGTTTTTACCCACATAATAATTTCTCTTGTCTTATTGTCTGCAGAATTTAGTCTTGTAGCTTTGTTTAGTGTCAGTGACTTGAGTGTTTTTATTTTATTCACCACTGATCATTTACAGATTTCTTAGAGGAAGAGTGCTGTATTTCTTACTTCACAGTCCGCTCATTATTCGATGGAAATGGTGGTGTTGCGTTTTGCTCCCGATGAGGAGGCATTACTTTTTCCATTGCAACCAGTGCTTTCCATTCTTTCTTCCACCAGAGGGAGTCCTGTGTTTTTTGTTCCTTGCATAGACTCCACAAACGTTCCTCTTCAGAAATAATAATTGTATGATTGTTGCACTTTAATCTTTGATATTGATGCCATTGTTTTGCACACGGACCCTGATACAATGGACAAAAAAGCTTCATTCATGTTTAACCCTTTATAATGTTGAAATACACTTTATACAGTGCATATCATTTATTTTATGTTCACTATGATTCGTTTTTTAAGTTAAACTAAGCTTTGTGAGTGCTTTAGCTCCAGCTGTAGCTTTTGTCTGACCGTAAAATTGTATTTTTGTTGGTGCGAGATTGAATGTATGAGTGTCACATGTATATAGAAACTGAATCCTATTAAAAGTTACATTTATTGTTAATTACATCATGTTACTCTGTACTACACAGCACCCTGAGTTTGAGTGATTCTGTTTTTGCCTGCATGAATTGACATTTTTCAAGATTTTTGTCTTCCTTAGGCTCCACCCACATCGTCGTCATCTTTATAAGAAATCAAAAACGTGAACAAGACGCGCAACTGTTTCAAATCCCCTCAGACTCCGAGCTCATTAATAAGGCACAGTGCTGTGTTAACGCTTTGACATTTCTCAGCAGCTGTTTAGTGATTTAACTGTGATGTTTACTTGCCATTTACTAATTTTTTATTTTACATTTTTTATTTAATTGATTATTATAGATATGCATTGGTATGTAAGAATGACATTTTTACTACCATTGTTTTGTTTTCAATTTGATCAAACTTACATTTGTGTGTGACCGACGACCATGCGTAAAATGGTAAGATTGACAGTTGATCATGTTATCGAAAACAGATATTCACTAATTATTATTATTATTATTATTATAAGTTTGGTTCTAAAATATAGATATGTGGTGATATTTTAATACAATAATATATATATATATTTTTTTTTTCTGTATTACAACTGTTGGGAGCAATGTGGACAAAGTTCATTTGTCTCTGTGCTTCGATTTACCTGGTGTTGATCAAATATTTTATCATCAAGGATGGATGAGGCTCTTTGCTTGTACATGTGAAGCAAAGAAGTGAAATACTTCAGATTAACAATATCGAATACTATATTTGTATTTCTTATTAAATTCAAAACAATTCAAATGTACTTGTTTTTTTCTTTTTTTTCTTTTATTCCTGCTTTAACTTAATTGGCAAGTACTTTCAGCAACACTTCCTTTTTGTGTGATGATGCGGTGTTTTATTTATTTATTTATTTCTTCAACATTAATCAGCCATGCACCACGTCCGCCCACGTTATGTGATCGACAGGCCAGCGCGTGACCTCCCAGACTTCGACGCAGAGTTCGACAAGAAGAGCCGACGGTTTCCTGTTGGAGCGAAAGTAAAGACACTCTTCAGGTACAGCATTACACTTTCTGCACAGTCAACACACAAACAATATGGACACTTTGTTTGAATAGCAAAATAACTGGTCAGAAGTCTGAAATCCACCGTTGTTTTAATGTGAAGAAATATTCCTTTAATTTAATGGTGGGGGGGGAAAAAGCTTTAGGATTTCACATTGTCTCTTAATTTATCAAAATTTTCGTTTATTATAATCCATTCCACATTCCCTTTGAAAGGCATTTAATGCACACTATTGCACATCATAAAATATTCACATCATTTTTCTGAATTTACAGCACACAGGTTTGGCATCGCCATTAAAATCCGCCCCCTGAAACAGAGCGATTTAAAACCCGACATTTCCAAAGATATGATTTCTCTGATGATGACGGTGCTGACCAGAGAATGGCACTGTGGCTTTATCTGTAACCAAAACGCACAGACACACACACACACAACTTTGGTGACCTGAAAAATGTATTTTTTTGACCAAATGTATCATTGATGCTTTTAAAGAGGAAGGTTTCTCCATTGGTGATTTGTGTTATTTTAGGAGAGAGAGGGCTAAAATCTTGATTGACGAGTGTGATTTGGCGAGTTGCTTGGTTTTACCAGTTTTTGTTTTTTTTATCGAGAAAGCCTTTCTTGTAACCTTTCAATTTGGGGCATGAAACCATTAATTGTTCTGTATGAACAGGAAATTGGCATTTTTTAACAGATTCACTGCATGTCCAACCCCTTATTTATGATAATGCACATGACTCCTCTAAGTTTTTACATTTATAATGTATTGAAATGTTCCACTTGACCAAACGTGTATAACGTGTTTGCCCATTACGTAATAGCAATTGTTAATAAAAAAAAAAAAAGGATGCGTTTCTTCTATAAGGTGGGGCTTAACTAATTAATAAGAGACATTTCCAGACAAAAGAGCTTTCATTTTGGCCGTGGTGGAATGTATGCATTTATTGAAATTCTGTATTGGCATCCAAGGTCCCAACGCTCAAAAGAGCTGAGGGTTTGGAGTCGCAATTGTCAAAGGATGCTGGATTTAAACGGTCGTAGCAACAGCATGGAATAGATGATCTTTGATCTCAGGAACACGTCAACGCTTTGATCTACACATCATAAACCGTTTAACGGCTGAATGGTTCAAAACCTTTCATTTCCCAAAAGCAAAAACGGCTCAACACTTCTTCTGTACTTGATTTTTCTCATCTCCCTCTCTATACTCCAGTATTTATATTCTCAGCCACTTTAAGCGTGTACTTCGCTACATCCCAGAGGTAAGTGACTTTCTTTGAATGGGCTTTCTTATGGTTTAAAGCCCCCTGGTTTCAGTGAAACCCCTTTCCGCTCCACTTCCTGTAAATAAAGCAGCGGCTGTTTTTTCTCTGCCAGTGTTTTTGGACCATGGCCCAGGACGCAGTGGTGCTGGACCAGGACCAGTTCAACTGCTCCATATGTAAGGAGGTGCTGCGGGACCCGGTGACCACCCCGTGCGGACACAACTACTGCTCGGTCTGCCTCCAGGACTACTGGGTGCATGGCGACCGCCTGGGGCTCTTCATGTGCCCGCAGTGCCGCGAGCGCTTCAGCCCGAGGGCACCGCTGGCCCGGAGCAACCAGCTGGCGGACGCGGTGGACAAGTTCCGGGCCGCCGCCGCCGCGCAGTGCCAAAGCTTCGCCGAGGCCGACGGCGTGGAGTGTGACGTTTGCACGGGCCGAAAGAACAAGGCTGTGCGGGCGTGCCTGGTGTGTTTGGTCTCCTACTGCTACCTCCACGTTAAGCCCCACTACGAGTCCGCCGCCTTCCACAAACACAAGTTGGTGCCGGCCTCCAAGAAGCTGCACGAGGTCATCTGTCCCCGGCACCACAGGCTTCTGGAGTTGTATTGCCGCACCGACAACCGCTGCATCTGCTCCATGTGTCCCATGGACGAGCACGAGGGCCACGACGCGGCCATTGCCGAGGAGGAGGTCCAGCGCAGGCAGGTAATGGATGCACCCGATCCGCCGCCCGGCTGTGACTTCTGTTCCTGTCCGCGCACCTCATGAGAAAGACCTTGTGATGAGACACAGTCGCCAAAGGGTTCACTCAATGTAGTCGGTAATTCCTCCTGAGGTATAAATAAGAATAACCAACGGTAGAATATTTGATTTCTGTGTTAAAATCATCTCATAACTTGATTATTCTTGCAGAACTTGCAAAAGTATTTCGTTTACCGGCATTTACATTAGCCCTTTGCCTTCTGTCACCGTGTTTCCGCAGCAGCTCTCTCGGCTGCGAGTTCAGGCCAGAGAGAAGGAGGCCCAGCAGCTCGGTCAAGCCATTCACTCCGTCACTGTGAGTTCCAACGCTCTGCTCGGACCACAAATGGGACCTCGTATAATTTGACTCGGTTATTACGCCTGGCGCGCTCTTTTAATTGGCATTTTGTGACGGTGAAACAAACTCTTGGGGATATGTCCGTGTCCGTGTCTCCTGCCAGTGCTCTGCCCGGGAGGCGGCCGCAGAAAGCCACGCGGTGTTCACCGAACTGATGCGCTCCATCGAGTCGAGGCGCTTCCAGGTGAGAGGGCTGATCGAAGACCAGGAGAAGATGGCAGTGGGTCAGGCCAGGAAGCTGTTGGAGAAGGTCCAGAAGGAGATCAGCGAGATGAAGAAGAGCCAAGCTGAAATGGACAAACTTTCCCACACCAATGGCCCTTTCCATTTTCTTCAAGTAAGTCATTTTTTTTTCCTGACTATAGAAACTTAGAATTGTAACTTCATTTTCGTGTGGGATTTCAGAGCACTGCGTCTCTCCATGCTCCCCCTGAGCTGTCTGCTTTGCCTGCGGTCACCTTTGGCCCAGTGATGACGGCCGTAACAGATTTGAAAAGACTGGCGGAGGAGGCCTTCCGTAGTGGATTTGTCGGCATCGCCGAGAGAGGCAAAGACAACACAGGCTTTCAACCCTTTTATTTTAGAAAACGAATAAAGTACATGTAAAAAAAAAAAAAATGTTTGTTCCCTTTGAATTTGCAGTGAGAGACGTGAGGATCGTCAGTTCTTCAACTGCTCTTGCACGGATAGACACGGGACCCTCTGGCGAGGCTGGCGTAAAGATGGAACCAGCGGCAGGTGAGTCTATGAACCAAGTTTGAAGAGATATTAAGGTTTTGTGTGGGGAGGCTATTTCTAAACTAAATTGAGAGAAATAAGTGGCTGTGGTCCACACATAAAATGTATGCATTTATCCAGCCATCCTTTATCTAGCACTTTACCTTTGAAGATCTCAGCAGGGTTTCTTTATATTTCATTTGTATGACATGATTATTTAGTCAATACATTTTCATTCTTTCTAATATTTATTATTATATAAGGTCAAGTATGGAGCAGCAGAGTAAGCAAATTCTCATTAAATCCACAAAAAAAGAAGAATATTGTGATAAAGTAATTTGACATATATTACGTCAATCTCTGACTTCATAACACATAAAATATCTTTTGATCAACATATTATCCTTTTCTGGGTTTTATTTTGTCATTTATTTGACACGAAATGATTCAATGCAGCTGGTTACTGGTGACTTACATATCATCACGTGTATGGACTTAATTAAAATGATCATTAAATCCAAATAATTATTTACGAGCTTGCTCTTTTATTTTTATGTTTTCATTTAATGATATTTGTCATTCTCTGACCAGTATCTCACAGCACTAACCCCTTATAGTGGAGTTTGCTGCACCTGCAATTTTTAGAGGAGACAGTCTTTGTCCCTCTACACACTGAAACTCTGATGTTTGTCATAACTGTCTTTGTTGTTTGTGTGCTTGCAGTGACACCTATGACTGGATCACCCCAAGCTCCCAAGCATTTTCAACTAACCTTTCCCACATTTTCATTTGGGCTGCCTGGTAAATAAAGAAATGACCTTAAATAACCTGTATTCCAGAGGAAGGAAAAATACATATTACATTAGTAAACATGATCCAAATGAGTTGGCAACATTATCATTGTAGTATTTCATATATATGTTTTAATCTATAACAGGGAATCTCATTGTTTATGTATTTCTCGTTCTTTTTTAAGTTACTCATAACAATATTTTGAAGAAGAAAGAAAAGGATTTACCTCTAAAGTATAGTGGCTTGGTTAAGTATCAAGTGCAAGTCTCGCAAAACATGTAACATTAAGAGTACATACATGATTTATATATAACACACGAAACACTATTTAGATACATGGTACATATTTAAACCTTTGAATTGTTTTCGTTTGCTATCTCAGAGGAATATGCACAATTTGTAGTTCTTTTTTCACTTTATACTCTACTTTTGACTAATATTAGAATATGTACACTGTATATGATTGAAATAGGAACTTTTAACGCCTATACAGTACCGTTGTGAATTTGTCGGCATCTACGAAAGGTCGACACCCAGGTTTTCATCCAAGTTTAGCTTTTATCTGGAAAACAAATGTTAACGTTTTTGTAAATATATATATGTATATATACTTATATATACTTGCACTTGATACTTAACCAAGCTACTATACTTTTAGAGGTAAATCCTTTTCTTATATATATATATATATATATATATACACATTTTCCAGCTACCTTGTCAGATAAATACAGATAAATGACTTATTATAAACCAAAATATATATTTATATTGATATTTTTCACATCAAATGTGCATCTATCAAATGTAGAGGGTTGGCATTTGATATATATATATATATATATATATATAGATAACTTTTTTTCCCTCTCTCTTGAACAGCAGTGAGAGACGTTGGGGTTGCCAGTTCTTCAACTGCTCTTGCACAGATAGACGCGGGACACTCGGGTGATGCTGGCTCAAACACACAAATGGAACCAGCACCAGGTAAGTCTGTAGACTTCCCTTAGACTCTATAGAGAGACCGAAACTTTGATGTCGGTCAGTAACTGTCTTTGTGGTTTGTGTGCTTGCAGCGACACCGATGACCAGATCACACCCAGCTCCCAGGCATTTCCTCAAACGTAAATACACTGGAGGAACATTTGGATTTGGATTTAATTACATGAATGAATGACTTTAATTTTAAAAATGATCTAATTTCACACCTAACACATATTTAAGTCAGTGTAGTAATCATTGCATAAGCATGTTCAGCTTATAAAAGCAAACAATAATTGGTGACATTCAGAATGATAAGAAATTGATACTATTACATGTTTATTGATGAACTATTTGCAGATTTGGTTGTCAATGAAGGCTTTCACTGGATGACTAAAAATTAAAAAAAAAAAAAAAGTTTTGAAGTTACCCGACATCCTTTTTTTGTAGAATATCTCAGCAGATTTGTAGACGTTTGTTTCATCCATTATTAAATCCTACACAAGAGCCAAGTCATGCTGCAAGTCATGAATAAATCCAACAAACAAGAAAACCCCAAATTTCAGTATCTCAGAAAATTTGAATATAATGCGAGACCAAGGGGAAAAAAAGATTTTTTACTTTTCACATGAGTGATATTCTAATTTTGTGAGATACTGAACTTTGGTTTGTAACGATCTGTAAGCCAAATGAATCTAGATAAAAAACCAATAAGGTCTTGACATATTTCACTTGGTGTCTAATGATTCTATAATGCAAGTGGACATTTTCGCGTTTTTGTATTCATTTATTGAGATGTACCTGCATATTTTCTGAAATTGAACAGACATCTGTAACTACTGAAGTGAAAATGCAGTCATACATGCAAACCAACTGAAATGGACTTCTAAAAAGTCTTAAATCAACTGCCCATTTTCAGTACACTCTGAATGTAACCATGCCGTACAAATATGTTTTTCTATTTTGAAATTATACTTTGTGATCGAGTGAGAGCTCTTTGAATTCTTTGATGATAATGAAATGAAATGATAACGGTTTCACCCGGGTAGACCATCAGAGATTTGAGGATGCATTCTCTTGATGGTGTTGTCCACAGTCTGAATGAGTTATATAACAGTTATATAGGCATTACAATTACACCAAAATATTGATATTCAGCCATTGATCCCCGAAATGCACAACTCATTCATAGACACCCCATCTAAAACCTGCAAAATCCTGGTGGTATTCTCTTTCACAGCTCGGAGTGCTTGTCCAACTGTGCCAAGAACTTTGTCTCCAAGGGAACTGTTGTAATGCGCATGAACTCAGCATTTATCAGGAAAATATAAGCAGCAGAAAATAATAATATAATAAATATCTTTTGAGAAGAGCCAATGGTGTGATTTAAAGCTCTAGACCGTCTGCTTTTTATAATAAATATCTTTTGAGAAGAGCCAATGGTGTGATTTAAAGCTCTAGACCGTCTGCTTTTATGAAATTTAGATATTAATATCAGGAAAATATAAGCAGCAGAAAATAATAATATAATAAATATCTTTTGAGAAGAGCCAATGGTGTGATTTAAAGCTCTAGACCGTCTGCTTTTATGAAATTTGGATATTAATATCAGGAAAATATAAGCAGCAGAAAATAATAATATAATAAATATCTTTTGAGAAGAGCCAATGGTGTGATTTAAAGCTCTAGACCGTCTTGCTTTTATGAAATTTAGATATTAATATTTGGCAATCCACAGATTTATTGAAGATCACCATCACATGAAGACATAGGGTTATTTATGCAAAGCCTATGTTGTAAGACAAAAAAAAAAACATCCACTCTGCTAGTCTGCTTGTAGTTATTAGACGTTTCAATACTAAAATCTTGATAAAGAAAAGATTGGCTTTGGACGTGTCCATTCTCATTTCCCAAACTCCTCTAACTTCAGATAAGCATGTCGAGCAAACGTTAAGACTTCCACTCCCGCCAGTGCCTGTTTGGAAGCAACCAGAATAAACGTGTGTGCCTGTTTCTCTTGATTAGTCGAGGTTTACAATTATAATGTCGAGAATTATAATAGTTAGGAAATAAAAACATACAGGTATGATAAAATGCTTGGCAACTGTAGATCATTGGTTAATGACTATCTCTAATAGTGTTAATTTCCGGCCACCATAGCAAGTGCGCCATCTGATGACGTGTTCACGGTACAGTCAGTCTGCCACATGTCGGCTTGCCGTGTACTACATGCTGTCAGCTACCTGCGGTTCAATCAACAATAAATAGTTCTTAGATGTATACTATGTGTGTTCATTGTACACATACATAACTATACAGAGGACAGAACATCAACAGCAACCGTGGGAAAAAAAAAAGAAACGCAGTGACAATTGGTTTTAAGCTTCCCATCATCATCAGTAAACAAACCATATGTCTGCTCAATATCGGAGAGAAATATATGTCTTCAAATTGGTCTGATTTATAAATGCAGCAGATCACACGAGTCTTAAAATGGTCTCCATTCTTCCATATTGCTCAAAACCATTGTTATCACGCCTCTCTCGGCTGTCTTTTGTGACAGTACAAACCTCTGAGATATCGGTGCCTGTGTCTCCTGCTAGGGCGCTACAATTGAGCTAGCTGGAAAATGTGACCAGGTTTTTGCTGAACTGGTGCGGGTCGCAGAAGTAAAGCGGTTAGAAGTGAGAGAGCTGATCAAAGCCAATGAAAAGCCGATGGATGCCCAGGTCAGGCAGCAGTTGGATAAGGTCCAGAAGGAGACCCGTGCGATGAAGGAGAGCCTGGCAGAGATTGAAAATCTTCAGCAAATGCCAACCCATGACCCTGTCCTTTTTTCTTCAGGTAACACCACCTAGATTTATTATGTTTACCATTTTTCTTCTTCTTCTGATCTTAAGGACAGAAACTCCTTTAAATACGTAAGTCTAACTTCATTTCCGTGTGTGATTTCAGAGCACTTCGTCTATCCATGCTCCACCTGAGCTGTCGCCTTTGCCTCCGGTCACCTTTGACATAAACCCAGTGATGACAACTCTACAACATTTTACTGCACATATGCAGCAGGAAATACAGCAGCCAGACTCTCAGCGAGGTAGACATACAGGCGTTATGGTTAATGTGATTTTTTACCCCCTCTCTTTAGTTTGCAGTGGGGCACGTTGACCAGAAATACTTGTTTTAAACAATATAATATCCTTTTCTGATCATTATCTGGATTCAGGTTTTATGTTGTCATTTATTTGACAAGAAATGATTATATGCAGCTGATTAGTGCTGACATAAATATCATCACGCGTATGTTCTTATATGAAATAATTAAATATAAATAATTATTTTATTTATATAATTATATAAATATATAATTATAATCATTTGATGATATTTGACATAATCCTTATGATTGAATGAAATCCATTCCAGCTGTGAATAATTGATTCGTTGTCCTGTGAATGAGAATGGATTTCCACCTCTTGTGCGGGGCAAGGGAGCTACAGAATCAACTATGATGCGTTCAAATGACTCTCCTAACGCAGGTCTGGAATGTAACAGAGCCTGAGGAATGTCCTGGTTGGGTTTACCGACAACAACGAGAGAATTTGGCAACATCTGACTGACTAATCCTGGCCACCAAAAGAAATGTTTGTGCACCAGCGGGTATGTTTTTGTCTCCCCTAAATGTCCTGACCACTGACTTTTGCCACTGACAGTACATGGTGACGGTAACTAACTGTACTTAAACACACCACAATCAGAATCTGCAGTTGCAGTAGGAGACCATTTACGCACCAATATGTCATTATCAATCACATACCTCGCCACCTTTTCCCCACTTGCTTTGCCGTTACTCATCACATAGCTCAAGCACTGTTTTAGTGTTGGGTCCGCTCTTTGCTCTGCACACGAGCACCGCCACCCTCCAATGAAAGTGCAGAGACAGCTTTTTGAGCTCTGGGCCAAGCGTGAACAGGCCAATGCAAAGCTGCAGCGATGCGCTCAAAAGCACTTCACATACAAATTTATCGCACCTTCACGAAAAGTAGGGACCACAGCAACATATCTACCTATATCGAACACACTGTGATAGAAGAAATGGGTGGAAATGGGAATCATTCCTGAAAAAAAAAATCTTAGTCAAACTTTGTATAGCACTTTTCATACACAGGATGTAGCTCAAAGTGCTTTGTAGTAGATAAAACTTTACAGAATGCACGATAGAAAATATAACAGAAGATATAACAAAAGAAAAAAAAAGCAAACATATAATATAGTAATATAGTATATATAGAAAAATATATATATATATATATACATATATAGATATATATATACACATACATACATACATATACATACATACATTCATACATAATAATAAATAATCTTAATAATCAGTATATTTCTATGCTGTGATTTAAAATTAGGTCCATACACATCTGGACACCGACACAATTTCCATAACCCCGTCCCTGCACACCACCACAGCTGACCCAAGACAGAACAAGCCAACATGCGCCTCAGACCCCCGGCTCTGTCTTTGTTGTTTTGTGTGCTTGCAGCAACACCAATGACTGGATCACACCAAGCTCCCAGGCCTTCCCTCAAACGTAAAAACAAAACGACCTAAACAAGAACCTATAGAATTGACTAAATACATTACCCAATTGAAGTAAAACACTGAAGTTAAACACAACACATAATTCATCCAGGAGACTGCCAACACGCTTGAGTAGGGCCTTGGAGGCCACCACCTAGAGCTCCTTTTTTTGTGATATTGAGTTTAAGAAGGTTACATCCAGGTTTTTATGTTGTGCAGGCAGTTGATGAGGGACTGAGGGGGGAGCTGGGTGGATGGTTTTGTGCTGAGATAAAGCTGGTTATCGTCAGGGGAACAGTGAAAGCTCAGGCCACGGTGGCGGATGATCTGACCAAGGGGGAGCATGTAGATGGAGAAGAGTAATGGTCCAAGCACAGAGCCTTGGGGCACGCCATGGTTGACGGGCCCCGGAGTGGGACTGGAAGCTCCCAGGCCTTCCCTCAAACGTAAAAACAAAAGGACCTAAACAAGAACCTATAGAATCGACTAAATACATTACCCAATTGAAGTAAAACACTGAAGTTAAACACAACACATAATTCATCCAGGAGACTGCCAACCCGCTTGAGTAGGGCTTTGGAGGCCACCACCTAGAGCTCCTTTTTTTGTGATATTGAGTTTAAGAAGGTTACATCCAGGTTTTTATGTTGTGCAGGCAGTTGATGAGGGACTGAGGGGGGAGCTGGGTGGATGGTTTTGTGCTGAGATAAAGCTGGTTATCGTCAGGGGAACAGTGAAAGCTCAGGCCACGGTGGCGGATGATCTGACCAAGGGGGAGCATGTAGATGGAGAAGAGTAATGGTCCAAGCACAGAGCCTTGGGGCACGCCATGGTTGACGGGCCCCGGAGTGGGACTGGAGTCGCCAATGGTAACAAACTGCATCCAGTTGGAGAGATAGGATTGGAACCAGAAAACTGCACCGGTTAGACCAAGGTATTCGGATAGGCGGGTAAGGAGGGTGGAGTGGGAAATTGTATCGAAGGCAGCATCAAAGTATGCTGATGTGGCCAGAGTCAGCAGCGAGAAGGAGGTCATTGGTCATTTTTATAAGAGCAGTTTGAGTGCTGTGGTGATTTCTGAAGTCAGATTGGAGGGGTTTGTAGTGTTGGTTGTAGGTGATGTGCTGATGGAGATGGGCAGCAACTGTTCTTTCCAGGATTTTGCTGACAAACAGTAGGTTGGAAATCGGGCGGTAGTTGGTGAGATTATCCAGGTCCAGACCTGGCTTTTTAAGGATCAGGGAGACTGCAGCCAGTTTGAAACTGGAGTTAAAATTTCGCGTGATTATGTCTGAACGTGAGAATCTCTGTACACGCTGAAAGCAGTGAGGGTTGTGTGGCAAATGTGACACTAAATGTAGTTTGTTTTGCATTTCCAGAGAAAATCATCATTAAATGTGTAGCACCGGATTGAGCCTGTTTGATATCACTGTGATTGAAATACTGTATTTGCAGGTCCCGAAGCTCAGGAGCTCAGTCAAGCCATTCACTCTTTCCCTGTGAGTTCATACTCTCTGTTTGGTCTGATTTCCAAATGCAGCAGATCACAAATGGGTCTTAAAATGGTCTCAATTCTTCCATATTGCTCGAAACCAACGCCTCTCTTTCCACCACACCCATTTCTTAGGAGCATCTGTATTTTGTGACTGTACAAACTTCTGAGATATCTGTGTCTCCTGCCGGGGCTCTTCGATTGAGCTCGCTGGGAAGAGTGAACAGGTCTTTGCGGAACTGGTGCGGGTCGCTTAAGTGAAGCGGCTGGAAGTTAGAGAGCTCATCCAAGCCCATGAAAAGCTGATGGATTGTCAGGTCAGGCAGCAGTTGGAGAAGGTGAAGAAGGAGGGAGATCAGTGCGATGAGAGCCTGGCTGACATCGAAAATCTTCTGCACTTCCCAACCCATGACCCCGTCCTTTTTCCTTCAAGTAACACCACCTAAATTTATTATGGTTTACCATTTTCTTCTTCTGATCTTAAGGACAGAAACTCAGTGGTTTAAATAAACAAGTCTAACTTCATTTTCCAAGTGTGATTTAAGAGCATTTTTGTCTATCCATGCTCCACCTGAGCTGTCTCCTTTTTCTCCGGTCACCTTTGACATTACCCCGTTGATGACGGTTGCATCAGGACTTCCAGGGAGGATCTCTGAGTGAGGTAGACATAGAGGCTTTCAAGTGTTGATTTTATCTGGAAAACAAACATTAATGTGATTTTTCTTCTTCTCTCTGCAGCTTTGTTAGTGGTGACTTATACAGTATATCATCATGTGTATGTACTTTAATAAAATAATAATTAAATCAAAAATAATTATTTACGACCTTGTTAATCACCTTGCCCTCAAACGTAAATGCGAAAGGACCTAAAAAAGAACCTATAGAATTGACTAAATACATTACCCAATTAAAGTAAAACAATTAAGTTAAACATAACACTCAATTACATGTGTTGAAAGTGTTACATTTCCATGTTAAAACGCAACGATATTGAATACATACGTTGTCAAATTGTATGTCATGCTATGCCAATATTTGCATATACAGTAGATGTGGTCGCCTGTTGCTGACCATTGCGCCTCCGTCACGTTCAGATCAACAGAAATGAATCAGTTGTCTTAAACCTTATTAAAATTGAAAAAAAATGCAACAAACGAGTTGTGTGGGCTCGTCGCTGCGGACTGTTAGTGAGTGTGTTCGTCTGAGGACAAGTCAGCTGGAATTAGCTGGTGAGTGAACGTATTTCCCCTCCAAAACGTCAAGTATTTAGTACATTCGTTTTATGCTTACGATCGTTGTAAAGTTTAAACATCAACGCCTGTTCTTTTACCGAAGGCGCCAAACGTCAATCGCTTGCTAGGCTCCGGAGTGGAAAATGGTGCGTAGAGCATTTGCATTTACACTCGCTAAAAAAAACGAGTTGTATCGTTACTCCTTTCTTAACTATGCTAGCAAACTGTAAAGGCATTACCCACCCATGACATTCCGTCAATGTATGGTTTGAATAAAGAATGCTAACGTTAGCGCTAGCTTTTACAGGCTATCAGTGCCGAGTCAGAGTCACGGCCAGAGTCAACGGCATAGCATCTTGGAACAACTTTAACATTTCCGGAATGCTTCCTGTTATACAATAGTATTCTTACCAGTTTAAATTTCGATCGTTTTCCAAATGTCGAATACTTGGTATCGATAGCTGGAGTCCGTAAGCCCGTGAGTGTACCGCTCTTAGAAATTACCGCCAGCAAGTACTGCCCGAGGGTAATGCCAGAACATTCCATGACGTGTCATTAATGCGCATGCGCGAATCAAGCTTGCCCTAATCCAACTACATCTGTCACTTTATAGTTTATCAATGTAAAACAATACGTTAAACCATAAATACAACTTAAGAAGATTAGTTTAAGTGATCAAACTATTAATTTAGATTTATTTATTTCAGTGATTAAAAAAACAAAAAAAACATTAAATGAACCACCTCTGTGATTTGCTTTTTTCAGTGTAGGTGTGTTGTAGTGTTCGTCTGATGAGAAGTCGGCAGGAATCAGCTAGTGAGTGAACGGATTCCACCTGAAAAACGTCAAGTATTTTGTATTTGCGTAACCTGGCAAACAACACTCGCCCTCTGCTGGAAAAACCTGGAAGGCCAGTTTAGTCGATCCCTGTCTACACCAGAACATTTAACTACAGATAAACTGCTCATTAAACTTTGATAAATAAAGAAACATAAAATGAAAGTTACATTTAGTGCACATAGATATATCCATTACACAAGCACACCTTTAATTGGCCGTGGTTTCGAACCTCCAGCTTCTGATGTGTGTAAACATATTGCCTTGCTGCCTGGTTTGTCCTGGTTGGGTTTACCGACAGCAACGAGAGAATTTGGCAACATCTGACTGACTAATCCTGGCCACCAAAAGAAATGTTTGTGCACCAGCGGGTATATTTTTGTCTCCCCTAAATGTCCTGACCACTGACTTTTGCCACTGACAGTACATGGTGACGGTAACTAACTGTACTTAACAATCAGAATCTGCAGTTGCAGTAGGAGACCATTTACGCACCAATATGTCATTATCAATCACATACCTCACCACCTTTTCCCCACTTGCTTTGCCGTTACTCATCACATAGCTCAAGCACTGTTTTAGTGTCGGGTCCGCTCTTTGCTCTGCACACGAGCACTGCCACCCTCCAATGAAAGTGCAGAGACAGCTTTTTGAGCTTTGCCGTACATTGTAAAAAGAAGGGCCAAGCCTGATCAGGCCACTGCAAAGCTGAAGCGATGTGCTGAAAAGCACTAACACACGAATCTACTGCAGCTTCACGAAAAGTAGAGACCACAGCTATATATCATATTATATCGAACACACTGTGATATAAGAAATGGGTGGAAATGGGAGTCATTCCTGAAAAAAATATGTTGCTTGTTTCATAGTCAAACTCTTGCTTTGAATAAATAATAATAGTTTCCTTTTCATGTTTCCTGCAGTAAAAATAACTTTCTATCTGATCCAACCTATTCATGGTCTTATGTTCTTGTTTTAGCCAAGGAGTTTGCAGTTGCACAATGGTCATGTGTTCAAGGGAAACGTATCAGTGGCTATGCCTGACCATTTTGACCATTATGCAACACTTTCGTTGGATTTTGGGTTAGGGTCAGGGTTCATAGGGTTGCATTGGACCGACATTCATTCAGCAAATGTCACTGTCTACAGCCCATCATCACGTCCTTTTCAGTGACAAGAAGAGTAAGGATTCATAAAACATATGATCTGACCCTCACAGATCCTTGATCTCCACCTCACAGAGTCAGTGGGTCATTCCCAGCAAAACAGCTCTAAGGACCTTGAACAACAATCATATGCTGTTTGCAATTTTGCCTCACATTGGGAATGGGCGCAGGGTGGTCCAACAGAACACTGACAGGTGCATTTATTTTGGCAGTGTTGGAATGTATGTATTTGTGGTATACACAGTCTTATTGTGAAGAATAATTCCCAAGCAGTTCAAGTTAAAAGTTTTATGTGTGTCTTCGAAAGTGTACATTGTGATTTAAGTTTATAGTGTTCATGACCAGTGTCATTTCTAGAATAAGTGCCAATGTGTCGCCACTAGGTGTCAGTATTGCTACCTGAACGGTTTGTGCGCAAAGAGAATCGCATGGAAATCTCGCGTGATTATGTCTGAACGTGAGAATCTCTGTACACGCTGGAAGCAGTGGGCGCTGTGTGCCAAATGTGACACTAAATGTAGTTTGTTTTGCATTTCTACAGGTAAGCTGGTGAAGTGATAAGGATCCATGATTAGATATGTTATGGTTTTGTGGCACTGTGTGAGAGTGTTCAAGAGTTCATTTGTGACTGCACAGAATGTTTGGGTGTATCAGTAGGTTAGCGGCTGGTGCACGTGTGCTGTCGCTATCGAAGCAGTAGTAGCAGCGCGAGGGTTAGCGTTGTTAATGAGCCCTCCTCGCTCATAGTAATGTTTTAGACAAAAGTTATAGATTTGGTATTACTTGATTACATCTGAACGTGAGAATCTCTGTACACGCTGAAAGCAGTGAGTGTTGTGTGGCAAATGTGACACTAAATGTAGTTTGTTTTGCATTTCTCCAGAGAAAAATCATCAAAATCATCATTAAATGTGTAGCACCGGATTGAGCCTGTTTGATATCACTCTGTGATTGAAATACTGTATTTGCAGGTCCCGAAGCTCAGGAGCTCAGTCAAGCCATTCACTCTTTCCCTGTGAGTTCATACGCTCTGTTTGGCCTGATTTCCAAATGCAGCAGATCACAAATGGGTCTTAAAATGGTCTCAATGACTGTACAAACCTCTGAGATATCTGTGTCTCCTGCTAGGGCACTACAATTGAGCTAGCTGGAAAATGTGACCAGGTCTTTGCTGAACTGGTGCGGGTCGCAGAAGTAAAGCGGTTAGAAGTGAGAGAGCTGATCAAAGCCAATGAAAAGCCGATGGATGCCCAGGTCAGGCAGCAGTTGGATAAGGTCCAGAAGGAGACCCGTGCGATGAAGGAGAGCCTGGCAGAGATTGAAAATCTTCAGCAAATGCCAACCGATGACCCTGTCCTTTTTCTTCAAGTAACACCACCTAGATTTATTATGGTTTACCGTTTATTTCTTCTTCTGATCTTAAGGACAGAAACTCATTTAAATACATAAGCCTAACTTAATTTCCGTGTGTGATTTCAGAGCATTTATGTCTATCCATGCTCCACCTGAGCGTCTCCGTTTTCTCCGGTGACCTTTGACATTATCCCGTTGATGACGGTTGCAGCAGGACTTCCAGGGAGGATGTCGGAGCAAGGTAGACGTAGAGGCTTTCAAGTGTTGATTTTATCTGGAAAACAAACATTAATATGTTTTTTTTCCCCTTAAGTTTGCAGTGAGAGACATTGATCAGGAATAATTTTTTTATCAATATAATATCCTTTTCTGATCATGATTCAAGTTTTATTTTGTAATTCATTTGACACAAAATGATTAAATGCAGCTGGTTACTGGTGACTTATATATCATCACGTGTATGGACTTAGATAAAATAATAAGTAAATCAAAAATAATTATTTATGACTTTGATCTTTTATTTTTATGTTTTCATTTAATGATATTTGTCATTCTCTGACCAGTATCTCACAGCACTAACCCCTTATAGTGGAGTTTGCTGCACCTGCATTGTTAGAGGAGACAGTCTTTGTCCCTCTACACACTGAAACTCTGATGTTTGTCATAACTGTCTTTGTTGTTTGTGTGTTTGCAGTGACACCTATGACTGGATCACCCCAAGCTCCCAAGCCTTCCCTCAAATGTAAACGCAAAATAACCTATAGAATCGACTAAATACATTACCCAATTGAAGTTAAACAATGAAGTTAAACATAACACTCAATTACATGTGTTGAAAGTGTTATATTGCCATGTTAAAACGCAATGATATTGAATACATACGTTGTCAAATTGTATGTCATGCTATGCCAATATTTGCATATACAGTAGATGTGGTCGCCTGTTGCTGACCATTGTGCCTCCGTCACGTTCAGATCAACAGAAATGAATCAGTTGTCTTAAACCTTATTAAAATTGAAAAAAATGCAACAAACGAGTTGTGTGGGCTCGTCGCTGCCGACTGTTAGTGAGTGTGTTCGTCTGAGGACAAGTCAGCAGGAATTAGCTGGTGAGTGAACGTATTTCCCCTCCAAAACGTCAAGTATTTAGTACTTTAGTTTTATGCTGTGTTGTAAAGTAATGAATCAGTTGTCTTAAACCTTATTAAAATTGAAAACATGCAACAAACGAGTTGTGTGGGCTCGTCGCTGCCGACTGTTAGTGAGTGTGTTCGTCTGAGGGACAAGTCAGCAGGAATTAGCTGGTGAGTGAACGTATTTCCCCTCCAAAACGTCAAGTATTTAGTACTTTAGTTTTATGCTGTGTTGTAAAGTTTAAACATCAACAGCTGCTCTATTAACAAAGGCAACAAACGTTAGTAACTAAAATAAAACTAGTTGTATCGTTACTCCTTTCTTAACTATGCTAGCAAACTGAAGGCATTACCCACCCACGACATTCAAATGCATTCAAATTCAGCATGGGTTTGATTCAGGGCTTTTCTGCGGTTACGAAATGTCTTATCTGTACGCCTCAGGAACCAATTCGTTAGCGCCCACAATGGCAGATTAAATAGTCATATTTAAGCCATCCTCCAATGCAAGTGAAGAGACAGCTTCATGAGCTTTAAACCCTGTTGACTGCAATTCAGTCAAGTGATGAATACATGGAAAACTATTCACAGAATGAATTTGGAGTAGATGAACAGTCTAATTCAGCACTACACATCTTGCTTATCCGGAGATGAGACTGCTGCCAAGAACACGGACTCCAGGAAAATACTAAGAATCTAGCCCATGCCGTGACGTCACAAACGTAAAGTTATACTTTCCTCCACTTGGGGCAGTGTTAATATGATCCACCGTTTCCTCTCTACAAATATAGTTAAAGCGTAAGAGATCGGCGGAGACAAGGGTTTAAAACTCCGATATACAAATGTTCCCTTTAACACTTGATAGCTGTGCATCCTTCCTCATTCATGAGGAAAAGCGTTGAAGTGTATCTTATTTCAATAGTATCTCAAAATATATGTCTTTATTTTGTCGCCGGCTGAAGACCGGAAGTGAGCCAGGAAGTGTTTACTCGGGGGCATGGGCGCCCGGGAGATAAACACCGTCCTTGTGTTTAGTTTGTGTTTCTGAACAGAACAACTCCTCGTTTCACCGTTTATTCGCCGTTAACTCCACACGAACCAGAAAGTGTGTCGCTATTGTTCACACTAGTTTCGTGTTGTCTTGGTGAAGAGACCGATGTGCGCTCGTTTGTTCCGCCGAGGGGGAATTTCATCTTTGTTTTCCTGACGCCAGTGTCCAGGATATTACATAACCATATTGATATATGGCACGCTATTGTCGCTTGTACATTGTGACATTGACGGGAGGAGCAGTTTTATCTCGCAATGGGTTTCAACAGAATTTACATTAGCATCGGTTATGCTAGTTTTGGAACCCTCATGGGACTCTCGGCTTTCCTTGTGTGGAATATTGCCTATAAGCAACCATGGACGGCGGCTATGGGAGGCCTGTCAGGTATGTCATCTCACTACACTCTGTTATTAATATATTATATATTAATCTGGCTTCCAGCTTCACGTGATCATCGAGCATTGAACGTAAGCTGCACGCTCATACTGAGTTTAGGCCCTGCATGTCACATGTCACCACAGAGTACACACGTGTGTTTATTTAGTCTCACTCCTGTCACAGGATTCATCAACTGACAGTATTTTCTCAGTGTACTTTCCGTGTACTTTTACTGCTTGTGAGTCCTCTTTCTCTCTCTTCTGGGCTTGTATTGACTAACATAGTGTATATATATATGTGTGTATATATACACACACATATATATACACACGATAATCTAATAGTTGACAGCATGACAAAACTTTTTTTTTCTTGTTTATATTTAAGAAATTAGGAAATAAATAATAATAATATTTCTCACTCTTTTGCACAACTAAACAAGTACTCGAGAATGAAACTGACTGATAAAGTGTGATCAATTTAGTTAATTATTCTGCATATTTTGACATTGTTGCATATGTTCATTATCTTGTGTGTGTGTTTCCTCTGACAGGGGTTCTGGCACTCTGGGCTCTGGTCACTCACATCATGTACCTGCAGGACTACTGGCGCACCTGGCTCAAAGGGCTCAGGTTCTTCATCGTGGTCGGCGTGCTCTTCTCCATATTGGCGTTGACCGCCCTCGTCACCTTCCTCACTCTGGCCATCACACAGAAGCAATGTAAACCCTCCTCCTTTTGCTTCTAGTTTTAAAATAGAGTAAACCGTTTATTGCATTTATAAATAACCACAGGTGATTATTTTGAGTCGGTGCAGAGAATTATTTTCCCATTGAAGGTTTTCATCACTTTGTCTTTTCTGTGCCACAGCTCCCACCGACCCGACCAGCCTCTACCTCTCCAGTGTGTGGAGCTTCCTGACTCTGAAGTGGTCCTTCCTCTTGGCCTTGTACTCCCGCAGATACCGCCAGGAGTTTGCGGATATCAGCATCCTCAGCGATTTCTAGTCGGCACCAATTTTAAAGCCCATGTTGGACTTTTAGGGGTTTTTAAGGCTGGCGGCAGGAGCTGGACAAAGAGCTTTTTAGAACAAAAGAGGAGGAAAACCAGACATGGCTAGATTTAAAAAGTCACCTGACCTTTGCCACATGGAGTTGCCCTTGCTGAGCAAGTTCTATATGTGTATTGTAACCAGTTCTCCTACTTTTAATGACCTCTCATTTCATACTCCTGTTGTAATCTGAAGAGTGGAGCTGCTTTGGGCACCGGAGGCCATTTATTAGGAGACATGCTAGGAGATGATAGATTTTATCATGGGAATGTTGAAACCTAATATTTAAAAGGTAATCTGCACCATAACATCAATTTGTTCCATCGATTAGTTGTTAAAGTGAAAATGAAAGTACTCTCAATACTAAAATCCCCAGAGCCAAAAATTGAAAGCACTTACCCGATGCCAGTCTCATCATTTTTTGGCAGTGTATGTTACAGTGTGTGATTGTTTTTACCCACATAATAATTTCTCTTGTCTTATTGTCTGCAGAATTTAGTCTTGTAGCTTTGTTTAGTGTCAGTGACTTGAGGGTTTTTATTTTATTCACCGTTGATCAGTTACAGATTTCTTAGAGGCGCTACTTGATGTACAGTAATACGGAGGACGTATTTCTCACTTCACAGTCCGCTCATTATTCGATGGAAATGGTGGTGTTGCGTTTTGCTCCCGATGAGGAGGCATTACTTTTTCCATTTTAACCAGTGCTTTCCATTCTTTCTTCCACCAGAGGGAGTCCTGTGTTTTGTGTTCCTTGCATAGACTCCACAAACGTTCCTCTTCAGAAATAATAATTGTATGATTGTTGCACTTTAATCTTTGATATTGATGCCATTGTTTTGCACACGGACCCTGATACAATGGACAAAAAAAGCTTCATTCATGTTTAACCCTTTATAATGTTGAAATACACTTTATACAGTGCATATCATTTATTTTATGCTCACTATGATTAGTTTTTTTTAAGTTAAACTAAGCTTTGTGAGTGCTTTAGCTCCAGCTGTAGCTTTTGTCTGACCGTAAAATTGTATTTTTGTTGGTGCGAGATTGAATGTATGAGTGTCACATGTATATAGAAACTGAATCCTATTAAAAGTTACATTTATCGTTAATTACATCATGTTACTCTGTACTACACAGCACCCTGAGTTTGAGTGATTCTGTTTTTGCCTGCATGAAGTGACATTTTTCAAGATTTTTGTCTTCCTTAGGCTCCACCCACATCGTCGTCATCTTTATAAGAAATCAAAAACGTGAACAAGGCGCGCAACTTTTTCAAATCCCCTCAGACTCCGACCTCATTAATAAGGTACAGTGCTGTGTTAACGCTTTGACATTTCTCAGTGGCTGTTTAGTGATTTAACAGTGATGTTTACTTGCCATTTACTTATTTTTTATTTATTTATTTTTCGGCTCCAGTTTATAATTTCCTTACATTTGGGTGTGACTGATGACCATGTGTAAAATTGTAAAATGAACATGTTATGAAACAGATATTATTATTATTAGTAGTATTATTATTATTGATAGGTGGTAATATTTAAATACAAATAAATAAACATTTCTGTATTCCAACTGTTAGATTATTTAAAAGTTAACTTGTCTTTGTGCTTTTATTTATCTTGTGTTAATCAAATATTTTGGCACTGCCCAACTTGCTTCCTAAGCCGTCAAGGTTAGATTAGGGTCTTACATCTAAAGCAAAGAAGTACAGCACTTAAGATTAACAATATATAATACTATATTTGTATTTTTTATTAAATTGAAAACAATGGAAATGTACTTGTTTATTTTTTTCATTACTGCTTTAACTTAATTAGCAAGTCTTTACAACACTTCAACAGATACATTTGTTTATATGGTACTGTGTTTTATTTAATTTTTTTTAGATTTTTATAGAATAATTTACAAGTCTTTTCTTTAACATTAATATGCTTCAGCCATGCACCACGTCCGCCCACGTTATGTGATCGACAGGCCAGCGTATGACCTCCCAGACTTCGATGCAGAGTTCGACAAGAAGAGCCGACGGTTTCCTGTTGGAGCGAAAGTAAAGACACTCTTCAGGTACAGAATTACGCTTTCTGCACAGTCAACCTACAAAAATAACGGACCAAATCAGCAAATGTGTGTCTTTGCTGTCCATATGCTCGACATTGTTTGAATAACAAATAAGAAACCGTGGAGAATATTTTATGTTGGATTTTACATTGTCTTTTAATTTATAATTTATTATTACATTTATATTATTTTGGTATATTGTAACCAGATACTGCATTGTGGTGAGTTATTATGAAATACCAGAGCTCCTCTATGTTTTGTGTTTGATGGAGCCCTGAAAGCTTACTCCATACTTCCTACTATTACTATATATTTTTTGACGTTTGCTAAGTAATAATAATAATAATAATAATAATAAAACTGGAGCTGTACTGAGAGTTTCTCCTGTTTTTATTGTTCTCTCTCTCAGATGTTCTGTGCCCAGGCTGAAAGGATTGTTACTCAGACATCTGCCTGTACTGAGCTGGCTTCCCAAATACAAACCCAGAGACGACCTGCTGTGTGATGTCATCAGCGGGGTCAGCGCTGGCACCATCCAGGTTCCCCAAGGTCAGTCAATCCTTCCCTTTATCTGTATTAATTTTTTTTTTCATTTGACAGACATATAAAGGTATTTCTGTTCTTTTCCCAGGCATGGCATTTGCCCTCCTGGCAAATCTCCCCCCTGTCAACGGCCTCTATTCTTCCTTCTTCCCTCTCATCCCATATTTCTTCATGGGCACTGCTCCCCAGATGGTCCCGGGTAAATCACAGTGATTTATCTTCTGCCACTTCATGGCACGACAGTGATGAAGTTGCCCGAGCTGCACAATGCAGATCTCCGCTCGACTCCGCCCAGGTTGCAGTTAGTCAAAGAAAATGGATGTGACACTTTACTCTCTCTCTCTCTCTCTCATGTTAAAGGTACTTTCGCCGTCCTCAGCATCATGGTGGGAATGGTGTGCCTGAGACTTGCCCCCGAGTCCCACTTCACTCATTTCAACGCCACTCTCAATGCTACCGTGGTGGACACCAACAGGATGAATGACGTCCGCCTGGGAATATCGGGAACTCTGGCCTGCCTTACTGCAATCATACAGGTACCTGCACCACTTAAAAAAAATATATATATATATACAATTTTAATGTGAAATATTAAATAAAGGTATTACACTTTTGCACAGCTTTAGTTTATCTTTATTCTTTATTCTGTATTTTTCTATTTCTGTACTGTTTATTCTCTGCTCCTGCAACGCCGCAAATTTCCCCTTGTGGGACAATAAAGGAATATCTTATCTTATCTTATCTTAACTGCAGTTTCACCCATACAGATTGGCCTTGGCTTCATGCAGTTTGGCTTCGTTGCCATCTATCTGTCGGAGTCATTCATCAGAGGATTCATGACCGCCGCAGGACTGCAGATCCTCATCTCGGTGCTCAAGTACATCTTTGGCATCGATGTGCCTCCGTACAGTGGCCCCCTGGCGGTCGTGTATGTACGTATATCTGCCTATATGGTCAATAAAGAGGGGATGTAAAAGCTTTGACAATATTTATAATTTTCTTTTTTTTTTTATCTTAGACCCTTGTAGATATTGCGGCCGGCCTCCGTGACACCAACGCGGCGTCACTGGCGTTTGCTGTGGTCTGCGGCGTCGCTCTGATTGTGGGGAAGGAGCTGAGCGCGCGATACCGCCACAAACTGCCCTTCCCCCTTCCGATGGAGATCGTCATTGTAAGGCGTATCGTGAAAAAAATGGCCGTCGATTGAGAGATTTTACACTGCAGATTGTTTGGTACTGTTATATATGTCGGTTTAAATGTGGACGTGGCGTTTTCTGACCTCTTCCTGTTCTCCGCAGGTGGTGGTGGCGACGGCCATCTCAGGCCCACTGCACCTCCCTGAGATTTATCACATGGACGTAGTGGGAGAAATCCCTTTGGGGTAAAGCACATGTACCATTCTCCCAAACCAACGGTCCCTTCCTTTGTTTAAATGAACAATTTTATATATATATATATTTTTCTCGTGTGCATTCTCCAGATTCCCAGCACCCATCCTGCCCACAGTGAGTCAGTGGGAGGACATGTTGAGCACAGCTTTCTCCCTGGCTATAGTGGGGTACGTCATCAACTTGGCGATGGGCAGGACACTGGCAGCCAAGCACGGCTATGACGTGGACCCCAACCAGGTAGAACGAGGGTACTCTTTTTCTTTTTTTCTTTTTATATTCCATTTTAAAATAACTGCCTGCCCGTTTGTCATGTTCAGGAAATGTTGGCTCTCGGCTGCAGCAACTTCCTGGGGTCCTTCTTTAAGATCCACGTGATCTGCTGTGCCCTGTCTGTAACTCTGGCTGTGGACAGCGCCGGGGGGACGTCCCAGGTGAGTGCTCCCGCCTTTATTTAAATGTGTATTTAAATCAAGCCGTGTGACCTTGAAACTCTTCAAACCGCTGACTGCTGCGCCGTTGCCCCCTCGTAGTTTGCTAGTCTTTGTGTGATGCTGGTCGTCATGGTTACCATGCTGGCTTTGGGAGCCTTCCTGAAACCACTTCCCAAAGTAGGTGCACGTTAAATACTATCACCTTGAAAAAAAACCCACACACATTTTCTAAAAGATCCATGAAATATATTATCTTGTTTTTTTTTCCAGTCCGTGCTAGGGGCCTTGATTGCCGTCAACCTGAAGAACACGCTCCTGCAGCTCACTGATCCTTACTACCTGTGGAAGAAGAGCAAATTAGACTGTGTGAGTCAAAGCAACATTGCAGCACAATGCAATACTTGTTATTTTTCCTTTATTGTTCATATGTCTGTTCTCTCTCTCTCTCTCTCTCTCTCTCTCTCTCTTTCAGTGTGTGTGGGTTGTGTCGTTCCTGGCCACGTTCTTTCTCAGTTTGCCGTATGGCGTCGCAATCGGTGTGGGTTTTTCCATCCTGGTGGTGGTGTTCAAGACGCAGTTGTAAGTTAACTATGCAATAAGTACTATATTTTATTCAGAGATGTAAACAAAAAAAAAACCCACAATGCACTGTTGTATATTAATGGGTTATTCATTTTAATGATATGTTCCTTGTAGTCGCAATGGTTCGGCAATGTTGCAGATTATGGATACGGATATCTACAAAAACCCAAAAGTGTACGCTAAGGTATAAAAATAATTTTTTGTAAGTTAGTGGGCCCACGTCTATTTTAATTTTACATTTTTTTGCAATATCTCCACAGGGCATGTCAAGAACGGGTGTGAAAATAGTCAACTACTGTTCGCCACTCTATTTTGCAAATGCAGAAATATTCCGACTGAGGGTCAACAACAAGGTGGAGTGACTAAATGACCTCCTCACGGTAAGCCAGGTGTGAATGAGCAGGTAAATGTTGACATAGGCATGTGCTGTTTGTGTGTCTAGACCGGACTGGACCCGGCGAAACTGCTTCTGAAAAAGCGGAAGTTCTTAGAGAAGGAAAAAGCAAAAGAGGAGAAGGAGGACAAGGAGACAAGAAGGAGAAAGCCCAGCTCTCTGGTTAGCATGAAGGTTCAGGTGAGATTTACAAAAATACATGCAACAGAAGTCATGGCCAGAAACTTTGCAGTTG
The DNA here is from genome assembly GCA_016785305.1 of Colistium nudipinnis. Lineage (NCBI taxonomy): Eukaryota > Metazoa > Chordata > Actinopteri > Pleuronectiformes > Rhombosoleidae > Colistium > Colistium nudipinnis. Next base: position 1,871,240 of record JAFBJU010000601.1, read on the forward strand.
TATACTGTTAAACTGTTAAATCCATAATGTGACCTTTTCTGTGCACCTTTCTGTATCTTTTTATTTATATATTTTTTTATATATATATATATACATATATATATATGTGTGTGTGTGTGTGTGTATAAATACTTTATTTTACTATAAGTATTTTTTACAGGAGAGTAAAGAATCGTATGGTCGTACCCAGTAGTAACTGTATACGACATGTCTTCAGCACTTTCCTCTGAATCCAGACCATATCTCAGCTGGAGCTGCAGCATGACTTTGATCTGAACGAAGGTCAAAGCGCCAACCACCGACAAACTGAACCTCCCACCAGCTACGTCAACTTCCATTGTGGTGACATTGAGCAGGGTAAGGCCGGCTCCTCTGCAGCCGTGGCCCTGGAGTCTCAGCCCGTGCCCTTCCACACCCTCATCCTCGACTTGGCTGGCGTCTGCTTCATTGATCTCATGGGCCTCAAAGTATTGATAAAGGTTGTCGTCTCTTGAAAAAAAAACTTTAACTTTGTAGTCACTATATATTATAGTAGAGGGTCAATATAGTTATTTAATGACATTGTTGGTCTAATAATAATAATAATAATAATAATAATAATAATAATAATAATAATAATAATAATCTCGCCACACAGATGAACTCCAGCTACACGATGCTGGGCATTAAACTATTCCTGGCAAATGTCCAAGGTAAAAAATAAAAATAAATAAATCCAATGAGCATTCCCACTTATTTTTTAATTTTTTTTCTTTTGTCGGGAACACTTCCCTTTAACCATCAAATCTGTGTAATTGACTGGATAAATGTACAAATAGAATTGTTGCATTTCTCTACTCTGCTGCCTGCAGCCCAGGTGTACGAGGAGCTGGAGGCTGGAGGAGCATTTGATGACGGAAACATCGCCCGAAATAACCTCTTCCTCTCCGTCCACGATGCGGTTCTGTTTGCTCAACGCACTTCTGCAGAGAGGCCAGCCTCCCTGAAGGTATACAATAATTCTATTGTCAAAAAAAACAAACACACAAAACACCTGCTTGTTCACAGGTTCTAAGCTCGGTGGTGCAGGGGGAGATTTAACAGATCCAGAATGGCATGATTTATTTTTGCGGAAAGATTATTATAATGTTTTAGTTTTTCTGTCACCTTATCATGTTGGAGGAGGGTAAGTAGAATATCACATAGGCAAGGAAAGAACCACAACAAAAACACACAAAGTTGTGAGTTACATCAAGGTCACGCCACACACCGAGTGTAACCACGGAACAGAGATGACCTTTAATTTGACCTTTAAAGATAAGACTATCACATTCATACACACAGTATGTGTCACCACTTTGAACTGGGATGTGATCACTTTGCAGATTCACTTCCAGTTTAATTGAGTTTTATTTTAAATATGTACATTTCCTTTTGTTGGCTGCAGGCGGACAGACCCGACCACGAGTGTCCCTATGACATTAAAGAGGAGGTGGATTTGGAACAGGTTTGCATGAGTTGTTTTTATTATTTATTTATTTATTATTCTAGCTGATAAACACTGTTTCATCGACCTACTTAAAAAACGTCACCATAATTCTTCATTGTATCTAACAGTAGTGTCACTTCTTTAGGAAATGTTTTGAGCACTGATTGCTGAGATGGAGTTGGGCAGAAATACACAAAAAAACACACACAGATACGCAAACAACAATCTGCACTTTTGTAATTTGTAGAAAATTCTTGTTACCAAAATATGATTTTTCATTCATTTTTGCTTACTATCAATTATCCCAATAAAAACGTTTCACCCTGCCTTTTATGCACAATGATCAGTACTTGACTCGGCTGACAGGGGGAGGCACAGACCAGCGCAAGACTCCTAATGCGGAGCAGATAATGAGGGGGTGGAACTCTGAGGCCCCTCACAGTGAGTGGAAGCGGGCCTGCTGACTGAGCAGTGGTCCCGTAATTTACCGAGAGTGTGCGTGGCCACAGCTGAGTGCTGCGGCCAGCTGAGTCCCTGTGGAGGGGAGGACGTGGAGAAACACAAATGAAATTCACCAATGTGCAGCATCAGCACCTTTTTTCTCCCCCGTGGCTTCTTTGTTTCATTCTAAACTCCATTAACGGCCACGGTCTGCATAATGTGCTGTAAGGGGAGCATATAGCATCCATATACAATGGCGGCAACTGAAATGACACTTGTTCTAGGTGTTGCCGGCTACCTTGGTCTTGTGTGAACGCAAACTGGGTTGTGTTTGTGTAACAGGTGCTTAAAAGGCCCTTTGGTGTGTGGCTTATGGCAGCAGGCCTGTGTGTGTGTGCGCGCGCGGGAGCGTGCGTGCTGCATGGACGGATTTATGAAGCCATTAAGAAATCATCCTAAGGTATTCTGGCATACATCTGATCCTCTGCTCCCCGTCCTCTCTGCAGCTATCTGGCTCCACCAGTGATTACAAGGTTTTCTATGGCCATCAGCTCTAATTTGGAGCTCTGGGAAAGTCTCTCATCACTTTGTGTGTGTGTGTGTGTTTGAGAGAGAGAGAGTGTGTGTGTGTGAGAGAGAGATATTTCATCATCTGTAGCTCGTCCTTTTCTCCATTTGTTTTCAGGCTGTCTGCAGACGTGCTCAGCTTGAGCCTCATGTCATTAAAATACATTTTCTCCGAAAAAAGCAGGTTTTGCGCATTACGTGCTTATACTAGCAAAACTGGCAAAATGAAGTAAACTCATAACATTAGGTTCCCACACAAAAAAAATTGGGTTTTGCACACCTGTACACCTTAAGCGGCACAATGCAAGCCAATTAGAGCTTAAAAAAAGAAAATTGTATATAGCGCAATATTCTTCTAAAGCTTCTATTATTAATAAAGTGTAAGGCCATTCAGCGTAAAGGCATTTTTTAATGTGAATTTGAATCTTTAATTTGACCTTTGATATCGTGTCGAGTAATTAGCTCTTTTCAGTAAAGCTGTAAGTAATAAAAACCTCTAACCTTTGTGTAGGTCAACCGGTGATTACATTGAATTATGAAAAGCTTCTGGATACGTCTCTTTATCAATTGAGATGCTGGTATATTGCACCAAACTTCTTCTCCAAAGCCCGTAATTGCAAGTTCCCAGACGAGAATTCATTTTACACCCTGTGCACATTCATTGGCCGTGATGCTTTAATTAACAAGGTCCCCTTTTTAGAATATGTGAGCCGGAGTGATTTATGTATTAAATTTGTTTACACGCTCAGTGGTTTGGTACTATTGAAAATAATTGCATGGTGTCGGAGGGCATCTCCTCATTGAGAAGTGGGGGGGGGGGGCCTCGTCATTTAGCCTCTATGAAGAGCCGCCCCTGGGACGATACCCGGCTCTGACCTTTCAGAATCCAGTTTTTTAATTCTGTGCCACATTAATAAAGAGTCGGGGAGCCACATTTTATTGCAAGACTGTTCCTTAAAAAAATACAACGTGGGATGGTTGAGGACTATTCTGAAATCTTGGATGATAGAGCATCCAAATCCACGTTTGGAATAGCTGCTTGACGTTGAACAGGTGGCGGCAGTGGGTGCTTTGCAAATAACAATAATAATAATAATCATCATCTTTATTTGTATAGCATTTTTTATTCAGGATTCAATTTTTAGAGGAGATAAAACTTTACGCAATGCAGAATATACAATATATCAGCAAGTAAGAAAAACAAACATAAAATTTACACAACCTCCACAACCCAGTCTCTGCACACCACCACAGCTGACCCCAAACCAAGCGGTCAACATCCGCCTTTTAAAAAGGCATTTTATAAGCCTACGTTTTGGGGCTTTCTTCATGGACCACTCTGCGGGCAGGCAATCATAAATCATGATCCTGCAATGTCAGCACATTGACTTTGGACAGGGTTTATTTACCGAGTTGCTGGTGGGGGCCACTGATAAATGTTATGAATTAATGTTGTGTATTGTCTCGTTCCAGTAGTTCAGCAGCAATTAAATGCACACAACAATGGAGCATTCTCTGGTGATTAATTAGTTCATGGCATAAAATTATTGAACCGGCATCTCTGACTCGCCGATAATTAATAATTATTATTGTTAATTATTTACAGTTAAATTTAGCCGCAACCCCATGTCTGATGGGAAAAAAAATAAATAAATGTTTGTATTTCTCCTCAGCAACTTGTTACATTTAATTAGTGATTTCATCTCATGCAATCAATTTTTTTGCATTGAAAGTAATCACTATATTAATTATCTCAAAAGCCATTGACATTTATGGGGTGATATGAAATACCGCCTCCCCTTTGAAACTGAGGCTTCAGAAAAGCTGTAATGTCTGCAGTTTTTAATTTTTTTAATCATGTTTGTGGGGAAAAGAAAGGAAACCAATGAGCTGACATTCCATAAAGCAAAGCTGAGGAAAGAAGATAACGCTTTTTTTTTTTTTTTTTTTTTTTTTTAAGATAAACAAATTTGACCTTCCCTGTGAACGTGCCATTAGAGACAAATCCAGATTGGCAGCTTTGGTGTTGGACAGATAGCAGAGTCATCACTGTTGTGTTTATCATCCCATCAACTCATTAAACAGCGCATGCAGGTTCTGTTTGCGCCCCCCGTCTTTCTTATTAGATAAAAAAAAAAAAAAAAAAAAAAAAAAAAGTTGCCGCGTGAAGCTCCTCGCTGAGCCGTTCGATATCAGCGGGGAAATTAGACGAGACAACGCACAACAGCACAATGTGCTGCAACACTGGGGGAACTCATTAGGAGGAAACCCACATGATGTTCTGCAACATGCCGCCGAGGGGGAGGGGGGGTCCTGAGTGTTACTACACAATCTTAATTTGTTAACTTGTGCACAATTGCCTTATCAGTTGTGTGGAATCTGGCACGAGAAGCTCACAGGAGTGTGTATATGGTGAAGGAGTTTGACGCGGTGTGGTGAATATGGCCTATGTTGTCGTTACCGTGGTAACACATCGTTGTGGCGCGTTTGCATTGGCACGTTGTCTGAAGCTGATGTTGTGGTTGAATGTCTTTGCACAGCGACAGTAAATGACCATTTGAAGTGTCGATCAGTTGCACTTGGCTTACATCTACGCACGCACGCACGCACGCACGCACGCACGCACGCACGCACGCACACGCACTGTCAAGGTCGCGTTTGTAACATTGAACTGAGACTTGAAGAAAGAAGGACCCAGCTGTGTGCAAGTGTCTTCAAATGTCTTTTAGATTGAGCAGGCTGAGGCCATTAAGTGCAAAGACATTCGTCAACGCAAGCGCCCCCCCCCCCCCCCCCCCCCCCCCCCCCCCCCCCCGCCCCTCCAGGCCTCAGCTCCATTACATTTCACAATCATTAACGCAAACATTTGCATTTAACTTTCCAGTGTGCTCTGCCTGAAAGTCCCCGCTCACTGTTCTCCATGTATTACGCAATAACTTCAGACTTTCATGACTCACCTTTCATTTTACTGTGGCAGTGTTATTTTTTTTTACAATTTTAGGCTGCATGAGTTGAATTCATTGGATGCATAAATATTGAATCTACAGGAAGTGAAACTGTGCTTCATTCTATTAAATGAATAGTGCATGGTTGAGTCTTTAAGGGGTAGGTTTTTTATCTCCTTCCCCTTTGAAGGTAATTGTCAACAACTTTCAGTCTTTAAGGTGTTGCTGCTCCTCAGTGAGGCCATAAAAACAAGGATTTTTTTTTTTTTTTTTTTTTTTTGCCAGTTTGGAAAATACTTTTCTTTCATTTTTTGAGTAAAAGTAAAAAGTACTACTCACTCACACGTATTCCGGGAGTTAGGTAATAGAGCAGAAATAATCACATCTTTCCCACTTTTTTTTATTTATTTTTTTATAATAAATGTAATTGCTCCTTCTCATTTCCACTGTGATTAAGCATGATACTTTTCACACTATTACACATCATAAAATATTCACATCATTTTCTGGTTTTACAGCACACAGGTTTGTCATAGCCATTAAAATCCGCCCCCCCTTAAGTAGAGCGATTAAAAACAGACATTTCCAATGATGTGATTTCTCTGATGATGACTGGGCTGACCAGAGGATGGCACTGTGGCTTTATCTGTAACCAAACACACACACACACACACACACACACACACGCACAGGCACCCACATCTCCCATCTGATCAGCCACCAAAAAACTTTGAAGAAGTCTCCGGTTCCTCCCCCGAAGGATACCATGAAAGACAAAGTTGTGAAAGCTGGAGCTGAGGCGATTAAAAAAAAAAAAAAAAGAGCTGCTGAAAAAAAAAAAAAAAAAAAAAAGAGCTGCTGTTGTGATCTTATTTCCTGTGATCCATATACATTGAGCAACTGCCGAGTGATGGCTGAGTGGGGACGGCAGCACCTCAGTGGCCCGACAGATGAATGAAGAGATGCTAATGGGGGGCTGGGGTGGGGTTAAAAGCCTTTGGTGACACTAAGCACAGCCTCAGCACATCAAGGACGCGGCGCCCCCCTCCCCCCCGAGCGCCCCCCCGGCACACACATCACATCACCGTCCGTCCACGTTTCCATCCCCACAAACACTCCACTCCTCCGTATGCCAGAGCCGAGCCAATGACAGGAGACAGATGTGGCCTCCTCAGAGAGTCCTGTTTGATAAGCTGCTGCTGCTGCTCTGCAAAAAAAAAGTATATATATATATATATATATATATGAAATAACCCCCCACAGAAAGGAACAAAAGCCCTATTTTGCATGAGATTGGATTCGTCTGGAAACCTTGAAGCTAACATGTTTTTTTTTGTTTTTTTTTCTCCTTGGCTGTAAATGTCAATTTCATGTCATGGCTCTTTCTCTGTTCATCCATGACGTCCGTGATTGCTTCAGCCCTTTGCACGAGTACTCCTCCAAATGAACATTTTCCTACTCTGGAAATGCATCTTAAAAGACCAGGTGGTCAGACAATCACATGATCAGACCGCCTCGTTTAATAGGAAATCATGCACGTCGCTTTATAGTCCGAAAGTTTTGCATAATGTGTATTTCTACAGTTTTTCTTCATCCTTTAGGAGCAGGCCCCCTCGTCCTCCATGATGCAGCCCCCACCCCCCTTGGGGGGGGGCTCCTTGTTTCCTGTGAGTTATTCGAGCATACGCTGATCTGGTTTTCCTCTCCGCTGGGTACAGGAATACAGGTGAGGACCACAGCAGGCGCACCTGTCACAGTCGGCACCTGCAGGACGCTAAAAGCCAGCAGGGGGGGGGGGGGGGGGGGGGGGGGGGGGGGGGGGGGGGGGAAACAACCAAGGACACAGGAAGTTTTGTGGGGACGAGTTCTGCTGTGACACCTGGGGCGCTCGTGGGTGAAAGTGAAACAGGATGTGGATGTGTGACTGGCAATGGCTTTAAATGCCAGAAATGCGTTTTCAAAAAGATTGGTTCAGAACTACTTCACAAATATCAATCTAAAAGAATACATAGTGTGTGTGTGTGTTGAATTATTTAGGTCATTATTTATGCTAATGAGTCAAAAACTCAGCTGGCCTTTTGGCCTCCTGGAGCATTGCTCACTCAGCTGAGCTTGGCTTTTTTTTTTTAATTTGTTGAAATGTTGATTTATGAACTAATTGTGTGTAATTGCTGCTCAGTGCCTCTGTTAATCCAAGCTGTCGGCCTGAAGCACATTAGGGCCAGATTTGTGTAATGAACTAATTAGTTCAATTAGAGAAAGTAGGGATAGAGTAAGGAACTGGGAACAAGAAGAAGAAGCTGGAAAGTAATATACCACCAGAGTTTTGTTATTATAATTCTTATAATTATTGCATTCTTTCTTCTGAAGTGTACCCATGTCTGCAGAGTTCATTAGAATCTTCTAATATAGACATTTTTATTGTGTTTGGTTTCCAGTGATATATTGCAGACCTGCTAAGACCTCATCTCAGCTCGATAACCATCTGGTCTTCTTCACACCTTTAAAAAAAATAATAATAATAAAAAAAAAATAATAATAATGTTGTGTTTTCTGTCTGGCTTCCAACCCGCGCAGGAAGCTGCCATCGGGACCGAGTGCCGGCCTCCTCAGTGTTATTAGTCCTTTTGGAGCGGCCGACCGTGGAGGTGTGGCCCGGCCCCGGGGAGGGAGGCAGGCCCGGGCCAGGCTGGATAATGAGTCGTCTTCCGATGCCAGACGGGCACGCTGCCGTCGCTTGGAGAGGAAATGGAAAGTGGCATCGCTATCACGCCGGTCGAACCGGGGGGGGGGGGGGGCAATAAACAGGGGGCGAAAAAAACGCTATGCTGGTGTGGAGGGCCGACTTCCAGTGCATCTGTCACACCACTAATCGTCTGCCCACTGGCAACACACCACGACGCTCCGCAGTCGAGCAATGCATAGCGTGAATAATTACTTGGTTTGAAACAGCATTATTCTTGTCATGATTAGTTTTGGTGAGGTGGGATCAATATTGATTCTCTCCAGAGGTTCTGGTGATCTCTGAGGAGACTGGAGGACCCAAGCATTTACAGTCCTCCATAAGAGACATTTGTGGGAAGAAAAAAAAACAGGAGAAAGGAAAACTTTTTTTTCTATGTTTGATTTACTTTATTATTATTATTATTATTATTATTATTATTATTATTATTATTATTATTATTATTATTATTATTATTATTATTATTATTATTATTATTTATTTATTTTTATAAGAAAGTAATATTTCATTTGAATTAGAAGTTCGCAGACCTATGACATCTTAGGATCTGAGTCATCGTCGTGGTCGATGGTGAGCGTGCAGCTGAAGCTGCGGCTGACCTCGGCGCGTCGGCGCCTCAGCTCCCTGGAGGAGGAGCGCATGAAGATGAAGAGGACGAGGAGGCCGACGAGCAGCGGAGCACCGAAGCCCAGCAGGGTGCCACACAGCAGCGGCAGGGCCACGCTCAGGGGCCCCTTCTGGTACGGCGAGAGAGGAGGCCGCCTCACAACCAGATCCAGGTCACGCCATGTCAGGTCCTTCACTAACACACCCACCCAAGGACACATAAACATAGACACACACACACACAAATGTAGAGGGATTTTTTTTTTTATCTGGTTTTAACTTGAACCAAACACCCAGGAGGATTCCTTTTTTTTTTTTTTTTTTTTAAACAGTCAAGGTGATAATTACATTTTTGAATTTGCAAGGTGTCCTGGGAAATACCCCTCATACGGTGAGAGGGCTGATGTTGAGGTGTAATGAGTTGAAGGCATGCCCACGGCCACCACATCTAATCCAGCATCTCATCTAAACACTTAATAGATTCACGGCTCGGTTGAAACATTACATCATTTGTCATTCCGACAGCCTCCAGAGGCAGAACGTGCAAAAAATCTGCTCTTGACATCAATAGTCCGAGATATTTGGGCTTCTCCATCATTATTCTATTTTATATATAAAAAAAAAATAATAATATGACTATTGTGTTTCAGGAGATAAAGATCCTCACCTTCTCTTTGGATGACCGGCTGACCTCTGTCGCGAGGTGCGTCCGCGCCCTGGTCCGATGGGATGTTCAAGGAAGTCACGTATTTGTGATACCCGTGGACGTAACGCTTCAGGTTCAACACTTTGTCCTGGTTGATGTTCTTCCCCACTTCTGAAGCAAAAAAAAAAAACAAGCAACACGTCCAAACCTGAAGGTATCTCTCACTGGTATGTCACTTCCACTCATCCAAGCGAATGAACTCTCTCTCTCAAAAAAAAAAGAAAAGGTGTCGCCTTTGAATTTAATTGTTGTATTCTTAACACCGTGAAAATGATCAACTCTGGCAGGGAAACAACTGGTGTCCTTCAGCTGTGAGTAAAACAAAAACGTAACCACTCGTGTGGCCGTGTAGGCAGATCCTCCTCAGAACAGCAATCAAGTGCAGATAATTACCACATTCTGCATCCAAACACTTTTTTTTTTTTTCTTTTTTTCTTCCCACCAAAGCCACCGTGGCTCCCCCTCATGTTTTATAACTCATGTCTTCTCGTCCTCTTTTTTTTTTTCATTTCTCCAAAGCTGCTGATGAAAGGAGCAGATGGTTTGTTGCTTTGGCTGGTGTCAGCTCCACTGAGTCCTCTGTCAGATCATTTACACCTCCCTCTACCCGACGCCGCTCGGGCTGTGGACTGTGTGTGCGCGCGCTGGACGGCAACACATGTCAGAGTCTGGCGGTGTGCAAAATACGACACTTTTTTTTTTGGGGGGGGGGAGTTCCAATTAAAACAAATTTCAAAGTAATGGAAGCAATTAGGCACTGTTGTTAAAAGTCTGAAGGAGGGCGACTTGACCGGAATGAGACAATTTTGGGAACGCACACAGCCACCAAAAACCCCAAATTAGGTTTTTGTTCCAATTTCCGTTTTTGTCAGGGGACGTGCTGGGATTGTTTGCTCATGAGACCCCCCCCCCCCCACAAGCGGAGCCGGAGCAACAACAAATCTACCCTCCACAAGCACACACACTCACAAAAAATCCTTAAATTGTTCAGGCCTCTCCATTTTGCCTCTCACCAATGGCGATGTCGGTTCTGCCGATGTGCTGTAGGGCGCGCGACAGACGGTCGTAGTACGTCTGCTGGCCGTGCGTCAGCAGCCAGTCGGTCAGGGCCGTCCGGCACTGGGCCTCCGACTCTGCTCCACAAAAAAAAAACACACACACACACGCACACACAAGGTCACATGACATGACATGGACAGATCTGACGAACCCTCACCGAGTGCGTATCTGTGTGTGTGAGACGACCTCTGACCTATAGACAAAGTGGTGTCCCTCTTGGCGCGCGGTTTGAGCTCCAGTGGATTGTTCCCCTCCGAGAGGCGCTCCAGATGCCGGAAGATGTTTTCCTCTGGGTGAGAGAGGCCCAACAATAGGTCCTGGCACTCTTTGATGGTCAGTAGATCCACCATACGCTCCAGCTGATGGACGTCCATGTCCTCCGCCACTTCACGCACAAAAGAACGCACGCATGTCGTGTTTTATACTGTAAATTACAGCTTATGTAGCATAATGCTGACTCTGGGGCAACATTTTTTGCGGCACAGCTGTGTTCCCAATTAGCAAATTATGTGCGATTTGAAGCTGTCGTAAATCTCAGCTGCAGAAATAGAAAACTAAAATAATCAACATTTCTGCGGAATCGGCATATTTCAGACCTGATGTTGTAACAAAACAGCTGCTCTCACCTGTGTCGTCTGCTCTGAGCACTGAGCAACTCAGCAGGGAAATGATGAGGCAGAGAGAGAATATGGAGAATTTCATGTCGGTTGAAGTTGTATAAACTCAAAAAACAAAATTGTTTTCAAAAGTAAAAGAAAATATTTGGACTTTGTTAAGCATTCTTTGTCGGCCAATCACGAGAAATATTCATGCCGCAAAGAACATGTTCATTCGTGAATCATGGGTTTGTCTCAGTGTGAAGCACAAATGTGTACAACAACTCATTAAAGTTGGAATTCTGAGATAAAAGTAAAGGAGCTAAAATTCACAAGATGCCAAATTCTGTAAAACCAGACAAAAGAAGATCATTTTTTAACCAACAGTTGTAAATTAAATCTCAGAATTATAATATATATATATATATCATTTTTTATGTTTTTTTATTTTTTGTTATTATTATTAAATATCTGATTAAAATGGTTGCATGACTTCCTCTTCCTGGTTTTACAGCACTTTGCAAACTTTAAGTTGTATTGCAAGCACATACAGGGTCCAATTCCTTCCACGGTGGTCCTTACGTATTCATATAAATAATGTATTCATAGAAATAAAGTCTATACTTTCAAAAGGTCTATTTACATGAACTGCCAAATTTAGGCTGTAGGCTTACCAGAGCGTCTTCCGTTGTCTCCCAGCATGCACAGCGGTTTTTTGTGTTATTTTGGAGCCATGTCGTTTAAATCCTGATGTTGCAGTTACAATGCATTAAGAGGCCAGTGGAGGGAGAATTCATGCCCAGGATGATGTCTGTGTGCGTTTATATTTATATTTACTCACATGCATCATAGCCACGGGCCATCAACTTGTATTACTTTGCTCTTTTCTGTTGTTATTATTTCGCTTTTTTTTTTTATAGTCTCCGCAGGGGTCGACTGACGATTGTCAGAAAACAAACCAGAACCCGGCAGTGAGAGCGGCTCACAAACCTCCAGATGCAGCGCTCTGGTTTTAACTTCAAATTCTATTGAACTCAAAGCTTTATTCATAGATCTGGTCGAAATAGCCCAAAGTTACAGACTGCGCTTTAAAAAAAAAAAACAAAAAAAAAAACTATGAAGCTTTTTCTCTACATATGGAATGTGGAGTGCATGGATGGCCAGACTCTAGTATTATTGTATACAAGGATCTTTCCCCTCTGAAGTTTTCTACTGCTCTCCAGCCGGCAGAAACAAGTTTAATGATACTATTGTGTGGGCTACAGTCGGGGCATGTTTTAAATTGTTAATAAGCTTCATTTGCCAAACACTAAAGCTTGTTTGTGTGGGCTGAGTCTCAAATATTCTATGTTAGTACTGGGTAGAAGAAGAAGAAGAAAAAAAAATCCTGCTCCAGGGCTGAGAGCCACAGAAACATGGGAGTGGGTGGTATAATGGCGCTGTAATGATTTGAAACACTGCACTTAAAAAAAGAAAAAAGAAAAGACACTGGGCACAGGGTCAGGAATTTTATTCACATTACTGAGTTGCTCAGTATGTTATCTCACTGATGAGAATACATGCAAAACATGTTTTTATTGAGTATTACACAGGAAACGTACACGGCACATCATGTACAAAGCAGGATTGTGTGAGAGCAGAATCATTGAAATTGTCAAACCACAAAACAACCAGAGTGGAAGAGTAAAAACAAACTTGTGTTGTCTCCTGGTGGCTTGTGAAGCCGTATCCCCATGTCTCTTACACTTCACACCACTGAAATCTGGTTGACTGCAGATACAGACTCCGGTGGAATGAAGGATAGGACACATGGGATAATCTTGCTGACGGTCTCTGTGAGAGAAGACAGGCAAACGGGCATTGTACATCACAACACAAAAAAACAACACAAAAATTCAGATTCTAACAAGAATGCATGAGAGCTGAAGTGAGTGTTTCTTTGCCTCTTTGCAGGAATAGTGTGAACGTTGGGTATAAAAGGAGAGCCTGAAGTGTTGGAGGCACCTGGTGCGACTGGGACTCTGTGATTTATGAGGAAGCCTCTCAGGTTGAGGCGGGGGCGATGAGTTTTGGGCCTCTCCCTTTTTTTTTTTTTTTTTCTTTTTCGTTTTTGAGTGTGAGCGAGACCGGGCCTGTCCCGCTCCGTGGCTCCGGGTGTTTCGGGGCTGCTCCAGAAATCCTGAGCTCTGGCACGTTATCACAGGCCTGAGCTGAAGGGCTGTCTAACCCAGCAGTGATGCAACACAACACAATACACACACACACACCTAAAGCTTTGTGATAGTCCTACTCTTTCATGCATTTATTCTGGCACCCTTTTTCTCCCAAATTAAAAAAATATATATAACTTGTACCTGCAGATTCTTACAGAATCAAATACTGTGATTTCTTAAGCTGACCCTATCTTTTTTCATATATTGACTACAAATAGTGTGGAAACAAGCCCTAGACTCTAGTCTCCTCCTGTCTGAAGTATTTGCTGGATTATTATAATTTTTTTCTTTGCGCAGATGTTGCCTTACCTTGACCTTAAAACGTACGACTCACCTTATGCTCCCTCAGCTGGGTCTGTCGCGGCGCAAAATCAAAACAGCAAAAATGTCTTGAGGAGGAACTGAAGATGCAACTGGCCTGGTGCTGCGTCCTCTCTGACTTTTTTCTTTACCTGCTTCCAGGTAGTGGCGTTTTTTAGAGGGCCGCAGCGACCAATGAGATCCAGCCACCTGAGTAGCACCTCCCATTTTTATAGTTATCCAGAAACGCCCTGACACCCTGACATGTGGCGGGGTTTAACTCTGAAAAATGAAAAAAATCAATAAAAAAATCAAAGTAAAGGTGCATTCCCAAAACAGCTTAGACCGTGAAACAATATCAGTAAAAATCCAAAAACATCTAATAAGCGCTACATATCATCCACTTCAGAGAAACTCTGCAGGAGTGACAAGCTTATAAATGGAACAATGGAGTTTTCACGTTATATTCATCAAATAAAAGGGGTCTCGTGTTCATTTTTTTGATGAGTCGCTGCGATAATTTGCTCATTTCTGCCGCATCCTCCAGAGTAAACCACATTCTTCAGGAGGTCAGAGCATCTCTGAAGTATTGTCGGGAGCCCTCCAAACCCATTTTCATAAAGACGTTCAGCTAAAGATAATTAAAAAGTCACCACGAAATCTCAAAATTGCTCAAAATCTGTGCGTCGTTGTCAGTACAAGTGATTTTTTTGGCCCAAACTTTTCAACCTGCGTGCGACTCCTCGGGCTGCATGTATACAGCCCCCCCCTCGTTTTTTAACCTTAAATGAAAACACGGGGCGACACCCGACAACCCCTGGCTCTGAAAAGACTGAGATTTTGAAAAGCATTCCTACCTGCTCACAATAGCAGGGTTGGGGGGGTGGTGGGGGGGTGGGCGCGCACTCTGCATTCCTGAGGTGCAGAGCGTCACCTTTACCTGACAAGATATTTCTCTGTGGAGCACATTGGTTTGAGCCCAATCTTCTTTCTATGTGATTTTATTGACAGGAACACACCGATCTGTTTGAGTTATGAGCTGCTTTTTTTTTTTTTTCCTCTCCGGAGAGAGACAGACTCTGTTCTGTGTGGCCCAGATAGCCGTGGACAGTGAGACTTGTTGGGTGGTAATCTTTTGGACCACTGGAAGGAGACAGCTGGAAAAAACAAGCCTGTAAAAAAAATAAAATAAAAGCCCTGCGTGTGTCTGGCCTACTAACCACACTGCAGGAGCACAGCCTACGTGAACTTGTGGCTTGATTTAAGATATTTATGTAATTTTTTTAAATCAAATTCGACTTTACCCCATATGCAGCGTGCATCGCTTTGCGTTGAATGCGTCCACTTCAAGTCTCTGACAAACTCGTGTGCTGTTTTTGTGGAACAGGAGCTCCTGTTCGAAATTTTGCAGCAGCATTTTTCATTGATATATATAAATATTGTGTATTATGTCACGAGCTCTGCACGAGCTGCTGGTTTCCGATCTGGGCTGCACCACGTAATTTCAGTTTTGCCCGTTTTATGCTTGATATCATCCTCTTTTCTGGCGAAAATAGTCAAAATAACCTCACTGTGTTGGCTTAATGTCTCCTAGTCTGGGTCCTGAAGAGAGGAACGTAGAAATATTGCTCCTTTTGAGCTGAAACTTGTATTTTTGTCCCATTTGGAGGCATCTCTTATAAAATTGACGCATAGTCCAACATTGCATTCAGTCATCGGGTTATTAACCAAATCTGCCTTGTGTGTGTGTGTGTGTGTGGGTGTGCGTGCGTGCGTGTGTATGTTTCCACGACGTTTGAATGACTCATGATCCGTGGACAGAGAGATTTGCGGAGGAGGAGGAGGAGGAGGAGGAGGAGGAGGTGCCGGGTTTCTCCCCGAAGGCAGCACACAGTCAGTCGGGGTCTTCGTTGGAACACGTCACCGTGAGGAATGTGAGCTCAGAATATGTGTGTGTTCAGATGTTCCTCGGTGATGACGCGCGGGACATGTTATTGTGATGCTCCGCAAATGGCTTTTAATCTCTGTTTATACACAATTTTATGTCGCGGTCTGGAGATTCTGCTGGCACACCACTGCATGCCTGCAACAGCATCTAGGAAACCTGCACAACATTGTGTATATATATATATACACACAGCTAAAGCTAATTTGGAAAATATATGTATATACAGTAATCTCCAAGATTATACCAGAGAAACCACTGCATGATATAGGAGTGCATACCTTCTGCAACACCAATTCAGGAATTTCCTCCTAAAGGTACACGTACAGGTTACGTGGACATATCAGCTGTCACACATGCCTATGGATTAGTCATGTTTGTTGTATGTTGAAGCACGCAGCAAAACAAGGCGTAAATAAGGAAAGGCACATAACAATCCTCCTACCTTTGAATAATTAAACACGCCTGTTGTTTTTCTCCATGTGTAAATGACGGCATTTTGATTCAAAGCATTTTGACAGCTTTTGCAATTTGAATGTTTTTTGTGTTGAGTTTCCCGGTTGTGGCTCCATGGCCCCCGGGCCGCCCGGAGCTTTTCTCCTTTACCGCCGTGCTCCCCTCGTCTCTCAGTCTCCATTGGCTGATTCTGTCCTGACTTGCCTGGGCAGGAATGCACCTTCCTTCTAATGCACTTTTATGTTCAAGCAAATTGACGAATGAAGAGTGCCATCGTTTTGCAGCAAAAATACTTCTCCCCCCCATTTGGATGCAGATTTGAGGAGTTGCGCTCTAGAATACAAATGGGCTGCCTCTCCTGTGGAAAAGAAGAGTGTTGTGTATTTTCTGCAATGTGATTAGGTCTCACTGAGAGTCACTGTACAAAAACAATTCAATTAAAGTCTGATTAATAATCAAATCTATCTCAAAAATATTGGAAGGACAAGGCAGATGCAATTAACCCAGTGTCCCAACATTTCTGCAGCTTTTCAATACATATACTGTATATATCTGACAAGAGCTTTAAAGTAAAATAAATAAATAAATAAATAAATAAATAAATAAATAAATAAATAAATAAATAAATAAATAAATAAATATATACAGTAAATATTTTAATCTGAATCCTTAACGTCCTTAAGGATCAATATCAGAGAATTGCATTGTGGGTCTTATTGTTTCTTATTGTTGTTTCTGAATTTGTCGTGTGCAATGCTGGCGTTCAGAGACTTTGTCTGGACGTAGAGAGGCACATTCGCTCCGGGAGTCGGTTTTACCATCAACGATGTACCTGCCCCCATTCTTTGTTAATTGTCGTTGAAATAGCATTCATGATCGCCCTTTTGGTCAATTAACTCGAATGCATTCCTTAATAAAACCTAGCGCCACCTGTTGGTGGCTTCAGTCTGACCGCACGTTGTAAAACTCTCATAAATAGTTTGGCAGAGAGGCAGTGCGCACAACATGTGAAGTGTTGCTTTGCAGAATGGGAGTGTTGGGAGCTGGGTAATTCTCCCATTCATGTGTGAGCCAGGGGGTCCGTCAGTACCCTGTGTTTATGCACTTCTCTCGCTGACATGGTGTAATGGAACACGCAGTAATAACAGTGGAGGCGAAGCGTCGCAGCGTGAATCACGGGAAAAAAAAAAAAAAAAAAAAAGGCTCCACTTTCCTGCAACATTGGGCCTATTCTGAATATTGGCGGAGCGTGACTGGCTAGCCATCGCGACAGCGCGGGCTCGGTTAATGATGTCGGAACCGTCAAAAAAAAAACATAAGAAAGAAAGGAAGAAATAAAGAGAGAGAAAGAAAAGAAAAGCCCTGTTTCCATGGGAACACGTTAAGTTACAACAAAAAACACATTGATTCATTATGTTGCGAGTCCTCTCTGGGACAACGCAAGTACAAAAAGCTTCCCAAAAAACACTCCCACTTCTTCATAATGCCGCAGTGATTGGTTGAATGAGTCCGGGCTTGTTTTTTCCGTCCAGAATACCTGTCTGGTTTCTCTCTATAGAAACTGGGAACATTCCAGCTGGCTCCTGGTGGTGATTAGCAGCGGTTTGTTTTTTCAATGAATGTATGTGTTTGGGGGCATCGTGTCTGTATTGTGTGCATGTGTGTGTGTGTGTTTGGCGCGGGGGGGGCTTAATTGAGAGGTCGACACTCGTCTATTGACAAAGAACGGAGACAGACACGTCCAACAGCCTTTGATTAGAGGGTCCATTAGTTCACCTGGTCACACAGGAGGACGGCCGGGTCAAATATCACCCTGCTGCAGTGTTCTCCTCCACAAGGTCTGATGATAATGAGGAAAAATGGTCCAGGCCTCTGCGTGTGTGTGTGTGTATGTGTGCGCCTGTGTGTTTGTTGTACATAGGATTTAGTTCTATACCCACAGCTGAACTACTCAGGTTCCTGCGTGGTTTCATTAGCAAAAATCGAGATGGGAATGCCTGGCGCGTGTGTTAAAGCAAAAAAGGTTATTCAAGGTGTATTTCCCGAATCCGTGTTTGTTGAAATTCACAGATTCACCCATGCATTGATTTTTACTTCTCCTGCTGACCTCAGAGAGCAGGGTTGGAGGCCCCTCCACGCAGAAAAGTCAATACGTTGTCAGAAGGGACTGAGAGGGGTCACGAGAGCCAATTTAGCTCCTCCAGCTTTCTACTGTCAAAAGTCAATCCCCAGACAAAACAGGCTGCAGAGAAAAAAGTGTGCAAGGTGTGACGGGTTGCACACTGCACTGCTCTGTCTCTTTGTTCAGGTTGTTTGGTCAAATTCAGCGTGCAGGAAAAAAAGCAAGTCACAGCAAGTATATGACAGAGGTGTGTTCCTGCAGATTACTGCGTCAAAATGTATGTCGTACAGAGAAAAATACATACGTACATGCAAAGCACTCCATAATGAGGAGCTCTGGATTTAAATTAAGGAGCAGAATACAATATTTGTATGATATAATTAATGTGATTACTATGAATTAGGTTATCTATTATTATTATTATTATTATTATTATTATTATTATTATTATTATTATTATTATTATTATTATTATTATTATTATTATTATTAATATTATTATTATATATTTTATATATTATCAGAATCAGAATCAGAATCAGAATCAGAATCGCTTACATGGCCAAATGTACAGGTACACAGGAATTTAACTTAGTGTACAGCGCCAGTGAATAAACGCAACATACAACATGAGACATAAATTAACTCAGTGTTTAAGTGTGCAGTGGCCTTAAGTGTGTGATAGCAGTCTCAGTGTCTGAGAGTAATTAAGTAACAGAGAATATATACAGTGGAATATCGTAGAATAGTCTATCAATGTAGATACAATATATGGTAAGTGTTTGATGTTAGCAGTAATCACGAGTATTATTATTATTATTATTATTATTACACTTTCTTGCTCCGAGTTGGAGGAGAGGATTGATGAGGCCGTGTATAGCCACCAGCTGCTGTCTTTAAACTTATCCAACATATAAATGGACAATCAATATTTCAGTGATGATATTTCTACTTTTCTTTTTATCCTGTTGTCAGATTTTAAATTTAGATGTAGATGTAGACGACTTCACTTGTTTGTGTTAAAGAGAAATAATTGTCAGCGATACAAAACTGTGGAAGCGATCCATATCTTAATTGAATCAGCACGCAGTGTTTCTGTGAAATGTGTAGGAGGTGTGATTGAGAAGCTTAAGCCTACAAAACAACAATCAGCCAGCAAAAAGTACTTTTTTAATAACTCGCCCGACAGAACAAATCTGACCAACAATCCACTTCTGCGGGTTTATACATTTTTAATCATAATCAAATATAACTTAAGTGAATCGTCACACAAATTTGAGAAATTGTTTGCCAGAAAAGTTTGCCAGCATGCACTGAGCATCGACCGAGAGCGGGTTGTGGTGGTGTGATGAGCTTTTTCGTTCATAAGGTTAAAAAAAAAAAAAGCATCAAAGCATTGCAAAATCTTATTCTAAGCGATGATAATTGGTTTTATGGATATGGATTGTTGGTTTTTACTTGGTTTCCAACCCAGTTAAGAGAAAAAAAAAAGTCAACACACACCCAGAGTGAACCGTGTTAAATCCAGAGTAAATCCCTACATCGTGGTTCAAGTCATTGGCTTTAGATTGAGACTTTGTAATCTGGCCTCGTGCTGTTTTCTAGCCGCCGCTCCTCCGAATAGAACATGAGTTTCTGACTCGAGGAGAACAGGAGCCACAGCCGCTGTTTTTTTTCTCTTGTTTTTAGCATATTTATTTGGGAGCAGAGGTTGGATTACACAGGTGGCAAACTAAATGATGTGTCCACATCGAATGGAGAATTCTTTCCGTGGACAAAGCTATGTAGATGAGAAACAAGGGTGGCTCTGCTGGTGCCTGTCTATTCCACGGAAGTGTGCGTGTATACACAGCATCAGATTTTTGTGTGTGTGTGGATAGGATTGTGTCATTGTGGGTTGTTTGGGGCTTTTTTTGATTGAAAGCTCTGCTATCTAATCACTGATAAATATTCATACCGTGGCCTTTTTTATTCAATCGTCCAGGGGCCCAGAATTAATGGGGATTTTGTTGGTCACTTCCAAGATGCGGTGCAGACTCATGACATTTGGACGTCTCCTGTGTGCAGAGGGTTTGTGGTGCTCAGGGGGGGGGGGTTTGCTTTTTACGGTGACCTGCGGTAATTCAAAACTGTTTGGAAAAACGATATTTACTTTATTCAACCATGGGGGAAAAAAAAATTAAAAATGAAATCACTTAAAGGATTTTGTCATTTTTTGTCAAATCCACTTCCCCCTCTCGGCTGCCATGGCTCTGCAGGTAGGAATTTTCCAGAGGTGTTCCTGCAAAGGTGTGGAATGCTGACAGGACAGAGCATGTCTCTGCTCCTCGCATTGTCTGCAGAGTATTTCCTCAAAACTGGCTGAGAGAGAGAGAGAGAGAGAGAGAGAGAGAGAGAGAGAGAGAGAGAGAGAGAGAGAGAGAAACTGGAGTGAAGAAACCAGCACCAGCCTGCTTGTTTCCCACAAAGTTGAAAGCTGAAAGTCGACAAAAACAAAGTTTTTGATTTATTATCATGGTGATGAGTGGAAGCTTTGTATATTGGCCATTGAAATTTAATTTCATAGTTAACTGAGAGATTATAGTATTAAACATGAATAAATACAGATTAGAATCTCATCTGCTCCTCATACAAGATATCATCTGTACTGATCGGGTTTCCTCCGAGCCTCAAATATTCAATTTCTGAGGACAAATGGCATGATTCATAATTCATTATGCAAAAATCCATGATTCATGCCACACCACTGAGGAGAGAAAAGTAAAAAAAAAAATAGGCCTTAGCACAGACCTCGAACAGACAAAGCTCCTCATGCTCGCGCTTTAGGCTGACTCACGCATGAATCTTTAGCTTTCACCTCCTCCTCCTCCTCCTCCTCCTCCTCCATATCCGCTCCTCACACAGCAAAGCATCCTACTGAGGTTACTGCAGGATTCTGACGGAGAGGAGGAGGAGCAGAGGAGGAGGATGCCTTTATTTTCTCCAGAACGATGCTGACACAGGGCAACAGGAGCCGCGGCTCTCTGTGATCCGCTCCGGTTAAGTCACTGGGGCCCGGCGCCCTCTCTGAAACCTGATCCACAAGTGAGATTTTTCTTTTGAAATAGCGTTTTCCAGCCTGGAGCTAAGATAACACTGAGGTGCTGCTTCACTCTCTCTCTCTACTATGTGGGAGTAGCCTCAAAATGCATCAGTGCTCCGTGGAACATTATGGGATGCCAGTCCCTGATAATAATGATGATGACCATTTGAAACCTCATTTAGCTCTAACACCGGCACTGTTTGAACGTGATCTGACATGATGTTTATAGAGATTAGGAGAGAGTTAGTCAAATGTGACCGAAATGTCCTTTAATCAGAGATATACTAAGTGGTGACTTGTCTCCGCAGTTATCTCATTTCATTCCATGGGAAAATAAGACAAAAAAGGCCAATAACAATCTCTGATGACCTGCAGGAGGATCATCAAATATAGTTTTTTGCTCCGGCCAACTGAGAGAAAAAAACACACGTGAGCGCCATCTACTGAACAAAAAGGGAAGTATAAGTGGGCAAACGCCGGAATCCATTATAATCCAACCCTGTGTTTTAAGGGAGGGAGGCCTACGACACGCTTTACGACCTTTGACCTTAAAGAAATGCTTAAGAATTTACAACTGGACAAAAACATTTTAAACCAGCTCCCACTTTTTCAAAAGTCATATTTCGTGATGCTCCTCCAATGAACCCATCTTTTATTGTTGGACATTATTTTTATTTATTTTATTTATATGTTGATGAATAAAAACAGGAATAAAAACAGTTTATGTCCCTCATCCAAAATTATTCATTTTGTGTCAAAGTTGGTCCAATATTGTCCACAAATAATAAGCTTATTTTTTTTATAATGTAGATCCTAATATGAACCATCCCTGTCATTTCACACCAGCTTTTGGCAAAGGTTTTTAATAATGTTCATCAATTAAGGAGAGAGCACAGCCTTTGGGTTTTTTTTTTGTTCTATTTAGAGAAGAGGACGTGAATGAATGATAAAGCATCAACCAAAACACAGACATGTGGCAATTTGAAAAAAATCGTGTCCTCTATTTATTACTATAAATGCAAATACACAGAGATCCGATGAGTTATGGAGGTTTGTGATCATTATAAGGTCAGGGAATACTCTAAACAGCACTAATGGAGTCTTGTGTGAGACTATTTGCCATATCTGCGTCTCTCAGTGTGCAGCCTTGAAATGTCTCTTTTTTGCTTTTGTTACTCAGATATAGATTTGTGGAGAAATGTGTGGAAAAAAACCCCAGATTTGTGTAACTTTTAAAAAATAGCAAATGATTTGTACAATCTAGTGTTTGTGGGGCGAGTTTTGAGGAGGTATTTTCTCCATCTGGTGGGGGGAGGGGGGGCACATAAAAAGAAAAAAGAATGCTGGCAATATTATTTCTGAAAGCGAGTTGAAGTTATTGCAGTTTTTATGTGTCATGGGAAATCATGGTGTCCTGGGCTGCAGCGAATGATTATCATGAGCTAATGGTGTGCAATGTTTAATATAAGGCAGAGAAGAGTCAAAAATCCCTCACAGCACCTCTGGGAATACATTAAGAGTGAGAGTGTGAGGCCTCTCTGCAGAAAGAGAATCTTTATTAGCACCTACTTGGCTTTTTGTGTTGTTTCTCTGCGTCTTGTGTGTGTGTGACTGTGTGTGTCTGTGTGTCATTATGGGGACACCACATTTTTCGTACAGTACGAACCCGGTTGAGGACTCCATTTCCAGACTGAGCTGAAATGAACTGTGTGTGTGTGTGTGAGGGGCTGCAGTATTTACACAAGCCAATACATCCAGCAAATATTGACCCGGGGAAGTGTGGAGGCTCCCGAGGCAATCTGCAGCATTACCTCAATTTTTTTTTGTCGCCATATGTTTGACTTAACAAGTCCACCGTCCTTTCATTACACAAACACACCCCGGCATACACCTCCAGTGTGCGCCGAGACAAACAGGAATGCATTTGCTGTCTGCAAAACTAGATCATATATAATTCACTTCTTGAAGATGTTGGTGCGTCTCCTGCAGGTTTCTCTCTCTCGTTGACCTTCTGCGGGTGGAGGAAAAAGCAGCGTGGTCTCCGGAGGCCGGCTCCGCGCCCGCGTGTGCTTATCAGCGAGCGGAGGGAAGAAGTGAATTTTCCTCCCCTTATAGCCTTCGATGAAGGGCGTCTGAAGAGGCTTCTGCACGCGGTAGGAGTGGGTACAGAGTGCAAATGTGGCTGCCAGGCTATGTTCAGAGGGAATAAATCAAATTAGATGATTAATAAGCAACACAATATCAACATTAATCATGTTTTTGCATAGTATAATAATAAAAGGTTGTGTAATCCACAGGTTTGACACTGGAACATGGCCACGGTATGTATTTGTTTTAAAAAGCCTGTTTTGGATTGTGCTGTTGTGTTGATTCATTGTATTTCTATACTGTATACTGTGTTTCTTTTGCTTGTATAGCCCCCACACATCACCCAGAAAATGATTTTGTTTCCTGTTTTATTGTGGTACTCTCTCGTCTTTATCTAGTTTCAGGTCACTTCACTTCCTGCCACCCTCTGAGGTCTTCCAACTCTGTGCACCTGTGCTTCTCTTTGTCTGCATCGTACGTCATCAGCACGCACCAGCAAATTATCCAGTGAGTGTTTTTACCTCTGCCTGTCTTTCTGGATTCCTCCTGTTTGTGTAGTAAACCTTGGATTGTTGGACCTTCTCAAATGTCTTGCATTTGGGGCCCTCTGGTTCAGCCTGATTGGGTCGTAACTCGTATGACCAGCATGTGCTTTATGATGAAGATTTATATTATTTATTAAATATCTTGAAACATATATTTGTTATTGACTACGACATATGCAACTTGCTTCTGCTACACAAACTAACCAGAATTCTAGTTGAGGGACTTGTTAACTTGGGATATTGACTTTTTAACGGAGCAAAAATTGCCTACCACAGCTCTCTCTCTCTCTTTCTCCGCTCGCCTGGCCTCGCCCTCTGCATCATCTCAGCGCTGGAGGTCTCAGCAGAGCGGCTGTGGAGCGAGTGGTGATTAAGTTGGAAGGTCAGGTGGAATTGATTCTTTTCCCGATGGTACATCCTTGCAGCACTTGAACTCCAACCGAGTGCCAATTTGTTTTGGGGGCATAGGATTATTTGGGAGATGCTCTTTCTCTCTCTCTCTCCCTTTCTCTCTCTCTCTCTATCCCCTCGAGGTCAGACAGACAGTGGTCAGACACGGCGAAGCCTTCAGAGATCGGCCTAATTGAGCTTGATTACTCTATGAGATTGCGCACCCCCGACCCTGGATGATGTGGTCTAATGATTCATTAGTGCATTAATCACCCAATCAGGTAACGGGAATAAGCCTTCCGTATTTTAATAGCTGCTTCAATCACAAAGCGTCTTCCCCCTCAGTGTGTGAGGTGTTTCCTGTGTGAACAACCATCTCACAACTTTAATACAGCAGCAGCTTCTCTTTATTAGGGAAGCGTTAATTATTTGTCAATCAAAAATGTTCTTTGTATATTATTCTTTGTCTAAAGATAAAAGATATACAATTTGTGTGGTCTGTGTGGTGGGCGTTGTGTGTTTTCATGCCACGTTTACAACAAAGATAAGCAGCGCCGCGCTTCAATCTGCCAACGTTCTCTCTACGTCCTCTTCGCGCCGCATCAACGCGGAGACAGCCGGCTGTGATTGTGGGCGGAGCTTCTTGATTTGGTGGAGGCGATGGACGCGAAACAGACGGCCGCCGTCAGTGATGACATTGTCTACATGTTTATTTGGTTTTGAGCTGATTCCAAAGACACGTGAAGCGCGTCGAACAATGAGCAAAAATGGACGCATCTGGTGGACGCATCAGAGTCGCACAAAGAAACATCAAATACAAATATACAAAGGGTAAACATACCGTGTAAATAATAATATATATAGCATCCAATACTGATATTTACTGTCGATAATAAGCCCATAAATTGGTCCAGCCTTTACCAATGTGTGTCCATATATTATTTGTGTTTGTACCTCTGAGTGTGAGTCAAGAGAGACAGATGTCCACTGGGACTTTTGTTTTATTAAATGTATGCTTCAACCTCCTGCAGATTCCTATTCTATTTCCTCTTTCACAGGTGGAGACGGGGACTCTGGGTAAAAAGAAACGCACCATCTCGCCAAAGGTCCCCGGGGGGGGGGAGAAGGACATGGACTGGCACCGTCCCTCACCTTACGCAGCTGCATTTGCAGGATATGGACGAAAGGAGGAGGAGGAAGAGGAAGCCACGCGGCGTGATGTGGTAGGCGGGGTGGGGTGGGGTCGGTATGGTGGAGGTGTTTGAGGAGCAACAAATGCAATCATGACACAGGTAGTGGCTGCTTGGAATGCTAATGCTATTATAATGATTTTGGGAACGTCTTCATAAATGTCTGCTCCCAGGGGGGGGAGGTGGGGGGGGGGGGGGGGGGGGGACGCGGACGGGCTCCTTTTCCACCATGAATACATTCATGTCCACTCCCGTGTGCTGCTGCCGCCTCTGTGAGCTCATCTCGTATGCAGCTGCTTCCGCGGTTGCCGTCCCGGGAGAGGAAAGTTTAGTAAACATGAATAATAATTAGAAACAGGTCGACAGGCAGGTAATCTGCATGAGGCTCCCGGGGATGTGCGTCCGAGCAACGCGGAGATGGGTGGCGTTTGATCTCTTTGATCAAAGCAAACATGTCATTTTGTAATTGCCTTTAAATTGAATTCGACCTTATGAAAACTGACTTGTCCGTTTTGTAACTTCTGGGTGTCCTTGGTTGTTCTTTTTCACTTGACCGTTTATGTCTGTCAGATGTTCTTTTGGCCTCCATGTCGGAAAGTTGTTGAATTGCATAAGAGCCGGCTGGCCAGCATCTGGAGACGGCTGAATGAACACTCGTAGGTTTTATAGACAGAGCAGCAGGTTCCTGACCTGTTGCTATGATGACAGCATGCTGATGATGAATTAAAAGCCAGATTTCTTTCACCGTTTCCGTGGCGACCAGAGCTTTGATCTTGGAGTGACTTTGGAGCAGGCACAAACAAGGCCCTGACAGCAAACAAATCTTTGACAAGTTCCCCTCATCGCCCGTCCCCCTTTTATAGATGGTCTTAAGACTTTAATCCGCATCAGGTGACAGGCTCATCCTCAGTCAATAGGGTAAAGGGAAGCTCATGCGAGGGACGTGTGCACTTGTCCAAAGGCTGGTTCGAGTGGACATGCTCCGAATCCTAAACCGGAGCTCACCTCAGACCAAGGGTATTGAAGGAGGAATTGACATGTTTTGGGTATATATGCCTGCACTTAAATTTACATTTTTTTTTTTTGTCATCATTTCAGCCTCTTGAATCCTGAGACTTTTATGGTGACCACTTTACTTAAAGTGTCACATTTGGAGGAGTTGAAAAGGTGGTGCTTTTAGTTTCTCATTAATTAGAACGTATCCTGATATAAAGCCATACCAGAGGAGTTATTGATCTGTCTCTACTGATGTAGGAATGAGTTGATCATTTCCGTCGGGCATGTTTAAGTGCAGTATGCAGAATTAATGAGCAATACATATATATACATATATATATGTATATGATGGATGTATAATCTTATGTGAGTGTTTCAGGTGTGTGGTATCCCGTCCTGTCAGCTGTGATCTATACCCAGTCACATTTCCGAGCTTTCAGCTGCAGTGTATGAGCCGATCTGCCCTGCAGGTGCTAATCTGTCTTTGTTAGTCCCGCCATGTGGCCTATCGCAGCTGCTTCTCCAAAGACTGATCACCCCCATCTCCACCGGCCTCCGCAGCACCAGCTAATATAACAACATTCACACGAGCACTTTGGAATTAGAGCAAGTGGCAGCATGACTGATGTGAACCGAACGAAAACCCATCTTCTCCAAACCACGGGTTATTCCAATAATAATATAGGTTGGATATTTCCATATATATACTTTATGTTAAATGCGCTGATGAATGACCAACAAAGCGCATGCAGGAGACGTAAACCAATTATATTTGTGATTGGCTTTATGCAATAAGTTGATATTTCTTTTTCACAGCTTCCACAATTACAGAAGTCAAATTAATTTCGTCCATAATGACCTTTCCCACTGTGACCTTTTGACCTTATGATTAGCATTTATCAAACAACATCCCATTGGAGGTAATCAATAAGTACTTTTGTACTTAAAGATTTGAAAATATATTTGATGGATGTATTTCCCGCTGCTTTGTTGATGTGTGTGTTATTTGCAGTCCTGAACAGATTGAACATATTGAAAGTCATTGAATCTCAGGCCCAATGTCGCTCATTGTTTAAACATAAAGCACCTCTATATTGACTAGTTGTTAAGTTGATCAGATTGTCAATAATCATTATTGTTTATCTTGTCTTGATTATCCTCTGAGCTGTAAAATCAATTAGGCATAATCCAATTCCCATCCCATCCATGTCCGCAGGTCAAAAAGCTCATACTGTATGATTCACTGCACAACGTTAATAGTTTCATGAATCCAACTATCGTGCATTTCCACCTTCTGCCCAGAGCCGCGCATATTACATTTTCTGGGCAGCCGGGGGGACTAAATCTAATTTGCTAAATAATGACATCGTTTTACCTGTTTCTCAGTGGGAGGGAGCAGGTCACGCTAACGCTAATCACAGGGCTAATAATGTTGGCTACAGTTGCAAGCAGGAGTTACACAGAGCGGCGATGATCAATACAGATGAGCCAGTGTCAGCGGAGCAAGGTGCAGTATTCAGCGCTGGTGAGAGAGGTGGCCGACGTGACCTCACGCACACCCGGGATAATTGTTCATTTCCATATCCAAGGACACACTCTCTCTCCCACCGGTTCAAACGCTCCACGTCCGACGTAGACGCTTTCCGCGCTATTAATCTGGCAAGCTCCGTGAGTGACATCCGTCCTCATCCAGGCTGATGACATGATTAAATACACGAAACTGAAAGGAAAAAAGCAGAAAAGAGTAATAACCCCTTATAGCCCCACCACTGAATCCAATTTTCACGTTTCTGTGGCTGTGTGCGTGCGTGTGTGTGTGTGTGTGCGTGTGATTCATCCTTGGCTGATTTGAATGGAAACAAGCCATAATGTGAGATCATTCATAAGTGACAACATTTCAACAGGCAATGTTTGTTTTTTTCACATTTCTCTCTCTCTCTCCATGTCATTTAATGACACATTGTGCGGCTAGAAAAGAATCGATGTGATTAAAACAAAAAACACGGCGACTGACAGGTGGGGATAATTGGCGGGATAAATCCATTAATCAATAACTCATATTAAAAAAAAAAGAGACAAAGTCACAACAAAACCTTCGTCCTCTTTGAGTAATCAACAGACTGTCGCTTTCACCGGGGGGGGGGGGGGCGCTAAATTATTGAGGAATCGTCCCTGGCCTAAGCCCTCCACGTCTCTGGATCAGAGTACACTAATTCGATTTCACGACGTGCCGTTGAAGATGCATTAATCTTTCCCAGACCATCGCCTGCCCCTGAGCAGCTGGAGAACGAAGGGGAGAGAGGGAGAGTGGAACGTGAGCGCCCTGCTAATGACGTTCAGACAGAGGCGCGCCCCTCCAGGCGGGCTGTGTAAACAGAGCTCACCATTTCTAAATCACACCCACGCCCTGGGTCCCTCATCATACCGCACTCCCTCAGTCTAAGTCAGGTGGTTCACATTCCTGACTACAGTACAGCGTATATACTTTGTAATTTAATTAAAGCTGATTTTTTTTTAAGGTCTTTATTTATAGTTCTTTTGGAGGCATAAGGTGTCTCTGTGCATGTGATGATATCATTATTTGGGTTGACCTATGAACTGTTTTATAAAGATGGATGATGTGCCAGATCCCCAAAAAAGCCTGGGCCATAGCATCTCAATCGCCCCCCTGGTGGCGGGATACAGTACAGCACATAAACCTTTCCTCCTCGAGTCAGTTTCTCATTTTCGTTAGTTCCTTTTATACCGAATGTAGAGTGTGTTCAAATGATACTTTTTTTCCCACAAGATTGGTTTTTATTAACTATTTGATGTTGTAAAAATTGAGAGAAATGTCCTGATTTACAACTAAAACTGACTGAATCACATTATCACCAGGGTAGAGACACTGACTCCAAATGATGTCATCAGTTCAATATGGCGTCTTCACGATCTGATATATTTTGACTTCATTTTCATACAGTGTGATTAGAGACGCTTCCTCTGTATATATAAAAGGTCTATTTAACGAGCCTTTAAAAATGAGTTCTGATAAATGGATCAATTCTAAAATATTGCCTCATCTAAGAAATATTATTTTTATTCTTTTATATAGCCAGTGACCACACTAGTGACAACAGTAGAAACCAATCTAATACATCTCCAGTTCCCCCATATAATCTGGACCCTATAGGTTGTCCCCGAGACAGGTGTGTGCACTGATAACTTCTGTCACATGATCAAAGCTCATCCATGGCTTTGAGGCAACACCCCTCCCCCTACTCCCACCCAATATGTACTGTAGAGCAAAGTGGAATTAAAAAAAAAAGATTCCATCAAGGGGCGAAATCCCCCCCGAGTCAATTTTGGTCAACGTAAATCAGAGCGAGGAGACAGAGGATAAGATAAAGGGGAGCTAGCACAGTTAACCCCCGCCCACCTCCTGTCCCATTGGCCTAGCCAGCTGTCGCCGCGGTCTGGGGCTCCACACGGCTGTGCCAGAGGCCTTCTTGTCTTGTTCCATTGATGGGTTTTAACACGGCGGTAGTGAACGCATCAAACACTGTGTGCCACGCAGGATCCATAGCTTTCAGACCCACCCCGCCCCCCACAGATTTCAAAAGGGAAATGATGAAGGCATGAAAATATGAAAATGCTCTTCACAGGGGTCTGTGAAGGAGGCAATTTCCATCATGCCCATGTCTATTTCCCATGTAGAGGAAAATAACACATTTCTCTGATGTTCCTGCACACCGAGCAGCAGTGACTCTACTTCTGCCGGAGCTCACAGAGAGGATAGAACAGATTGGGGGAAGTATTAAATTACTGAGGAGGCTGACATTTATTTTAAACTCTCTATTTGGTTTCCACCCGCGGGGTATGTAATCATAGCCACTGCAAATCCTTGGATGGGCTTATTAGCATATTCATATATCCTGAGTTATTTGTTCACATAAAACTTTGTGGTTGTCCTTGATAAGCATTTCTAACTAGTTGTTTGATTACAACA
>JAFBJU010000601.1:1901737-1989719 GCA_016785305.1 Colistium nudipinnis
ATGGTACACAGAGGAGGGAAAGGAAGCACTGTGGAGGCAGCAGAAGCAGTGAAGGCATTTTTCATTTAAAGATGCTGCATGGAATACATGGAATAAGTTGTGATCATACATTACATGTATCCCCTCGCAGTGGAGATAAAGTT
Source organism: Colistium nudipinnis (assembly GCA_016785305.1). Classification (NCBI taxonomy): domain Eukaryota; kingdom Metazoa; phylum Chordata; class Actinopteri; order Pleuronectiformes; family Rhombosoleidae; genus Colistium; species Colistium nudipinnis. The sequence continues at coordinate 1,901,881 of JAFBJU010000601.1, forward strand.
TACACCCTAAAATAATTGCTGTGTTATTCAGTCAGAGTGCTAGAGTTATATCCTTGGTTTTCAACCGCGTTTACTCCGTATTCGCCATATCTGCTCAGGCTAGTGTAGTTTTAGGGTGTGAAGCTTTAAACAACCTCCTCCTCCTCCTCCTCCAGTTTGATTAGTCCTTTTAAATAAACATAGGGTGGGTCAAAGAGGGATCATGTGCTCCGGCGAGGAGCCATTTGCATGAAGGAGATGTGCCCATATCATAATTTGATGAGCTGCACTCTCTCGGTAAATAAATGAATTAATCGGAGTCTATTGTCCTTGAGATTTATTCAGCTGTGTCCTCACAGGAGAGGAGAAGTTAATTAAGATCATCGTGAGGGATGTGGTTCCGTCTACTGAAATAAAGACATTGTGCTATGGGGAGCGGCGGGGGTCCTTGGGCTGATTGCAGAGTACACAAAACACTTTTTTATTTTTCTATACAGTTTTCCTCCTTTTTTTTGAAAGTAATAAGCCCCGAATCAAGTAACCTGATTGAAATAATTGGATTCGACTCTAAGTGGATATCACAGCCAAAAAATCATGGGAGTATTCAGAGAAGCGTAAAACAGCACCGTACTTGTTTTTATGAAAGCTTAATTTAGTTTAATTTACTAAATTCAATTTACCTGTTTTGTACACAACAGCTATATCTCAAAGGACACTTTTTTCAATCATTACTAATCACCTAAAACTAATTTGTACTGAAAAACAAACTCTTGGGGGACTCGGATATGATTTTTCTACTTTTCAGATTTAATACCAATGCCTTTGGTGTTTAAAGGATAATACTCAAGCCTCTAGAGGTAACTGAGGAAAAATAGCTCCAGGGATTTAAATATTTGTACTTGCTAAGAGTGTATTTATACTCCCTTTCTGCATTTATATGTGTTCAGCCTGATAAGAAGACTTCCACATTTTGAGACACTAAATGAGTTAGTTTCAACCATTATTTAATCATTGTTTTTATTTTTGTTTATTTGTCATATCAGAGAGTCTGTTAAATAGACGGATATGAGGAAGTGTATGTAAAAAAAAAAAAAAAACACAGCCCTTTGCAATCAGTTTTTCATAACTTCTATGGTATTTACTGTATGTTGCTCATTTGCTAAAGAATGAAACACTTTACATGGCTATTGATAGTCTTCTAGGAGATACAGTAGGAATTTAGAAGGATGAATTCATTCTCATACCTTCCACAGTCAGTGATTCAGTATTGCTCATTTTAATCCTTGAAAATGACTGAACAATTTCATACTTTTAATGGCAAATGAATGTTTCTCCTTAAAACTGGGCTTGAAATCACTTCCCATATGCACGAAAAGATAAAAACCCACTCCGGCCGTCAATTCCATTAAGATGCAGAGATATTCACAGTAAGTATGACGGAAAACTTAAAAAGGCAACATGGCATTCGTGCCTCTGAAGCAGGTTTAAAGCATCTGATAATTGTCACTGCAACTAATTGGTGCGTGAAAAGCAGAAAATAACTACAGAGGCACTTTAAATAAAAATAAAACTGCTGTGAAACAGAGTACTGAGTAAATGACGTCAAATTAAATGGACTAAACACGTACAAACCATCAGGTTTTCTAAATTACCTTTTAGCCATTCTGTCTGAGTGAAAGCAAAAGACTCGCACCTGGCCCGACGGTTACTCTGGGGGAGCTGACTCCTGAATATATCACCGCCAGCATTATGGTACCCTCCGGCACACTGCCGCAGATTACCCCAATTGCCATTAGCAACATCCTGTACTTCTCCACTTCGATTAGTAATTACGGGTCGCGCCTTTTCCTCGTTTAACATTTGCCCATGCTGTTTCCAAATGCACTGCAGAAAATATGAGGAACACAGATAAATCCACGCCGGGATGCTTCGTAATCTGTTGACAGTGTTGCCATGACAGTTTATGGCTCTATTTATTTTGGATATTTATACTGTATGCCATTTATTTGCATATGGTTAATGGATCGTATTTTATCGTATCGTATCTCATCGCCTCATACTGGCAACATTGTTGACGTGATGTTTCAGAACAATTCAGTATATCAAAATCGTTTTTTCATAACAATGATCTTTTCGGGCCCCTAGCAGATATTTGTGCTGGGCTAATGGCAGCAGCTTTATTTCTTTTCTCTGCACTGTAGAGGCACGCAGTGGAGGCACAGTAGTGATCGAAGGGAAGCCCTTAGCGCTGACACTTCCAGCCTTGATATTAATGGAAGCCCACATAATTGCGCATGTCATTAAGCAAGTAAAGATGCTATCAGGGAGTGCACTCATCGTTATTGCTCAGCGTAACGCCTCATTAATATTCGTTGTTTTTGTTTGTTTTTTTTTGCTTTTGTTTTTGTTGTTTTTTCACTCCACCTCCCTCCCACTTAGCACAGAGGAGGTCTGGGTTGGGTCAGAGAGGCACAGAGAAATGAATCTTCCTGACTCCAGGCAGATGTTTCCTGTTGGAATTAGAGACTCACAACCTTGACAGTACACACACAACGTGAGACACTTTGTGATAATCCTACAGGAAAGTTTGGCGTCTTTGTCGCGTGCCTGGACCTTCTTCCCAGAGTGTTTAAAGGTCAGATGGCTGAGGGCGAGGTGTGATCTATTCACGCTCCGTAACCTTTTGCTACTCAGGACCTCAAGGGCTCTGTTGTGGCCTGTGGTCGTCATGGCCTGCAGGAATTTCTCTTTTGAAAAAAAACAATACTGTTGGATATGGTTAACATGTCAACACAAATATTTTTGTTACGTTAAATTACCAGAAAAAAAAAAAAGCATCCCTTATATATCTCACTTTTAGCAACTCTGCAGGCAGAATCCATTCAATTTCCATTATTCAAATCCCGTTAAGGTAAATCTTTTCATCATTTTCATATAAACAAAACAGGACTATTTTCACAAAAGTTCTATGAACATATTAAAATATTATATTTTTTTTCCCCCAATTCTCTGGCAAATTGAAAACTCACAACTTCCTGTATTGCCGGCTCGAGATTTGAAATGAACTTTTTTTTTAACCAAAAATCCTCTGTAGCGCTGCCTTTCCCCTCCAGACTTTCTCTTTTCAGCTTAAGAGATAAAAAAAAAATCTTATGAGAAGCAAAAATAGTGTGGATATTGGACCTGGGGGTCTGGAATCCTGTCGTCTTTGATTCCATGATTTCTCAATTATTTTTGAATATATCAGCCCTGTTAAAGGCAGCGGGGCCAGTAAATGTCGCCATTATATAGCAAATCATCCATTACTTGTATCATTTGGCTTTTTTCATCCCCTGAATATCAATGATTTCCTTCTCGGATCTAATTTCAGTCGCCTCACAATGGCCTGAGAATTTTTATTGTTTGGCCTGATGTTATCAATGTCACGGAGGGTGGGGGGGTGGGGGGGATTCATGCAGGCTAGTGCTGGTTTATATACTGTATTATATACAGTATATAGCTGCTTGTGGTATTTGTAGTTTGCGGCCCACATTTTTTTTTTTTGCACAGTGCAGTTTTCTGAAACAGGGTTTAGGGTCAAATAAAAAAAAACAAGCCAATTCACCCTCAATGAACCAAATAAACAAAGCCTGTTAGATTTATGGAAAGATTGCCTTATTTTCTCGGCGTACGTTGGCGCACAAGTGTGTCCCGATGTTTTCCCAGCGCCACACTTTTTTAAAAGAAACTGCTAATTGGTCACTTATTTACCTAAACGGCGACATCGCCCATAATAAAGCATGTATTATGGAGAAAATGGAGATGGCACGAGACAAATAATTGTTTTCCCATCTAATGACCCAGTGGCAGAGGTAGCATTCACCCCATAATAACCCCAGTTAGGTGCTTGTGTGGCATTCCCACACAGGAACATTACTGTAATATATGGCTTTGTTTACACTTAGAACCCTTAGTGCCACCACAGTTATTCATCCCCCACCACCTTATTACTGTTATTTGCAATGAGGTAACAATTTCAAGGCCATTTTCCTGCATCTAACTAGACCGACTGGGAATAGGCTTGCCGAGTATGATATGACTGGGACGCATCACCATCACTCCTCCCCGTATTACTGTCATGTTATGGTGCTCCAATATAATTACTGTATATGAATTATGCTAGGCAATATCTTTCTCTAAATGAAGAAGGCCCCCCCGGATTGGCCCCCCGGAAGCAAATCGAAGTCATTCAAATTGAGAAAGTATTTGATGAACTGTCCTAAGTTTTATAATATTTCTACTTGCAAATTCAGTTTCTCTCAGTGTGTGTGTGTGCGTATGCTCCTTGAAAAGCAAATTCAGCTAAAGCCGCTCTACTACTGTGCGTATGGATGACACTGTGATCAGATTAAAATAAATCAGTGCATTAATGCTTAAACCTTTACTTCCAAAATACATCACCCAGGAATATATATGAGGAATATTTTGAGATAATCTTGCATTCCCCACATGTACACCGAATACTCATGGGGCGATACTTGGTGCATTGTATTTGTATTCTCCTATTTGTCTCCTTTATGTCTCCTTGCTTGTGTCTCTTACTTGCTCTTTCAAGCATCATGGAGAGGAGCTGGGTGTCCTGAATGATGATGGACTATAGTCTGGTTTATAGGTCAAGATGAGAATAGAGAGGGCAAATGAAAAAAAAACGAAAAAAAACAGAGATGAGATGCCAGTGGTGCGGCACCGTCACGCAGAGTTAGATTTATGTAAAGATTCTCCTGTTTTCAGTGGTAAGTCATATTACCATCACAATATGTAGTGAAAGTGTCTGTATTTTCCTTTTTTTCTTTTATTAAACTGGGGTATCCAGAGACCAACTTCATCTATTGTGCACAGAGTCCCAGAGGGCCCAGACTGGCTTAATGGTGACTTTGAGATAATTGCTGGCGCTGCCATGCCAGCTATTTAAATAGTGTTATTTTAGAGTGTGCGTCTCCCCGAGGAGACCACACCACCTGTGACTGCTCCTCATCGCCTGCAAACCCCCCACCGCCCCCCCTGGGCCCGAAGCCTTCTCCAAACACCGGCCGGCCAAATGCAAACACACAAACGAGGGATTTATCCACTTCCCGCCTTTTTACTGGTAAATCCCAGCGCCACTCCTGCCCCGCATTAGCATAGTTTTTGTGCACAGTGAGATCTTAATCCAAATTTGTATGTCCTTGAATGTAGCACAAGGAAACTAAAATGTCAGATTTTTTTATTTCTTTTTTTCTTTTTGAGAACACCCTACGCTGTTCAGTAATCCAATTAAAATTATCCTTCAGTCTGATTCAAATGAGGGTGCTTCCCTCAGCACTAGCACCAGATCAGCGACGTGGGAGGCTTCTAAGCTTGTATTACTCACTGTGGGTGGTTTGCCACAAAGAGACCGCGAGACCCCCATCACAAGAAATATTATACTGTGCCTTCATTACCCTCTGGACCAGTAACACGTCCCACAGCTAATAAGGAAAAATACTTTTGGTTTGACACAAATAACGATTTCACTGGGTCCCAAACACACAAAATCACTAGTGGGGACATGGTCTTCCTGCAGCATGCATAGATCTTTTTTTTATGATTTATTTATTTTTTTAAACCCATGTTGAGAGGGGCGATGAAGAAATCTCACAACAATCAGCCTTTTATATTTTGGTTTCTCTTCATCTCTGTTTCTGCTCTCCACCCTCCCTCCTTCTTAAATCCACTCCTTCTAATTGGATCTGATGAGGGTGGGGAGTTCATTACCTTCTTGATAGGAATTATGATGTGGTGTAATTGGCCTTCCTGTCCCACAGGAAGTGTCACTGCTCCGGCCTTTATTTATTTTATTTAAATGTTTTTAAATGTTTTAATTAAATGTTTTTTTTGAAATTGTATTTTTTTTCCATTTTTTAATATTTAAATGTTTGCATTTAAGAATTTTAAATTTTTTGTATTTTTTTATAATTTTTTTTAACATGAGGAGAATCTGCTGGCCCACTTAGGCAAATGCTTTCATTTGCCTTTTGATAGTGTACCGGGCTCATATATTCAGTTCTGCATTGAACATTCCAATGGGTTTCGAAACGCTTTGGAAATAAAACCCCATATTCATCGTCACACCCCCTTAAAGCTGATCAAAATCTTTTTGTTGCATAATCATAGCTTAATTAACGCGTTAATGAGTTCTAAGACGCTCATTAAGAGCCAGTGTTTACACCACAATAACCGATGCATTCAGGCGGCAGAGGACACTTGGTGGCTGATGTATAGCGCCGCGTGGTTCATTACTCTCCACGACAAACAATTAATAAATCATGTTTGTCAGAGTGACTGATAATTACCCCAAAAAGATCGCACACTGAAACATTTTCTAAAGCGGCCCTCAAAAGCCTCACTCGTTACAGCCACTGCTGTCTCTCCTCTCTCTCTTTCAGAGAGATTAGCAAGTCTGAATGTGGTTTTCCAAAGAAAAAAAAGGAAAGTTGATTGCTAATTGAAAAATGTAAAAGCCAGTGAGAGGCTAGAGATCTAATTAACGCGGAATTGAATGGGAAATCTTGCCCAAGCCTCAATTGCTTTGCAATTTGTAATCTCCTCTCTCTCCTCTGACTCGCCCGGTGAGTGAACGAGTGCAGCTCTCTCCTCTGTGTGTTGCCCAAATGCAATTGCCGTTTTTTTTTACCGTCAGCGCGCTCATCTGACAGATTGATTTGGATTCCGTTCGCGCTCCCTCCGCTGGCTGTGAGGAGAGGGATGAAAATAATAATGTCATGTCATTACGTGGACGGGAAGTCTCTGAACAAAGACAGACCTGTGTGTATCTGTCTCGCCCCCCCCCCGAGGAGACCTTATCTAATTCAGGGGCCCCAAGCGCACGGGACCGACTAAGTGACGGAACAGGCTCCGAGCCTCAAACGTCTGAGTTAAGAGCGTCTTTGAGGAATTGACGGCGAAATGAAGATGTCACTCATGACAAACGTGCCTGTGTGCGCACGCCCGTTTCGCTGTCGCACCGAGGTTTACTTGCGTCTGTCTGAGTGGCCGCACCTGAGTAATTCCCGTCTACCTCATGTGAGCAGAGTGGAATTTTTAAATCACAGCAATCCACTAGTGTATGCATCCACACGTGCAGATGCATGGCAGTCAAACACCAGTGTGAGGATTCGTGACGGGAGCTGTGTGTGTGTAAAAATGGAAATTGTGTCGGCTAATCTATAGTTTTCATCTGCTTCATGGTGTATATTTTATTATAGAATATGTTATGGGATGTGATTTGTATTGCTGACTGCAGCTAAAAAAAGGGCCCGATTTTTCTCTCTCATAAAAAAAAGAATGAGTATGGGGGTTCGATATTTGAATAGAAGGAAAAGCAAGAGGAAAAAGTCCAACTGTTAAATTGGAACTGTGGCAGTTCTTTGACAAAATGAAATTGAGTTTGGAAAGATGACGATGAAAATATCAGATGACGACATACTGCATGGACTATGAGAAGATTCAGGTCTTGGTTGCGTTTCGTGCATATTGTGCTTGACGTTAATGGCATGTTGAACTCAGGTGGTGGCTAATACGCAACAACTGCCCCACATCAGCGTGTTTGGGCCTATAAATCACTGCAGACTGTGTGAGAGTCTGCGGTCCTGGTTGCCAGTGGAGCAAGCGATGGAAGCAAGCTCGAATCTAATCCCCCAGTGGAGCACACATCGCGCTTCACGATCTGGAAAAAGCTCCGTGCAAACAAACCAAACAGTCATTTGTTCATTTTTGGAGTTGGTTCCAACTATGCCCCCCGCTCCTCTCTCATTATCTGAGGCGTCCTCCTTCACTGACAGGAAAAGGCGAGGACAAACATTTGCCATCCTTCCTCGCCGCGATCTACTTTCTCTCTAAGCTTGACAAAGATGATTGGAGGAGGAAGAGGAGGAGGAGGAGGAGGAGGAGGAGGACAGACCGGATTTTTTGACTCATCATTTCATTAAAATCCCACTTATTCCCAAACTCCTATTTAAAAAAAAAAAAAAAAAAAAAGCAGCAGCAGGGGCGACAGGTTCCAGCCGTAATATATATTTATATATTTTAAATGTACATTCAGATTTTTTAATCATTGGTGATGCTGACCCTTTGGCGGAATATTGCAGTGTAGATACAGTGGAATTTTTTTTTTCTAAATATTGTATTTTGGCCGCAGTTTTGCGGACAGAAATAGTTTGTTGATCAAAGAGGTCCACCGGGTCGAGCGGACACGCAAATTCACAGAATTTGATTCAAATGGGGAACACCAGCAGATGTTCTCCGGACCAAAACTGGACCAGTAGCTTGGCCTGATGAGTCCTGAATGCAGATGGTACGGGTGAGAATGAGAGGCACGAATCCATGGACCCATCGGGCCTTATGTCAGCCCAGGCGGCCTGGCCCACGTCGGGCCCCTCAACACCCCTCGCTCATCATTCCACTGCCACATTTTGCCATGCCATCGTCAAACTGACCACGGGCATCCCTTTATGGCAGCAATTCCAATTCCAGCCTGATCATAAATCACAAAACCAAATGGGCTTCAATTGGCTTCCTGAACGGGACAATGGCTTGAGCGCACAAAGGCCTTGCCCAAACCCCAGGCCAGGAAAGAAGATTAGCAGCATCGATGTGCGTGTGAAAAAATCTGCAGAAATCGCGTCAACGTGGAGCAGAATCTTCATTTTGCTATTTTTAACTCTTGACCTATCAAGTCCGTGCCACGTAGAACCGTGCACAGCTTCGGTCTGGTGTTCAGTGAGTGTTTACAGTGTCTTGACAATTTGAAAATGAAATTTGAAAAAGCAATTATATTCATAATACTTATAGGATGGAAAAAAAGGGTCTTTATTTGTTTTATTTTTTCAAAAATGATAAGAAATGGTGATTCACACTTGGTCTGTGCGCACCGCGGATTGTTAAGTATAGGATTTTGTGTGTGTGTGCGCGCCTGTGTGTGTGTCTGTGTGTGTAATGTGGGGTATTGTGTCTCACCCAGCTATTGTGTTTTTAGCCGCATTTTATCTTCCCCCTCACAGGAACTGAGTCGTGAATGGACTTCTTAGAATATTTTATATTTGGTCCAGCCTCTGAGTTTGACTTGTGGCTATTATAGGAAAAAATTGCAAAGCCTTTCTTTAATAGTCCTTTAAGAAGCCATTAGAGAGTCAACAGACATAAATTACGAACAATACTTTAATGAGATTTCACGAGAGCGGAAACCCATAGAACTTATTAATAATGACTGGTCACAGACACTTAATTTAAAACATTATCTCTGATTCATTTGTTCATATGTATCAGAATGGGGGTTGTGTATGAGAAATGATTTGAAATGACTTCTGCTGCCTTTTTTTTTTAGGCCCAAATATGAACTGAAGAGTCAGACTCCTTATCCACCGTACGTGTGCATCTGGGAGGGTGACACAGAAAAAGAGTGAAAAGAGAAGGAAATAGAACGTAAAGGGTCCGAGGGTGCTGGCGTGACTTGGATAACCTTGGCGCGGTGGGGGGGGGGGGGGGGAAACAAGACACAGGGGGGGGGGGGGGGGGGGTACAAAGCCTCACAGATGACCCGTGGACAGCTCCAGGGAGGCCTCAGAGGGTCCCAGTGCCTCAGCTTTCACATCATTTACCAGAAAATGGGGGGAATAGACGAGGGTGAGGAGGAAGAGTCGGGGTCAGAGTCTTCCTCATCCTCTCCCCCTGTGTCTGAGCACACCCCCCCCTTCCCCTCCAGCTGTGGGTGACACGGCCTAGGGTGAGTGGAATGGGGGTGGGGGGGTAGTCACTCCCATCCTGTACAGTCGGATCAGTGTGGTCTGGGATGGGGTGAGGGGGGTCATGTGTCCCTCTGCATCAGCTCTGCCGGGGATGACACCCTGTCCAGTGGCGAGAGCCGGTTTTCTTTGTTTGACAGAAATGGGACAAAGGCTTTGTTTTTAGGGGTTATGTCCTCATGTATTTATTCATTTATTTCATTTTTATCATAACGTTGAAATGTATTGGCTGGTCCCGATGGAGCAAGCAACCAGTGATAACAATAGTAATTGCCCTACTGGTTAGGTTGAATCAGATCAGAGGTTCAATCCTACGGCTGACAGTTCTTTTTTTTTTTCTTTTTTCTTTTCATGATTTTTCATTTTCATGATCAAAGAAGCTTTCGAAGCAAAAAAGTCCTTTTTACTTACTTACTTTTTTTTTATTTATTTTTTGATCTCTTAATGACTTTCACAGATCAGAATTGAACCTCACAATATTGGCGAGTTTTTTTTTTTTATCAGATATTGAATCCCACACTTTTACCTCCAAATGTCTCACACTATGGCAGATTTCATGTTTTTAGGATAAATAATAGTGTTTCCTTGAAAGCATTTCTTTGAATTATTCTCATCTATCATCGTCAGGTATAGACCAGTTCAATGCATCTCAGGAAAATTGGCCACATGTGGACATAATGGATGGTGAAAAACATTTTGGTGATCTAATATTTCACACTCCGTTAGATTATCCTTCACAAAAACACTTTGAAAGTCATTCAGGCCGACGCTGATGTGTTTAGGGTCATGTTCAGTTAGAAAATACATCCTCCTCCGGAGAAATGTAAGGCTTATGTGCCATTAACCACCTCCAGAATATTGTAGGAATACTTTTTTCAGTATACACTTAAATACTTTAGCAGCACTCGTCTAAGCTTGAAACTAATTGGATTAACGTGTCTATATAATTATCAGTGGGATTTGTAATTATTAAAAGGAAGGCTCTCCGAGGATTAATTTGGGGCATGAAAAGTCAGAATACAATAAGAGCTACACGCCTTGTCAGAGGCAAAAAAAAAAAAAATGAAGAAATCCTAGACAGTTCCTATTTGCCCTTGTCTGCAGGTTTGCTTTGGGTCCGTGTCTAATCCTTTTACCTTTGGTGATGAGCCAGTCGGTAATTGCTTGATGAGATGTCAGGGACGACGAGCCACAGTTCCACCTTGTTTCCGGAGGGATCCTAGTGTGAAGGGCACAGACAGAGAGTCTATGAGGTGACTTAAATAGCTTATTATGGTCTGTGCCTGTTGGCCGGGTGGTCAGCGGAGCGTGCCAGCTCTGTCCAGCAGGTTCCTCAAATCTTAATCACATAATGTCACACACACACTGATTGCTTCAAAATACGATATAATTATAATTTTCCTTTTAATTAGAAGAAAATGAATGTAAGAATTATATTATTATTTTTATTATCATTACTTTTTTATTACCTTTATTATTATTATTATTATTATTATTATTATTATTATTATTATTATTATTATTATTATTATTATTATTATTATTATTATTATTATTATTATTATTATTATTATATTATTTACATTTATTTTATCCAATTTTTTTTTAAGCATCTTTGACCGTGTCACTCCACTCAACTTTAAACCTCACCTGTCCAATTGTGTTATTTTTCATGAAATTGTGAAATGTGAGCTGTGAATTCTCCCCAGAATCGTATCTGAGAGTTTAACCTCAGCAACGCGCATACATGCTGGCACGATGACAATGTTTCCCTCAGTGCCATTTCAAATACATGTCTAACTTTTCCCTGCGTGACCATTTTCGCCGAAATCAAAGTGAATAACGGTGATGAAAGCGAACAAATGAAATCAAATAAAAAAACAGGGTCACACATCACTGGAAGGGCAGAAAAATGGGCACTGAGCTGGAAGCATTTTTTATCTCTTGTGTCTCGACAAAAACGGAAAAAAAAAGCCATCAGCTCTGGTAAAAAAATCAAGAAAAAAAAAACAAGTTGTCATTTTGCCTAAAGCATGGCTAACCGCATGAACAAAAAAAATAGGTCTCCGTAGAACTTTGTATGACAGGGGAGGGTCGCTCATTTTAATATGAAAGGACATTTCATTTGTGGAATAATGCTGAGCGATCCGAAACCCGAACGGAGTGAAGCAGTTTTGATTTTTTTTCTCTGTATTTCAGGAGTCAGGGAAGCAGGTATTTCACAAATGACCTGCTGCCCTTGGAAGAATATCCTCTATAAGGTTAAACTTGAATCCTATCGGTTCTATTAGAGATTTATATATATATATATTAAAATTAAAATAAAAAAAAAGTTTTCCAATAAATAAGTACATTTTAAATGTTTCATACTTCCTGTTTATGTTATAAATGTATTTATTATTATTCATATTTAAACTTTGATGGTAATAGAAGTTACCTAATGACTCCTATTATCACCACTGCTGCTAAAACTCAATCATAATAATGTTCGAACTAAGCTTTAATATTTCAATATCTCGTCGCAGTTCCTGCAGATAAGTTCAAATTCTTTTCCAACCCGAGGATAGGACCCGCCTTAAAAAGCACCCGCCTGTCCACTTCTGTAGATAACTGCTTCTGACAGTTGGGAAACAGCAGAATTTTAAAATGGAACAAATGACAGAAATCGAATCCAAGGAGATGACGCAGGGAACGACCTGTGCAGACCGAGCTGAGGACATCACAGTCTTCTCTGGTCTAAATCTAATATCTACAGTTCATGATCCGGAAGCTACTTAACCTTCATGCACACGTGGACTTCTGGGCAAAAACGGGTTACTGGCACTATAGGCACCATTTACATGGAATTAGCTGCAAACGGCCCTCGGAGATTGTACAGCTTTTTTTTCTTTTTTTTTTTCCATCTGATCTATTTGACTATTCTTTATTCCATGTATTCTGTATTTGTGCTTTGGTTGTGATTGTTTCTTGTTGTCAGGCCCTCTCGTGAAGAAAATATTGTTATATCAGTGAGACTGCTAGATAAAAAAAAGAAAAAGAAAAGTAAATAGAAATACTAATTGAACTCGGCGCATTCGATTTTCTGAGACCTTTCCCCGTAATTAATTCTTTGATTTAGTGATCATATGGAACGCTGGCGGTGTGTTAATGTAAATCACGCGGTGCAATTTTTTTTTTTTAAATAATCTACATCCTGCCAGTGTTTATGTAAGATTTTTCCCGTCGGAGTTTATATGAGCACATCTGACAGTTTAGAACAGCTGCCCCAGAACCACAGTTGCTGCAGGCAGACCAACAACTCTACGCTCCACCTGAAACATATAACTCACAAATAATTTTCATGCCAGCAGAAAATAAGAGCAATACAAAACATTTTCTTGACGTGACATAAAAAAAAAGGCATTTTTCCTTTTATATAAAAAAAGAAAAGAGCAGTTTGTATATTATAAGCAGGGACACATGTTCATCTCTCACATTGCTTTTGTCCTGTCTGACCCCCCCGCCGCCCCAGCCGGTTCCCCCCCGGAGAGCCCAGTGATGTACGGTTAGTCTGCTCCACCGAACGCCGACAACTCGGGGGGGGGGGGGGGGGGGGGGGGGGGGGGGGGCCGGGGGGGGGGGGGGGTGGGCATGGTGGAGTCCATTAGAAGGCAACGGCCACCGCGTTGAGCACCGAGAACATGGCCTCACATCTACTCTGATGATGTAAACGCTCAATGACAGCATCTCCCCCCAGCCCACAAACACAACTTCCACGGTGAGTCACGCACACACACACACACACACACACACACACACACCATAAACTGTAAATATTACCTGTCTCACCCCTGACGTCAAATTACACATGTGTTGATACCTGCGGACATGACTAATGGGTAATGTGACATCATTGTGAGTTGTTCTCCCCTCAGACAAGTGCAAAAAATAAAAAATACGATTCCGGGCATGTCAAATATTCTTATTTTTCTCATTTCCCTCTTCATTTAAATTTTCTTTTTTTGTCGCACTGAGTGGCATGTAGTTCTGACAGGTTTATAGTGTGTGTGTGTGTGTGTGTGTGTGTGTGTGAGTTGTGTGCGATGAACAGGAGGAATGGCAGTAGCTGGGGGCCATGCCCAAACTCCTCAGTCTATCTGCACCGCCCCCCCCCCCCCCCCCCCCCCCCCCCCCCCCCCCCCCCCAGGCCTGGCAAATGTGTGACATATAATTGATTCATTAATAATGCGAACAGATGTTTTTTTTTTGGTCCACCCTGGCATCCTGCCGGTCTCGCCGGCGTTTTTAACTGCCCCGGCCCTGCCTGACTGCGTCCCCCATTAAAATGTGGCATGGACACAGAGTGGGGGGATGTGATTTACTTTTTCACCCTCAAGAGAACAGAGGGGGAGGAAGCACGACGTAGGTCAAAATTTACGGCCCCCTCCTGTCAGAGAGATGTTTGACCCCCTCCGGGCAAAAAAATTATAAAAAAAACTTTGTCTCTGCACTCATAGAAATTGACATGTTTATATTCTGATCACTCAGAGTGATTGAATCAGTGACTCAATGGGCATTTCTGAATTGAATGCACCAGCTCAAAACCATTCCCCTCATTTGTCCCGCAATCAAACTCAGGTGAGGAGCGGGTCTCACATTAGAGCCGTTGACGTGACAAGCACAACCATGACAAGCTTTTTTGATTTGCAGCACATAAAAAAAAACGAGTAGGGCCGCGCTCGTGATTTAAAAAAAAGAAAAAGAAATTGCCCTGGTAGATTTTGCATGGAGGACGGACTGGCATTGTGTGGAGTGACCGCGTCATCATTAGGCCTGTCACTCTTGGTCACGCTCCAGTCCCCAAACTCACTGGAGAAAAATAAATAAAAAATTTGGACCACCACTAATCAGAGATGGCTGAGGATGAAAAAAAAAAAAAAGTGCAGTGGGGAAATTGTTGGGGAAAAAAAAAAACTTCTTCATGGATACGACAATGGCAAAAGCATGGGGAAATCAGCATGCACCACAGGGTGTCAGGTTCTCTTCCCTGAAAGCATAGCAGGTATCGTAGCCCCTGATGTAGAAGGAGCTTTTGTTTCTAACGAGATTGGAGAGGCGGAGCTTCAGGGCTCACGGCGAACGTCTAATTCATCAGTCTCTGTGGCAGGTCCCCACAGCTATCCATTAAGAGTTCCATTCAACAAGTCACCGCGGCTTCAATCTCGCTTTCTTTGTTTGGAACGGCTCGGTGATAATAGAACGGTGGTCGGATTGATCACGAGGAGCCTCCGAGGGGGGGGGAAATGCATGTGGCGTGGAATAATGAAGGCATGCATATATTTGTGCCAAGATAGCCCCTCGACAAAATGGACCTTAAAAAAGAGATTCAGATTCAGAAGCAATTTGGAGTTGTCTCAGATCAATGATTGTTTTGCATCAACCTGAAACAGCTTGACGGCGGCCATAAAGCATATTCCACCAGGCTTCCTCCTAAACGTGCCTACGAAGCACCGGAGGAGAGCATCATTTTTTTTTTGTTTTAGTTTGAGGTGAGAGAGAGACCGCAGAGAGCTATCTTGGCCTTGGACATTGAGTCTGAGCTCCCGGTGGCCAAAGTTGCACGCTGAAAAAGCTGAAAATTAAAGAGGACTCTGGCGTGGCGTCTGGGCGGACCTGGTTCCAAAAGGGACTGAAAAATGTTAAAATGTAGATTTACATTTAAAAAAAAAAAAGACGTCTTATTTTATTTAAACAGACAACTCTTCAGTGCAGGAAAATGCTCAAAACCTTGCCTTATTATTTCGGCTCTTGGGTTTTTGCCAGATGGAATATACAGGATTTATACCCTGATATGACAATAATCAATTCATACACTAAATTTCAAATATTTATTGTCAATGCATTGTCACTGTGAAGAATATGTAATGTGCAGATTCAATATTTTGCAATGTGCTGGAAAAATGTAAATGGAAACAGGTTTAAATGACAACTCAATGCAGAAATGCAAAAAAAAAAAAAATTTGACAAAAACTTTAAAACAAAATGTCAAACTTATCGTGACGTTCCATCCAAAATGTGGTCATATATTTGAATGTCTCCTAAAGGTTTGGTTGTTTGGCAACAATAACTGCACATTTGAAGCATTCACAAATAATAAAAAACAAAAAACAAAAAAATCATGTATATTTGCACTTACTCAATTATCAGATGGTTTTATTTACGGCAACTTTCCACTCATTGACAACAATAAATCGGCTTTAAATTTAAAATGTGGAATTGAAGTTTCTACCAAGAACACTAAATATAACGAGATTCCCCCCCCCTCTGATATGACAATAATCAATTCATACACTAAATTTCAAATATTTATTGTCAATGCATTGTCACTGTGAAGAATATGTAATGTGCAGATTCAATATTTTGCAATGTGCTGGAAAAAATTAAATGGAAACAGGTTTAAATGAAAATTCAATGCAGAAATGCAAAAAAAACAAAAAATTGACAAAAACTTTAAAACAAAATGTAAAACTTATCGTGACGTTCCATCCAAAATTTGGTCATATATTTGAATGTCTCCTAAAGGGTAGGTTGTTTGGCAACAATAACTGCAACAATAACTGCACATTTGAAGCATACAAAAATAATAAAAAACAAAAAACAAAAAAATCATGTATATTTGCACTTACTCAATTATCAGATGGTTTTATTAACGGTAAATCGGTAATAAATCGGCTTTATATTTAAAATGTGGAATTGAAGTTTCGACCAAGAACACTAAATATAACGAGATCCCCCCCTCATTTCTCCACATGTGCACCTCTCTCCTTTCTTCCTCTGGCATGAAGACACTCTCCCCTTCACCTGTCCTCCACCTCGGCCCCCCCCCTCCCCCCGCGCGTTCACCTCGGCTAAATGCTTGAGTCAGGCAAAGTTTGGGACTTATTTTTGCAGCAGCTGGTGAATTTGAACCAGGCGTCACCCCTTGGGCTTCACACCGCAGGCCTCATTAATGCAAATCTAGCTTTTAAAAAAAAAAGGCAGACTGACGTGGAAATTGGTTTTCCTCCCCTCTGCAGCCAGGTTGGAAAGGCGGGAGGAGAGAGAGAGAGAACACGGAGAGATTCAAATAAAAATGAGACCCGCAGCTGTAGCACGCTAGAAAAAGTTATTTATCCTGCAGCTAGTTACTACTGTAGGTCGGAGACTAGATCTCCAGCAGCATCTGAAAGTTGGTAGACAGCGAAGCAGACAATTATCACGTCACCACCGCTGTCTCACATGGAGGCAGAGTGGAGTGACTAATCGCTCGAACAACGGCGAGGCCACCCCGCCCCCCCGTGTTGCCACGTGTCTAAAATTAGCCAAACGTGAGTCACTGCGGTTGTCGTGCTTGTCGTGGTTGTTGTTGTTGTTGTTGTTCCTCTCGTCACTTCAAGGTTCCTGCACGTCGCTCCTGTCAAACTGTTCAGATAAACCAATTAAATTGGCATGGCCCAAGAGTTTCAGACATCATCGAGTGTTTTATAATGAGGGGGGAATTTAGTGCAAACACGCGTGCGCTGCTTCCGTTTGTTTTTTTTGGCTTTCCATTAAACACTGGGACAAATACAATTTTATTATATATATATATTTTTTTTTCGCAATAATATGTTTTAAACATGAGGATGTGTCAAAAATGACGTTTTCCCAAAGTGAAAGAAAACAAAACATTACCTATAATGCACGTGTAATTAACACATGGCTTAAACGGGAGTGTCTGCAAAAGTAATTAGGGACTCAAAAACGATGGTTGCAATGTATAAACTCATAAAAAAAAAGTGATTGCGTTTAAAAACTACCTCACAATTTGAGGTCGTGAAGATGTAGCCCAAGGCCTCTATCGCTCACTCCTTGGCATTCTCAAGAGAGGTGGCCTAGAGGTGAGGGAGACAGGCATCGGACCAGAGGGTTGCCGGTTCGAGGCCCCGCCACCCACAAAAGAGCCGCGACCTCTAATGCCCTTCAGCAAGGCACTAACCCCATCTGCTTCTCAGATGTGGCTCTGGACTCTTCAACGTGTTCAGCCCAGCCAAAAAAAAAAAAAAAAATCATCTTATTTCTCACCATCACACATTTACTGAAAAAAGAAAAAGAATTACACAAACTACACAAAATCACATAAAAGCCAGTTTCTCACGTATTATAAGCGTAAGACAAAATTCTTGCAAGTTGAATCTGTGCAGGCACTCACTTCACTTACACGCGTGTCATAATGTTACCGTAGGCACCGCAGTGGAGCATGAAGAAAAAAAATTACACAAACTACACAAAATCACATAAAAGCCAGTTTCTCACGTATTATAAGCGTAAGACAAAATTCTTGCAAGTTGAATCTGTGCAGGCACTCACTTCACTTACACGCGTGTCATAATGTTACCGTAGGCACCGCAGTGGAGCATGCAATTATGCACGCCGTGTGCTTTTCACACATGAATACATTAGCTCCTCTGGCGCGACTAGACAATGATAGGAAGTAAAGAGAGAGAGAGAGAGAGAGAGAGAGAGAGAGAGAGAGCCCACTTGGCCGGACCTGTGTCCGTGTTCCACATCAGCTCTGCCGGTCAACATCCTCCCCATCTCCTGGAGACTCCATGCCAATATGGATTAGGGTGACTGAAGTAGTCCTGGAAGAAAAAAAAAAAAAAACTCCCATCTTCAATTACATTAAGCAAACAGCTCCTGGGGATGGATGGGCGGAGATGCACCGGGGTTCAACCCACATAAGACAAAATAAACATCATTAGCTTAATAACATTTTCAATTAGCGGTAACCCCGCGTATCCAGCCGCTAATGCAACATGAAGTCCAACATTAAATATCAAAAAAAAATATATATATATTTGTGATTACGAGAGTCCTCCCAGGTCCTGCATGGCAGCAGCGAGAATGTGGCTTAATTCAGCAAAGTCACTCACGCAGGACTTCAGTACGTGAAGATATTCCTCAAACTATAAACCATAAACCCCATAACTAAATAACAATGAATAATAATAATAATGTTACATGTTATGGACCTACGTTAAAGAGAGTGCCTCTATGATGTCATGGAACCATTACAGAGAGAGGACATTTGTCTCATCAATAACTGTCCATCTTTTCTTTTTTTTTTTCGTCCTATATGCAAATGATGCTGATTGCTGACTGATTTAAGACACACACACACATATATATATATATATATATATATATAAAATGTTAAAGCATTGAAGAAAATCTCAGATTTTGATCATCAAGACAAATGGCAATCTTTAACTTTTTTTAATTTTTTTTTATATGTTTTTGTTGACCATCTTTTCTATCTCTAGTCTTTCAGTTATTATTATCCTCACGTCTATTATCTGTTCCACCGTTAAAAATCCGGGCGAAGACCCTTAAATAACCCCCGGCCCAGATTCTCCCAGCCTTCCACACTGAGGTCCCCTCAACGTCTGGCTGACGCGCGCGCAATCTGAAGAAACCCGCAGAGACATGCTATTCAGCCCATTCATCCCCAAATGATGCAGTTTAGCAGTTTGTGTCCTCCAAAAATTGAAAGCGCACAAACATTCCGCAGTTTGGCATTGGACGACCTGACTAAATAGGCCTTTACCAAACTGTGTTTAAGGTTCACACTCCGTAAATTGTGTTCCCGGTGTGTTCTGGCATTTGTTTTGTTGATACCTGTATTTTTATGCAGCGGGGCACATTTAGTGTAATAGTGTGCAGCATGGGGGGGGGGGGGGGGGGGGGGGGGGGGGGTTGCCCGGTTGTTTGGGCTTCCACGTCCTTCTGGGAGTTGCTTTAAATGTTTTTTTCTACTGGAGAGTCATTAATATTTTACAGGGTGTAATAGGCCCTGAGCCTTGGAACCGTGTTGGCGCTGTGATTACAGCACACACACACACACGCACACACACACACATTAGACGTGATTAGCTCTCGTATGAGCAGGCCCCTTGTCCGCAGAACGCTTTGATAATAGTTGTGCGGATTAATAACGCCGGGCCCCCTTTTCAGTCAAGCCAACAAATCCGGCCTTTGCCACATCGTCGCCATTTCCTCCCGGGTGCACAACAACCTCCATCAAAAGCCTGGAAAATGATTCTCGCCACCTCTTTATCATGCATGTCATAACAGTTGTGGGGGGGGGGTGGGGGGGGGGGTGTTTAAATGGTCTGAGCACCGTGAAATGATAAGACTAATACCCAACAAGCCAGTGTGTTTGGAAGTGTTGCATTCAAGCATGCAGCTGGGGTTTTGTCTCCGACTCGCACGCGTCTCCAAATGTGGATAATCAAGCAGAAGGGTTGTGGAGCCACAATACCGCAACCGGCTGACACTGATTTCGTTTTATGTTTAGTTCTTTTTGATTGGTGGAAAAGAATATTCTGAGGTGACTCTCAGCACAATTTGCTCTGGATCATTTCTGTAGTTTAAATATAATCTGAAGAAAAATCATAAAAACAGCATCACGTTTGTTGAAATGAGATGCGACTTCATCCGGCAGCCTGTTTGGTATTTTTCGGCACTTACCGCGTGCACGTGTGCGCGTGTTGTTTCCTGCGGGCTGTGTGGAGACGGCGGAGCTGTGCGAGCTGCAGGGAGGATTCCTGAGAGCTGGACAGCATGTGGGAGAGATAGGGCCGTGACTGCGGGCCCACCCTCCGGTGCTGGAACGGGCCGCGGCAGTGTGCAAAGCCCTGGGTCCTTGTTAACATTATTGGCAGGTGGCGCGTAAAGCCGTTTGTCCTTGTCCACGTCAAACTAAACCCGGATGCCTGGAGACTCTGTCATCCTCCCTTCAACTTTAAACAGGAGTGCTGTGAAGAGACATTTTAAGATTAACCGCACATTCTAAATATAAATATATATATATATATATATATATAACAGTTTTACTGTGTGTCTTTGAAAGGAGAAACTGTAGAAATATATCAACACTCTTCTGCACAGCTTGAGATGTTTTGAAACGTTTTGGTTTATTGTTTTTTTTTTTTTTTATCTTTTCAAAAACTATCGTTGCTTAGTTTATCGTTACATGACTCGATGATATGGAAAAAAAAAAAAAAAAACGATTTAGAATATGGATGTTTCCCAGAAAAATCTGTTCACGTCTCTCAACTGAAACAACAACAGATGGTGCACTGTGGTGAATGGTGATTTTTGTGTTTGTGTGTGTGTGTGTGGGTGTGTGGGTGTGTGGTCGCACTGCATACCAAACACAGTGAAAATATTAGGCAGCTGAAAAATAAACTCTCAACTGGGATTTTTTAAATTTGATGTCACACCTACCAAATTGATTTATTTTATTTATTTTTTATTATTTTATTTTTCTTACAGATTTGCGTTCATGGGAGCCTGAAACGAATGAGGAAAAGTGCACGTTGAAGATCTGCAGGGGTTACGTAGGTTATGTCTGGCCATCTTTATCATCACATTTACACACACACACGCACGCACACACAAGTCTGTGTGACTTTAATCCTCAATCAGCCCTCACCTACACAAGGTTAAACTGTGCAAACATTTGCAGCTTCTAATTTATGAGCTGTTCAAACACGCCCCTATGGTTTTGTCATATCACAGGGAAGAGAATGTGATGGAGGCCAGTGTTGACAAGGCTTTAACCACAGGTGTGTGTGTGTGTGTGTGTGTGTGTCTCTATTACATATTACAAAAGAAAAAAAACAATGAAGGGTAAAAAGCTTGTTAATCTGAGACGAAATTCAGCTGTATAGTTGATGAGTTAATACTGGTTAAGTTCATATCAATATGTAAAAAAAATAAAAAAATAAATAAAAAACATTCTTAAGGCAATATGTGATAAAAGTTTGCCATCAGGGCAGATAGAATAAAAATAGCGCTGAAGGTGAGGATGTTTATAGTTACAATTGATAGATTTCAGTACATTTGTTGTTTAATACACGCATACATGTATTAAATATGCAGTTTGATGAAATGTATTAAGTATGCAAAAATATCCTCCATCTTAAGGTGTATTTTCCAGCCACTTTCTAGCCCAAATAGTTTATTTGTCAAATTAAAACACACCTTGATGATTTTTTTTTTTTTTGTCGCAGCCCTTTTCAGCCAACCCCTCAAAAACAAACAAACAAAAAAAAAAACTCTCCAACTCTCCAAAAAAAAAAAAAAAAACCCTGACAAGAGTTTTTCTGCCATTCCGCTGACAGCCCATATGTCTGCTCCCAGATCTCCACTCCCGGGGCTCCTGCAGCTGTCAGTGTCTTGAAGTCCAGGTGAATCTGAGAAGGGGAAGAAGAAGAAGGAGAAGAAGAAGAAGACAGATGAGAATGTACCGAGCAGACGATGCTCTTTAATGCTGGCTCCGAATCAAAATCCCCTTCCTCCACCAGTGCGCCTCACACTCATTAGGTTGGAGGCCTCGGATATACAGTGTAAATATACTTGCAGATGTTGATTCGCTCCTCTTCCTCTGGCAGGTTATCGTGAACAGACTGCGTCTCCTTAGCAGCGACACACAGGTGCTGACACATAGACAGATGGGTGCCCCCCCCCTCCCACCCCACCCCACACACACACACACACACACACACGACTCCCTCTACAAGGATTGATGGGCTTATATTTAAAGTACAATTGGTCATCTCTCAACCTGCTGCGCGTTTACTCCGTGATTTACTCTCGTGAATCTTATTTACTCTCGGTGAATAACCTATAATCACGGGCACATGCCGTATGGTCGAAGCTTAGTTAATAAATAAATGTTGCCGCTGCAGTACTGAAAGGCGGGGGGGGGGGGGGGGGGGGGGGGGGGGGGGGGATGCCAAGGAAAACTACAGAAAGTAGAGAAGCGAGCAGCTTTCTAAAGATGCTACTTTGCATTTTTTGCTGAGCTGCAGTGTAATGATGAGGAGGTCCCGGCTGTGTGTGTGTGTGTGTGTGTGTGGGTACATGGCTGCCGTGCCAGGCTGGAGAGGCATTCAGGACCAGTTCCGCAGATCTGGGCATTAAACTAATGTGCAGGGGGATCAGGGGCCAGCGCCTCGCCAGCTGTCTCTTTGGCTGAGGGCTGTGATAGGACCGGGCAGTGAGTGAGCACTGGCGTTCCCCGATGGCACGGAAAGCAAACACCTGCCCGGGTCCTGCTCCAGGCCCTCGTAAGCACACACACACACACACACACACACACATTTCCATTCCATCCATCCGTCCCATAACCCAGCGTGTCCGCTGGTTTCGGGATTATTCTGATCAACAACGGAGCCAGCTGATGAGATGGATGCCCCCTGCTTTGTGGTTGGCCCCGGAGGGGGTGGTGGAGAAACTGGCGGCAGCCATGGGTGGCATCAAACACACACACACACACACACACACGAAAAATAACACTACTAATCAATTGTTAGCATGTAGTGATTTTAGCGCGGGCTGAGCGCAGCTGGTGGAATTTGTTGCAGTGTTGGACGAATACGCCATCATCCCGTGTGACACGCCTTTAACACACGTCTGGTGTAGGAGACTCTTCTTATCCGGAGCCCTAGACTTGTACTTAGAGCGTCGAAATAAATGAGATTCTGGATCTTCTCCGAGGAAAGCTGCAGCAGGAAGACTGAGGCCTCATAACTCAATATGAACAAGGGAATTTTATTTTTTGGTCCCGGTGATGAATTCCTCTCCCCTGGGAGACCCAAGTTTTTTTTTCGACTTCCCTTGTTTTTTTCTGTTCAAAGGCATTTTTTCTTCTTCTCTTCAATTCATGCTTTATGTCTCTCTAATTTCTTCTCTGAGCCGTATCTGCCACGACCATGCCGCATCGGAGGAAAATGAAATAGGAAGGATTGCATGTGTTGCCGTCAACGTTTAGCCCCCTTGACGCCGTGAGTCTCCAGAAAAGAAAATGAAACGAGGAACCCCGAGGAGGAGCGCGACTTTTCAGAAGGACATGAGGTGGAGTTTATTTTTCTTTTTTTTTTTCAAGTGTCGGGGTGATTGGGTGGCACTTATAGCCTGGTAAAAAATGTACTGCTGGATTTTTTTATTTATTTTGTTTTGTCATTGTCTCATTCCTCACCTCTCTGCCGTCACTGATGTCCCCGGGTGACGGCGTGACTCATCACAGACACTACATTCTCTCCTCGTCTGGCATGAGCAATTACCGCCGCTGCCCCCAAAGGTCAAGAGATGTTTTTTTTTTTTTTTTTACAAAAATGCGACCCAGGCCTTTGCACCGGCTGCTCCGGCCAAATGTTGTCATACATTTATTGGCTACCAAATGAGTGGTGCCGAGTTAGAAAAGCCTCGACATCCTGACATTTCGCACCCGAAGGTGAATGCCTGTCAGAGGACGGCGTCTCGGTAGGAAAACTCAGACTCTAATAGAGTTTCTTTTTTTTTTTTGTAAGATATGGATTATTTTTTGGGGAGATAATTAAACGCACTTGGAGACACAATACCGAATTCAGCAAGTTAGAAATGCAATTCCCATGTTCCCCGGTTTGTTTTTAATGATGTTCTTGAACATTGATAACATAATTGTCAAATATGTGCAGTAAGCATATTGCATAATGAGTACATACCAGATTACACACTCGTATACACCTATATATATATATATATATATATATATATATATATATGATGGCGCACACATACTTTTCAGGTTGCACACAGACGAACCCCTTGATGTCGTTATCTAAGTTTTTAATTGCCCTCCTTTAGTTTGATTGGGTTTTAATCCCACTTCATTAAGAGGAGTCTGCGCTACAGGCCGGGGCTCTCCCGGCAAACGGATAAGGCGTTTCCACTCTCCTCCATTTTGATTATATAATGGCCAAATGTGAGCCCTAATCTGGGCCTAATTCACTTCACCCCCTTGGCAGTTTAAGCTCCGCCTCATCCGTCTCACTTACAAACTGCGGCGCGAGCCACATCCCCACTGTATAAAGACATCGCTTTTACATTATACACGAGGACGCTAAATTATTTACTTGAGCGTGGTTTTGCAAATAAACTGTGAAATAAAATAAAAAATACCATCGACTAACACAGAGGCATAGCATTCTAGTCATGGCCTGCTGCTCTGTCCACCATTCTGCTGTGTTGGGTCGTGAGGAAAGGTTCTTGTATAATGAAGATAAATAGAAAAAACATTTTTAAAGGTCACAACGATGAGATTTTATTCTGGCTCCAGCGTCGCGGGTCTGAAAATGTCCATAAACACTGCTAATTGTAATTCAGCTGTCATGTTTTGGCAGCCTATTATTTTTATATATATCAAATTTTTTTCCATCACATAATACAGGAATGTATTCATGCATTAAAGACCTGAAGAGACGTGACGGCAAAACAGGTGTTCTATTCAAGTCATTAACTTGATAAGAATATTAAAAAGGATAAGGAGCCCCAAACATCACACAGGCTTTACGTTTGGCAAATGAAGCCAGCCGAGAAAAGATTAATACTGCCTCCCTATGTAATTATGGCAGATGCATGCTGGGATATAGATTTGCTCCGAGCGAAAATGGAACGCAAGATGGATCGTGGCATTTTGATGAATACATTTCCCGTCTCACGTCCTCCTATGGCTGGAGCCAGCTTGTATTGTGTTGGCAATTTTTACACGCAATCTAAATCTGTCACGTGTCGCCGGTGATTATTTAACCTTTTCGCAGCTTGGTAGGAATGAATTGAAAGAGGAAATGTTGTTATTAGTTTTTTGAAATCACTTTAAAGCCATTGTTTTGGCCCAATAATGAATATTTTCTTAGAATTATAAGTCATTATAGTAATAGGTGTGCGGCCGGAGCTGCAGAAAAAAGCCAAGGTCCTATGGATCGGCTGGATCATTATCTGCCGGGCCCGGTCCTCTGTCTCTGCTGGCTTTGTGTTTAGGGCTCCCCTTGTTCCACCTCCTTACAGCCGGGGGGCGAGATAAGGGCACAGGAACAATGGGAGGAAGGTGCATCATTTGTTTGGCTGATAAATTATGGATAGCATTTCTGATAGGAGACCGTGGCCTTTACCTGAGCGCGTCGCCCTCTGTGCCCTTATACTGCCACTTTCCTCCTGGAGCATATCCACAATGCTAATAAATAATGATAAGAGACTGAGTTAAAAAAACACACACACACACACACACACAAAATATAAAATATGTGTGGCATGAACAGAAGGAATGTATAATTCAGTGTCGGCCTTGTTTGTGTGAAGCCATCATTTTTGCTTTTGTCATGTTTGTTGTGTTTTTTTTTAATGTCCTCCCAATTCTCAGTTCAATCTCTTCCCCTCCGTCCTCATCCTGCAACTCTGGGGCTGCTGTAATTGTCTTGGTTTTTCACACCTCCACGAGAGCCAGTCTGAGCAAGTGTCCACGAAAAATAAGTAAATACACAATAACATGGATATAATATAACCATGCTAATGTGGGAATGAGGGCGGGGGGGGGGGGGGGGGGGGGGGGGGGGGGGGGTGACGTGAGTGGCTTGTGTTTGTGTTTGAGTTATGTGTGGTGTAAAGGGTACACAGTGATGTATGGGGAAATCTAAAATAAAGTAAGTGATGGGAATTGTGAATTTGGATTAAGGAGAACAAATAAAAAAATATATATATATATTTCCCTACACGCCATGGAGCCAAACAACAAAAAAATAAAAATAATGGCCACAAATCTCAGACACTGTGCTCGCATAACACCTTGCACCATGGTGTGAGGAAGCGCTGCGCCCCTCCGAGAAGTATTTCTGGGAGTAATGGGGAGCGATGTGTGCCATTTCAGAGGTTCAGTCTGGAGACAGACAGAGATGGCTCTTTTCACTCTCATCCCACTGCTTGTATTTTTTTTTGTGTCTGCCTCTTATTGTGATTAATGTCAGCCGAAGGCCCCGCTGACCTTTTTTTTTGATAGATTTATGGACTTTATGGTACAATAACTTAGTGTTTCCTTGCACACTCATTCCCCTTACATTGATATTTGTCATTTACAGGGTTTGGAGCGTGGCCTTTTGCTTCTTATGCGGAGTGGCCCCTGGTTGTCATCTCCACAGGTGCGGTACCATTCTAAAAAAGGTTGTTTTAACAGGATTTTGTGAGCCAATTATATTTGACGCAGATCATATTCTGCAAGTGGAAAAACTTTTATCCTGTCAGTTCACGTGTTGCTGCCCCAGTTCAGGCTACTCAGTAACTGTGGTTGTTATGGTGTGTGAGTTATATATAGTTCAGCATGTTCATGAGCCATTTTAATGCATCTCTGTTTCTTTTTGCTGACTGCCGTCATGTGTGTCAACGTAACATGTTGACACATTCTGTAACACTCCAGCTTTCACACGTAGCAATCAGCAGATCCTGGACAAAATGGTGTTATCTGTATTTTATGTACTTCATATCGACAAGGTGACGAAGACGAAGGTGATTAAAAATCGAAATAAATCTTTTCTCCATTTCTCTCCTGGATAAATCAGATCATACTGCAATCTATCCATTTTGTCATCATACATTTTTGGAAATGTTTATATTTATATTTTTTGAAATATTTAATATTAATTAAGTATATCATTAATTATTGAATGAATATATATAATTAATATAAAACATCAATTAATGTACTCTGATAAACAACAAATAACTAAATAAATACATTTTAGAGATGGAAAAATTGCAATAATGTAAATAATAAAAATAATGGCTAACCCTGTTAGATGAAGTTAATGGAGCAAATCTCAGAATTTCAGATAGTCAGAAAAATGTTTAGTCTCTTTTCACTAAAGTTAATAGAAATGTATACATATATATAAATCTTATCTAAACTTATCTTAATTAGTTAGCTGACCCACAGTTAACCGCATCATTGTCTGGATGCGGCCGTGCTCGCTCTGTGGAGAGCAACTCTGTTGAATAAAAAGAGAAAAACAATCCATACTTGTTTTTAATGGATGTGCCACAATAATCGTTATGCGGTACAGTCAACGTCTTTGTGTTGTTTAATGATTTGGTAACCGCTAGCTTAAGTGTCCGCTAAGCTAAAGTTATGGCCAAAACTGTGACGGATAAAAACAGTGTTTGATGATTAATGTGACCCAGGAACTCAACATATATATACTCTAATGACACAGAGAGGACCATGAGAACAGTGTTGGACCAGGTTGAAGCCTCCTCACCAATTTTCCGTCCTTTCCTGCTCATTCTCTCCACAATAATCCATGGGTTGGTGAGTACTTAGTGATGTTTCATTTCTAATTTTGCTAACTCGCGTCACTCAGAGACCAAACCAAGACAAACCATGATGTGTATCCCCCTTAGTTTCTGAATCACACTCAAACATTGCGCCTAAACATCCATAAAGCTTTTACTGTCCTCCACTGACAAACATAAACGTAAAGATATTTTTTTTACGTTTATGTTTATGCTAATGTTTATTGGTCCCCAATCTGCCCGAAAAAAGTTCTGTTATTACTTTCAAGGCCTCTTTAACCACACATACTGTTCATTTTCCACTCGTGGTTTCCAGGTATCTAATGTGTATTGGTAATGAAACAGAGACTGTTATATCTAAATGCCTTTCAATAGTTTATCGCCTTGTTACTGCAGAACCTCACTTTTTTACAGTTAGTTAGTAAAACTTTGAATGGTACATAACCGATATTGTATGGACTTGTTGGGAAGAGGAAAGTGTCTGTAGGCTATAACGGAATGTGCTCATATTATGCTCATTTATTATTATAGTATATCATCACAGAAGTTGACAGTACCCACTTTTAGAGGATGTTATTAATATTGACTAATTTCAATTTCAATTCATATTTTGGTTTTACAGCAGCATCACCCCCTAATTAATTGGGGATATTAAACTAAGGAGAGATTCTTACTTGTCTGAATGCTCCTCAAGATTTATCCAAATTCAGAAAGGCCTCATTGACTCATTTATCCTCAATCTGTTTTTCTCTTGCACTCAGTGAACATCACACGGCTCAGTCTTTTGAACGTTTGGCGTCTATTCTTCTTCGTGTTCTGTCAGAAAGCTATTCCCATCATCAAAGATGGGGCGCAGCTCATATTAACACACATTAACAAATGTGATCACACGGTTAGCGGATTTTTTTTTTTTTTTGTTCAGCAGTGTCAGAAAAAAAAGGTAATCAGAAGAGTTCATTGAACTATTTTTTGAATATACATTTTTTCTCGTACATAAGTGAGTCTAAAATTACTCAAAGAAATGAATATTTTTCCTCGTGAAGACAGGATGGGGTCTATTCCCATGAGAACAAAGAACTCAGTTGATCCACTTTACTTCAGACTCTATTGTCTCGATAAAAAAAAAACACATGTTTCCTAATGTGAGACATAAATCCACACTTCGTGATCAACTCCACTTCCACTGATGTGTGACCTCTCTTTTTCTTTCTGCTGAATCTCTGGCCATTAACAGTGAAGGCGCTCTGCACTTGTCAGCTGTGGTTAGTGTCTTGTCTAGATTTGCTCAGATCGGGAGGAAGCGCTGCAGGCGACAAATAAGACGTGGCTTGATTTTCACCCATTATTTTCATGTATTTTCCAGTGGCATTTGAAAAAAAGAAAAGACACAGCATGACATTCTTTCTTGGAAGTACATGTATTATTGTTGTGCTTATAATACACTATGTATTATATTTGGAATATATTCTTTTGATTAAAAACGTAAAACTCTGTTTCATGACATTTATGTGTGCTCCAGTACTGAAATATGTTACAAATGAAATAACAAAAAGACTAAATTCATTTGTAAAAATATAGCGAGGTGATCATTTTCAGTTTGTCATGTAACTGTATAATATATAATATGTGTTTGACGCCATTTTATGGCTAGTAGAATCAAATTGGCCAAAGTAAATATCATTAAGACCTTAATAGGCTTAGTAGGCTGGATTTGAAACTGATCATTTATTTTTTAACACAAACGAGGAAAAGATTATGATTTTTCAACTAATCGAATTGACGGAGCCCACACCTCTGTGCTATAGAACTTCATTATTCTCTTGGGGCAATTTAGAATGCTTTAAAAAAACATTGACATGCCTACTGTATATGAATAATTCCCATCCTTAATAAGTCACGGGGGAATATTTTCACAAAATTTAACCACGTTAATCAAATAATGGATATGAAGGATATGGTGGCCATTATGTTATCTGCAGCCCTACCTGACCATGCATGTGAGCAGAGGAGAATAAAAAAAGGGTTCTGGCCTAAGTGAGGGAGGCAGACTTTTTGTCCTCTCAAAAAGAAAGTACAGACAGCTCCTCTTTTTTCTTCTTTTTCTTTTTTTTTTATCTCCCCTGATTGTCCCGGGCAACCTGATCAAAAATCCCGGCTCCTCCTCCGCGGAGCGCTCCATCTCCGCGAGTGAGTGCCACCAGGTCCCCGGTCAGACACCGTGAAATAGGGGCATGGCTCTGGATCACGGAGCAGCTCCGCCCATGGCTGGGGCCCCATTTACCAAAAGGACCCATTACCGTGATCGTGCTTTACTGGTTTCCACAGCCACTCACTCATCCCGGTGTGCGCTGAGCGTGTTTGACCACACTAATGTGCAAGATACTCCGCTCAGCTCACTAGGTAACTCCAGCACTAATATCCTCCGGGCTCTGCGCGCTGGTAATGAGTATAGATCAGGCCTAGACAAGCAGGATTGATCGTTTTGATTAGATGGGGGCTACCTTGGTGAATGCAATGCTTAGGCTTATTGACTTGTTGTTGTCCGTGATATTACTCACGGCACACAGCGCATATTGGTAGATTAGGGATGTCAGGCTGATGACATTCTGACGAGATACCTGGCTGTTGTCTTTGAATTGACAAAAGGGATGTGCACATATCATATTCTGGAGGAAATAAAGATGAAATGAATGATGGCGATAAGGTGATGGTCATGACGATGATGATGAACTAACCTCTGTGTGTCTAGCACATGGGGTTTTAAGTGTAAGGTGCGAGGTGAGATTGTGCTGGTGTATAACTAGTCCGTTGTGTTGTGTGAATGTGGGTCATAATGGAAAAGGCTACTATTGCTGTCATCTGGGTGATTTATGACCCGGCCAGGGGCCCTATAGCGTGGCCGTGCCCGCTCTCCTCGGGCCACGGGAGTCACGGCGTGTGGCCACATCACCTCGACCAACGCAACAATATTGCCCCGCTTCGCTTCGCCGAAGCCGGCCGACACATGGATCTGTCTGTTGTCACCGTCGGCGTTGTGTTCCCAACCTTTGCGGGTCAAGCGTCCGAGCAACGGGTTAATGTGAAAATAGATTAAAACCCACGAGAGTAAAGTAGGATTGGGTTGCACGCCTCTTTTCCAAGTTTGAGGTGCGGACGCGGGTATAAATATATATTCAACAACGGTAAGACTTGGACGTTCGTCTAGGAGATTCACAGTTTTCTAAATATATTTCTGGTCTTTTCTCTGCTGGACAACATGTTCTGTTTCTTCCCTAAATCACCATCTGCAGGAATCTGTCAGGAATGCACAAATTAGAGCACTAATTGGGCCAAAGGTCTCTGTTCTTTATTCAGTGTGGCATGAAGAGGACAAGGCACGAGGCGTGTTACATCTGTTGCCCTTTGTTGTGTCAGGAGTCCCTATACATGTTATTATCTGCATGTGGAAAGTATGAATCCGCCTTGGATCCTCATTGGCTTAAAGCCAATGGAAAAACAAACAAAAATGCATGGCTGTAATTAAAATAAGACAAATATACTAATCATGTTGAGCCAGCTGCCTTATTTCAATACACTGAAAACATTTTTTGTTGACATTTTTATCATTTATTTGATCTTTCCCTATGTTTGTTTGTAGTATTGGTATTTAAACCCCCCCTTCCCCCGAGACATTTGAACTTTGCTTGTGTTGGGGCACCAGATATTAGGTATTAAAAAAAAAAGAGGGCTGACATCTGATGTCCTGGGGCTGTCATTTAAAACCATATGTCCCGTAATGAGGCTAACAGGAGGCTGGTGAGAGTGGATAAGTCGCCCCCCCCCCCCCCCCCCCCCCTTGGCGGAGGTTTGCTAATGTGACTGTCGCACTGTCAATCTCTCGGCCTTGAGATGAAGAACATGGGTTTTTGCAGGCCCCCCCTTCCCTCTCACTGAGATTATTATTTTTTTTTTTCAGATTTCAGACAAACCCTAATTGTCCCGTGAATTATTAACTTTAATAAGGGAAATAACGCCAGGGCATCATGTCTGATGTCATTTAGCACTGTCACATGCACATATTTAATCAATCTACAGGGAGACCCTTTCTTCTCTTATTCCACAAATGATCCCTCTCTCTCTCTCCGTAGTATCCTGGACACTAGTCTCTTAAAGTAAGTGCTGCCCAAATTCAACTTATAAGTGTTTAGTGCGTGCATTTAGAGACTTGGCTGCAGTTCTCTGTATAAATCTGTTTTCCTCATGGCACATACTGTATATAATTAGTCTATTTATGTATGTATTCTTCACCACGTTTCACTTCACTTTATATTCTAAGTGCTGCCCTTCAGCAGGGAATGAAAAAAATAAGATTTATTCAAATGACTCAACCGTAGATATATTCACATTTTGCGTCGCAATAATCTCAGATAGCATTCTCTATATTTATTAATTCAACGCACTGTAAATTAATAACGAATATTCAGCCGTCTGGGTAAATGACAATGTAAATGTCACACCTGGTGCCTTTGAATGACTTATTTGATCAGATTTGATGCAGCATATAACGGCACCCTGCCAAGGGACATTACTGTGTACTGAAGAGTGGAGGGAAATGGATTGTTATTTTCTCCGTGAACCTTTCCTCTGTGGATGCTGGAAAGCTGTGCACGGGGTCAATTCTTCACTAACCCTTTTTAGCAAGGATCCAGAGGAAACAGAAGGATGTGTTTCACCTCTTGACACTCCTTTTGCCTTTTCAGCTTTGATCCCGTTATCCACCGTGCTCTGGCAAAGCCAGTGCTGGGTTC
Source organism: Colistium nudipinnis (assembly GCA_016785305.1). NCBI lineage: Eukaryota > Metazoa > Chordata > Actinopteri > Pleuronectiformes > Rhombosoleidae > Colistium > Colistium nudipinnis. The sequence continues at coordinate 1,934,609 of JAFBJU010000601.1, forward strand.
TCACGGCTGGAGACGGGCCAGCGAGGAATGTCATTTTATAAATGGGGCCGCCTCTGTGATAAATGCGCTCCTGTCTCCGGACGCGGACCCTGACACTGTAATGCGATGGGATAAGGCTATTCATAGAGGAAACCAAACAGTCATGTACAGCACTGGCGCAGACACTTTTTAGGATATTAACCTCTCGGACTCATGGCCCCCTTAGAATGTACATGTAATTGTACTAATTGTAATTATTGTGATTTGGGGCGTAATGCGGTGAGTATAAGGGTGCAGCACATGCAGCCAGCTCCGTATTTTCAGATTTACGTTCACATTGAGTGATTGTGCACCCTCATGATTTGAGGAGTTTGTATAGATCACCAAGCTAAAAATATAATGTGCAGAGTCATATTAGTCTCTGTGTGTGTTTGTGCGTTTTTCAATGTTCAAAGTCATGGTTACGGTGTCACCCTGCTTCATTTTTTATGCAAATCTAATTGAGCTCTGTATTTATAGGTGATCTTGGTAATCCTGTTCATTCAAAGTGTGGTGGTGTCTCTTTAATTGGCAAACCCGGCTGGTGGTGAACGCAGCCATGTCTGGCTCCTCCCCTGAACCACGCCCCTAATCAGAGGCACCTGTTGGCCTTTGCTTCCTCCTCCGTCTTGTTTCCTGTCTGTGCTGGTGTTTGTTGTGTGGCTGTTGCTCTCACAGGTATGTAGTAGTTTAACTCATCCTGTCCCACGCTAGACATTTATCAACTGCTGCTTTTGGAGATGTCCGTGTGTGGCTCACTTTGTTTGGTCTTCTCCTTTTCAGTGTTTAGCGGCTACTGTTTTTTGCCTGTTGTGTTAGTATTTACATTTATTGCCACTTTTGCTCTTTTGTTCAACCAGCTGGTTTGCTTGTTGCTCTCTCGATGGGCTCAGTTATTATCTTGGAATAAGAGCTTGGAGAAAACACGTGAAGTTATTTGAAATAATTATATTTTTTTTATTAACAAATGCCCAGTTTTCATGATTTCTGAAAAATTATAATAGTTTTAAAATTGAATCAGCAATTACAAAATGCTTTCCAAGGCAGACATCAACGTTAAAACGTAACATTACACACACACACACACACACATATATATTTACATCCCAGATACAAATTTGAATGTATAAATAATCCATAAACAAAGACCATAAGGAGAAGTTGCAGAAAAGTATGTTTTCAGAGGCAAATTGAAAGAAGACCATAAGTTGGCAAGTCTCTTCCAAATTTCACATTTAGTATTCAGTGCTGCCATATAACAGCCCATTTTGTAAACAGCTGTCAGCAAGTTTTCCTCCGCTGTTTTGCTGATATACACTTTGTCTATCCCTTAAGCAACTTTCATAAAATTTGATTGTTTCGGCATCGTATAAAACACTTAAAAGCATGGATAAAGTCAAGTTTTTGGCCTGTTTACCAGACAACAGCTTGTGCCTAATTACTGTGAAGAGCTGTCCTAATGATGACTTTATTATCATTGCCTTTTATCATATCAAAAAAAAAGAAAGATGAGTATGTGGCTCCTCTTTTTCCTCTGCCTCTTCTATTTTTTTTGTAATATCTGAATTGTTGAGCTGCATTGTTGTCTGCTGTCGAAAGACCGATGTGGATTTGAGCGCGACGTAGTGTATGTCCGACAACTCGGCGCAAACTGTGTGCGTCTGTGCTTAGACTGGGTGTTTTTCCGGCTTTTTCTTGTTTGTTGTACTTCGCACTTGTGCGCCTCATCTGGGCCATTGTTTCATCCGGGGGGTTGTGTAACTTTGTCATTTTCAGCTGACTCGGCGTACTATAGGTCAGCTGTCTCTGCCGAGCCCCTCTCTGGAGCGTTCCAATTCCCCGGTGTCCCCTGCGGCCAAACAGCCACAGTAGCCGCCAGGCCCGTATAACTCACGCGGCGGACATCTTACAGAGACATCTTTTGTAATTTAAGACATAATTCCCTTTTCCAGGGAGCTGTATAAAATCTATATTGCAACCATAAACAACCCGGGCCTTTCCGGTGAGCCTGGCCATCCTCCCTTTTATGTATGCAGTGAGATATTATTGGAGATATGCAATGGCAAGCAGTTCTCTTTCCTGAAAGGCCAAGCAGCAATAAAGTGGAATGGGGCCATGTCCCTGGCCATCCTGATGAAGCTGATTTTTTTTTTTTTTTGGTCTATTCTCCATTTTTGGCTGAGACATTAATGTTGTTCATATCTTCCGCCTTACAGGGGGAATGAGACAACCGGGGATATACACACTTTATTATTATTTTTTTTTTCATGGCTGAAGTCCACAGAAGAAATTGACAAGGGATATTGTACTGAACGTTGTCTTTTGTACCCACCGAGTGTATTTGAAGCTTATGAAATAATCCGATGAGAATCTAGTCAGACGGGACCACATTGACCCCACAAATGATCAGTGGACTACGTCCCCATTTAACAACAGCCTATTATAGGAGATGTATCTCAGGGCCATCCGAAATTTGGAAGATGTACGTTTAAAAAAACAAAAAACAAACAAACGTATGGTTCTTCATTTTCCCTATAGAGGATGCCCAGAGCTCCCATTGTTATGAATACCTAATGGTTGGGGGTGGGGTGGGGGTCCGGTCCTCATTACTCCGCCATCTCAGTGCCCTGTTGCTGAAACCTTTCTCTTTCCTTTCTTTTTTCTTTTGCATCCATTTAGAGCACTGGGGTACTGATTCGTGACAAATAAGTGAAATAATAATCGTTTTTTTTTTTTTTCTTTCTTTCTGCTTATTTATCATTTGCCTGACAGAATGTCAAAAGCATTGAATTTCAATTTAGTATTGTTTCCGCGCACTCAGGCTAATTATGCATGTCTAAGTCTCCAGCTACCGTAACCATTTGTGCTTATGAGGCCGCTCGTTGTGGCAGTTCCATGTGTCGGCTGCTGCTGCTGCTGAGGCAGAGGCTGCGGGCGTAATTCCACTTCAGCCTGACACCAGTGTCTCTTCCAATTCCATCTCATTGCATTAGTCATTAAGCCCGGCACTGACACCACCCATCATATCACGGACTTAATCACATCTGAGCTCCACTGTGTACACATGACTGTGTCATTAGCTCAGACGACCCTCCGTCCCTCCTTCCCGTCCTGCTTCCACTTTTAGCTCTCTTTCTCTTATTCTGACCCCCCCCCCCCCCCCCCCCCCCCCCCCCCCCCCCCCCCTTTTCTCTGTCCCCCCCCCCCCCCCTCCCCCACGTTTCATCCGTCACGCTCGCCCGTCCGAGTTTCTGCACACGTTACAAATGTCGTTTGCTCTGCCACGATTCATTGGGAGATCATTTCCACCCGCTCGTGTGCTAAAAATGATTCATCCTTCGGGGCGGGTTGTAGGGTGGCGGCGTGGGCAACTCGCGGTGATGGAGTGCAAAGTTGTTCTCCCCCACCTGGTGCTAAAATGGTGGAAACTAAATTTCACCATACCTCCACCATTAGTTGTCCACCGGAGCAGGGGAGACGCGGTATTGGAGGGGAATTTTCTATCCCCCGTCTCCCGGGGTAATGACGAGGGACGTCTGGCCATGCCACACTGATTATAGAATAGGTTTGGTTCTGTGTGTGTGTGTGTGTGTGTGTGTGTGGGAGTCTGTGTGCTGGGGGGTAATAGTCTGAACTTTGCTGAAATAGTGATTACACACACCCTGTCACCTGTCTGATAGAAAGCTCTGATCGGGGGACGCCAGGTCCCATGTGCATGTGCAGACTCGTGTTCTGGAAGACGTGTATTAAAATCCCATTCGCTCAAAAAAGGGAATAAATAAGAAATATTCCTATATCGATATATTCTTGTATTCTTATATTGTAATTTTTTTCAAATTTCAATAAAAAACTTGCTGCTGTGAAATATTGCACGATAACCCCGCCTCCTCACAGAGATGCTAACTAATTTCTTTCACCATATAGATCTCCCCTACGCAACGCGTCAGGCCATCCATCTCGGTTTCATTCTGCGGCGGCTCCGCATGCGCTGACTAAGTGATTGTAATATGCGAATTGACAAATCTAATTCAAGAGACACTATTCTCTCACCATGGTGCGCTGGAATTGACTGTTTTATGTGCTCCCCCCGCGGCCCCTGTGCCCGTAACACCATCCACCGTGCTCAACATGTTTTAGTATACCGGACTGTTTTTAGCCCCCTGGACCCTCTGCAGCTCTGTTGAGTTCGTTGTACGACCTTCATGACTGCATATATGCATCCTAACCTCATAAAAGTGACGGGGCAGAGTGGGATTTTATTTGGTTGTCATCTCGTCCGGTCTTGACGGCGCACTGTGCTGCCAGTATTCAGTCGTTAACGCGCGCTACAGGCCATATTATGCCTTTCTGCTAAAAAGTGAGTTACGCTCTCGTCTCCTTTCTGATGGATATATTCATGCATATGTGTGAGGGGTTCGCTGTGCATATCCTTGTAAAAATGGTCAAATATATATATATTTTTTAGGGCACTTCACGATAAGCCGCAGTGGTCCCCGTCGCTCTTGGTGGTTTGTTTGATGGATTAAATGCACAGAAGCCGTGACATTTTATCACTCCAGTGCAGCAGAGGTCATCGCATGAAACGCTTCCCTTGTTCACCTCGCTCTCATTGGAATGTTTAAACTTGCTCCGAGACTCTTTGAGATAAGCATGAAAGTTAGGGGGCTATTATGTGAACTGTCCCTGATTTATCTTTTAACATTGCTGTGGTTGATAAAACGCTTGCTCAGCAGTTTTTTAACCTGAATTTTTTTTTTTTAACTTAATCTCTCCTATAGGCTGGATTTTTTTTTTTTGGCGGGGGGGGGGGGCAATTGTAATATTATTTTTCATAGTTAAATTTTTTTTAAATTTTTGTTTCGGTTTCTATGACAACAGCAATCTCGGCACTACCTGGAGCACTTGTTTGACTATCTGTCATATGACCACTTTTAAGGCCCAACTGATGATTGTCTCACCCCGGGCGCTCAGGAGACACTGCGAATCCGCTGCAGTCGGAGGTTTATGTGGAATTAGCGCAGCTGGAGTTGATGGTAAATGACAGCTGCCGAGTCCCACCGGGGAGCCACCTGAGCGGGATATAGGTATTCCTGCCTTTCTCGTGTGGGATTCACTGTAATTAGCTTTGCCTTGGCCACTCGGCTCCCACAGGAGGAGGAAAGCTCTCCACGTGACCCTGACAAGATATTACCGCAGAATCAAATATAATTACAGGAAAGTGTCAGCACCATCTGCACCAGGGCAGCCTGGTTGTAGCCATGGCTGCGGCTAATGACTATTTTCATTGTTGATTACGTTGGAACCGCTGAAGATTGTAGGAGGCATAAGTAATATTGGAACATCTTTAACGTATATTAAGTCACACTCGTATCTACGCAGTATTACTCATAATGTCTCGTGCTAACACTTAATGTCCCAGAGTTAAATCTGAAGTTCAAACTTGAGTTTTGAGAAATATAACATAATCCTTTTCTTCAGCTATTTTTTATTTTAATGCTTGTATGAGTAACCAGAATTGTTCAACCCATCTTTTTTTTTTTTATATATATCATCACATCATTAGTCATATCTTCTAATCTTGTTTAAAAACGGTGCTTCGTTACGATCCATAGCTAAAGGTTTGATTCCTTCATTTCAATTCAAACACAATCGGCTGTTATAGCTCAGCCTGTAGAGCTGACTTCCAACGCAGTCGGAGTATTAGCATGATCATTGTGTGGTACAGACCGGAGATTAAAATCCGGCTTTCATCCGTCCACATGAATCCTCATTAAATGTATTAACAAATCTTTGGAAAAAAAAAAATCTGTCGTTTCTGCAACAATGCTATAGATTTATTTGCACATTCGGAACTCATTCCGTGGACTGCCAGGACAGTTTTATTTTTCTCCGTTTGATTTTCCAAAAACTCAAGTCAAGTCCCTGACAGACAGATATTATATTGTTGGTCAGGTTTGACAAATACTGTGTAATATTGTTCATAAACCAGGAGAAGCAATAAGTAGTTTAATCTTTTTTGGATGAAACTTCCTCTCACCAACTGGCCTTTTTGCTTAAACCAATACAACAGAAGCAGAATGGGACTAGAAACACACAGGCAATAGAGCCTGGTATGAGTTTTTTGGAATAGCCTGGGGAGTATTTTATCCTTAACTATTGGTCTTTCTTTTGTTCCTTTTTTGACAGGTTTTTCTTGGATTGAATTAATTCATGATTTAAATATGGGTTGTGTCTATGTGGACTTTTGTGTACTTACCGAGCCCATGTTTGGGTACATGCGCCGGTCTCGGAGCACGTCTCTTTCGTATTCTACATAGTAAATGCCAGTGCGATTGTCTGAATCCTAATGACTACAGCTTTTTGGAAATCTGGTTGTATCTGGACTCGCGTACACCATCTATTCAGACTTGGGACATTTTAGTACATTTAAAAAATATATATATTTTCAGACATAACTGAGATGGTACGAGGACAGGAAAAAGTCCTGAACCATCCCGGCACCTGTCCAGTAAATGCAAGTCCTAGAATACAATGACCCCAATGCAAGTGGCAGGTCTGTCCTATTAAAAGGTCTCCATCCCCTCCCGCCCCCCTCCATCCCCCCCGTCTGTGTCTCTGTGTAAACAGATCTTTAAAAAGACGATGAGGTTGCCTGGCCCTGCGCTGCTTTATCTACAAAGTTACGATTGTCTGGAGAAGATGACCCAGAGCTATTGATTTGTGATCCCTCATATTAACACACACACACTCAACCACACACTGTTTGGCTCAGTGTCACTCTTCCTTTGGCCTTCTAAAAGGTTAGTTCATAAGGGGTGCAGACAAGAATCGAATGGAACCTTTTTTGTTTTGTTTTTTTGTTTTTTTGCACAGAGGGCAAAATGCCTCTTTACAGGTACGAAACAGATTTGAAATAAATGATCAAATAATGACTTAAAAAAAAATTAAAATAAAATAAAAAGCCATCTGGACAATTACCATCGCAGGGCTTGTTTTTTTCTCCACAACCTTGCTATTTCTTGTCACTTAGCACACGCCTGAACTGTGTCAAATCAATGTCAAATTTAAATGTTAATAGAATCCTAAATTATTCACCGTGCAGTTTAGCACATTTGACCTATTCTCTGGCTCCAAATGACTCACTCATATAAATATATGATGGAGAAATAAGGGTCAGGCCTAACACCAAGGTGTGTTCAATGGTAAGGATGCAAGACTTTAAGTTAGGGAGTGATTCATTAGGCCCAACTTTACTATAATGATCTTTATATTCAACATTTATGATTTTTTTTTAGTTAATATTGTGCTACAGTCATATTTCAAAGTACAAGTGAGAAATAGAATTTCTTAATTAAATTGGTATGACCTTTCTACAAAGCCATTGGGTCCTTTTGAAGAGTGGCTGCTTTAACCTCGTCGACATGACTGACATATAATGCCCTGGCATGAAGTTGCGGGTGGGGTTTTAATACTTTAAGATAAATGCTTTTCATAACTTCAGTGTTTATGATCTCACTAATGTCCAATTAAATCTATTTGACATACATTAGTTCATTCACCTTTACCTCTTCCTGCCTCGTTTTAGAATGACGCGATTTTTACTTTCTCTCACAAAAGATTTTAAATTATTATAATTTTATTTTTTTATTTTTTTACAGCTACTGTATGTTATCTTGCATATATTAAGGGAACATTTTTAAGACAAATGATGATATTGCCATAGGGCAAAGGGCATCTTTGCGAATACAACTTGTAGAATCTGCAGTTAAATGGCAAAGGCATAAATCTAATATCACAGTGACCTTCTGGGGAGAGCCGTAAACACTGCCGTGTTATTTCCAGGCCCCGGGGTTGTGCCTGTGTTACCGTGTCGGGGTCTGAAATATAGCTGCATGACAAAATATTCAGATATTTTACGTGTGGAGTAGTGAGAAATGGTGTCGGTGGTCTGGAGTGTTTTTGATGGGATGAAAGAGGATAAAATGTTATTTGTGAGATACAGCAGCATGCCGACTGAGAGCCTAAATGTGATTTTTTCTGTTTGAGAAAATAGAACTTTCATCACCTAAAATGATCATAATAATAGCAATTTATCACTTTGAAATAGTTTTCAAGTATTTGGTTGGCTCTTCAGCCTGGAGTCATCCAAATAACCGGAGAGGAGGAAGTCCGACATTGCCAGAGAGGCACATTCTGAAATGTTCCAGATGTTTTATGATTAGACATAATGGCCGGCTTGAAATGGCAACAGAGGAACTGCGGCCAGAAACGATTAAAGTGTCTTTCTGCACCCATTTGAGAACAATGTACTACCCCGGAGAATACTAAACATCTATCATGTAATTAGGGGGTCTGCGCACCATATGTAAAAGCAAGTCTTTCTGAAATCCTGACTATAAAATAATGGCCGTCAATGCTAGTGGTGAATGGTAATTGTCATTATTTCCCACAATCCATCTGTTCCCATCGCGTTATCGCATCAAGCGCCCCGTCCTCCCCCCAGCAATAACAGCCACCTGCTCACACTCACAGCCCTACAGACGCTGGCTGCAGGGGAATACACGTTTTACTATTTGGCCGTAGTTAAAGTTAATTTATAATTTTTTTTCTTCAGCCAATAAACATTTCACACCAGTGATCAACTTGCAGCTGATGCTCCATTGAGATGCAAAAAAAGTGACCGGTTCCCTTTGGCCATCCATCAAACCTGCACTTTGACTCATGGGGTCTTTCAGCCAGCCGGGGTCTGGCTCGTGGGTGACTTTTGTGATTTTCTCTCACAACCTCGTCCCCGTCTTTTTTTTTTTTTTTTCTTCTGCGCTGACCTTGACAGGCGTTTCCTTGACTGCGCCATACGCATGCTCTTTTCGAAACCACATGTCACTCCTAATGTGGCGGGCTGTCGAGTCAAATTTGACGATTTAAAGTATGTGACAAGCTTTCAGCACAACAAAGCCCCCCCCCCCCCCCCCCCCCCCCCCCCCCCCACCCCCCCCCCCCCCCCCCCCCCCCACCCCAACACCCACCCCAAAACCCGAAAGCACACGCACACGCACACACACGCACACACACGCACACACACGAAAAATAAAGCGAACGCACATACTCAAAAGCAAGCATACACACACACACACACACACACATACAAACGCACACGCACGCACACACACGCAGGAACAAAATCCACATACACACGCCTAGACACGCTGGCAATCACGTACAGACACACACGGGATGTGGAAAAAGAGAGAGAGGCTGGGTCCCTAACAAACAGTTGACACGTTGAGCCAGATGAAACGCGTTTGGAAAAGGCCGGTGTGTGTGGTGCCTCTCCCCTGCGGCGCCATCATTTAATGGACGATGCCCCCCCCCCCCCCCCCCCCACACACAAATTGCTCCCCCCACACACACACACACACAAATTGCTCCTGCACTCATTACCTCGGCGGGATTGATGTTTTCTTTTCATAAACCACCAAACTGATATTGCATGAATTTGGAATTAATAAAATATGAAGGACATTAATATTCTCCGTGTCCCCTCCCCTGCATTTTTTTGTTTTGTTTTTTTTTTGTTTTTATTGCAGAGGAGCCGGTGGAAGCCCGAGACTGGGCCCGAGCTGTCAATCACCCTCCAGGTTGGCTGCTGCCTCTCTGCCCCGGCCGAGCTGGAGGTGAGCGCAGCTGACAGACTTCAAGCGGCTCCCTCAAGGGCATTAAAGGGCAGGCAAGGACCCAGACAGTGCACGTCTCACCGCAGTTAGTCACTTCTTGTTTTAACACAAATTATGACCACATTAGAATAGAAGAACTTTTTTTTTTTTTTTCCCACGTTTGTCTTTAATCATTTCTGTTTATATGATATGTTGCAAATGGGAGAAAAAACATTCCATCCATCACTTTTTAATTATCAACCAGCAATTTGGAGTTGTTAATTGTTTACTTCATATTTTAGATTTGTAATTTATATGCACTGTTCATATTTAACCACCCAAAACTAAATGGAATCATTGTCGTGTTGCAGTACGTGATGTTACTCTTCCACCTTGGATACCTGCGCAATTTGGAACCCCCAAAATGAAAAAATTGGTCAACACATTCGAACCAGAGGGACTTTGGTTGATGCATTGGTTTTATGCAGTGTCACACATTCCCTGATTTTTTTATTTTTATTTTTTGGCCACAAGGAGTTTGCAGAATAAATCCTGACATGTGGCTAACCTGTTGCATATTTACACACCTTTTTTCTTCACCAACTTTTTTACTGCCAAACGTCCCACTCTTGTAAAAAGGGCAGTTGTGAAATGTTTTTTGTCGTGTTGATGCTGCATAGTTTACAATTGGCTTTCTCACATCATGCTAACCCAAAACAGCTGCCGACTGTGTCTGCTAACAACTCGAATGACATCAAGAAACCGGTGAAGACGCAGGCCAGAACGCCATTGCTGCTGACAGGAAGTGATTATTGCCAGTAGGTTCTTTACCAAGAGTGACCCCCATTTGCCCAATGTTAAAATACAGGAATATTAATCATAGGAGCTCTCGACAAAAATGTCATGCACCCTGTCGTCTGGCGAATCACGAAGGGAAAAAATAAAAAAGGTTTCTACACGTTCAATGAAATCCTTCAAAAATAAATAAAGATATCTGATTAAACAGTGCAAAGAGAGTGCTAATTACCCAACATTTTAACAACTGCTTTTTCTATATTTCTATAGAACTTATTTCTTTGTATCTCAGGTGGTTCAACCTATTGTACGATTGTGTCCATCCCATAGTCTTGATTCTTTTCTGGCTCATCATAGCACATGTTGTCCAGCAGCGCTGTGGCTCTAGGTGGGTTTGTGTGACAGTCTTTAAACATGACAGATAAGACGGAATAATTAATTTATCAGAGCAGGGCTTTAATCCCTGCTGTCCTGGTGATAAGGGAGGTTTCTTCTCCCCTGATCCCTCAGCCGATATGGGGCCCGATTTCCGTGGCGTTTTTCCCCGTTAATAAGCCCGTCAAAGAGGCGCGTGACTCTGGGGCTGCGTCCCCGGCAGGTTATCTCGCCACCACACGTTCCCATCTCACTCCCTGACAGCCCGACAGCAGCCCGGGTCGCCGGGGGCCTTTGAAACCCCGGGAGAGCAGGGCCTGTGGGCGCCACTTAAAGCAGCTAATTCAATCAGGTGGGTCAAAAAAAAAAAAAAAAAAAACCACGGCAGGATAAAGAACACATTCATTAGTGATCAGCTGACCGGGCAACATTTACTATAATAATTCTCTTTCAAGGCAAATGCAATTTTTCATAATCCACCAAACCTCAACCCTCCCCTCTGAACCATTCCTACCTCTCTCTCTCTCTCTCTCTCTCTATGTGAGCATATTTTTTTTTACATTGATTGGTTGCTTGTGTGAAATGAGGTGTGTGAACATTTCTCATCCTGTTATAGTATGAAGAGAAAGTCTGGATGGAGGAGTGATGAGATCTGCGCTACAGCTGAAATATGATAATGTGGCATAAAACTGTAATCCTGGAAGGGCTGAATTTATGGAATGTGCACCAGACAAACAAGGTTTTGGTATAAATAACAAACAAAAAGATCTTTCAATTTATTCATTAGGTTTTTTCTTTTTCTCTGAAAGTCTTGTCACTCTTAACAAATTGAACAATATTTCAGTACCATTCATATTATGGGAAAAACAAACTGATGAATATTTGTATTGGAGACATATGTGCTGCATTATAAATGCAACAATGAGGGTGGCACATTAAGTTTTTTAATGTGAGTGGCTGAACGGAGGATGTTGTGTATCTCAGGGGAGCAGCAGGATGACTGTGTGTGTCTGTGTGTGTGTGTGTGTGTGTGTGTGTGTGTGGTGGCCCTGGCTGCACTGTGCTCCTTTATCATCTCCCCGAAGCTTTACCTATTTTGCACACTGACTGCATGCATTATCATATTTTATGTGGGTCATGAACAGCACAAAGAAGTTGCACTGCTCGAGAGGATTTGTGCGTGTGTGTGTGTGTGTGTGTGCGTGGGGGGGGGGGGGGGGGGGGGGGGGGTGGGGGGGGGGGGGGGGGGGGGGGGTGGCGTACGTGTGTTAATGTACAGTACCATGAACACAATGCAGTAATAAAAACAAAAAAGAGACATGAGTGGAGTTAAATGTTGCAACATTTACTACCAGAACGATAACATTATCCATTTCGCACACATCCTTACTTTTTGTTACCTCTCGCCGTTAAATATAAGATTTTTTTTTTGAAATCCACGCTTTGATCCCGCGCTGTTTCATTATTGATCCTTTGTGTTGCCCGGAATTTTTTATCTCTGAACCAGTAGACCAGTTTGCGCCTTACGATCAAGTCAAGGTCAGTTCTGAATGATTCACTTTGTGTCCTCGCTCTGCCGGTCCGTCTCTTGTCTATTTGTCTGTCTTCTGGCTAACTGGAGCACTTCAGCCTTTTTTCGATCGGCCCTGCCCAGGAAGAGAGAGAGAGAGAGAGAGAGAGGAAAAAAAAAAACATTTAGCCAATGCCGCTCCTTATCTCTCTGGCTCTTCTAATCTCCTGTGGGCTGCAGAAGTGGAGGCAGAGGGGGCTGTCATTGTCCAGGGATGTGAACCTGCAACCTTTTCAATTTCACCCCGCGTTTGGAAAGCCCTTCCGCCTGGACGACCTCACGTCCCGGACAAAAGTGCCATTTGCTTTTCATTTCCTCCACGATAAGAAAGGAGTGGGGGGGGGGAAAGTATTGTACATTGTAATGCTCCCTCACCTTTCTGACATCAGCAAAATTGAGGTGCAGGCGGAGGATCAATACAAATTAAAAGTAAATACAAAAAAAAGCCAGTGAAGAAGAAGAGATACATTACCATGTTTGGAAATCCATTTTCTCTCTCTCCGGCTCCCCTCGGCCTCAGTGCTGTGTTTGTTCAAGAGATGGAGAGAAGAAAAGGTTGAGCAGAAAGTTAGCAAGGAAAAAAATCGGAGAACTTTGATCAATGTTTCTCAGATTCGGAGTAAATGCATAAAAAAAAAAATAAATAAATAAAAAATGTTTGTGGGTCTAAAGTTCCACTTCCACATCTGCCGCCATGCAGCAGCTGGTGTAACCAGTTAACTGTGATGTCATTCCTCATCCAAACTGGTTATACTGGGGTCCCAGCTGCGTGGTCAGTGTGCTGGGAGAAACTGTGTTGCTTTTTTCGCCTTTGTGCAATGGGCCGCGCTGCAACAGTTTCAGCTCCCAGTTTTGATTTATTGCATCATCCGCCGATCTCTCTTTATCTTGCCATCCCTACCCTTCCCCATCTCACTTCACTCCGCGGGCCTCTCCTCTCCCGAAACCACAGCTGCCTTACACAGGCAACCTGCAAACGTTTTAGATTCTGTTTTGAGAGGAGCAATATCTACACAACATTAGGCAAATTGCATCTGGCTGGCGACATGTTCCAGTGTCTAAGCACAGCTCACGGCGCGGCAGGTGGCCGCGTGTCGTTTGCGAATGCAGCACTGCCAAGATTGGTGGGCAGAATGAGCAACATGGCCGCTCACAGGGACCGTGTTGCCCTTTCCACTTGTCTTTTTTTTTTTTTTTTTCTTTTTTTTTCGTACGGTCCTGGATTTTTGCAGGGATGGCTCGATGAGCCCGGTCCACAGGCGTGCAGGAATATTGGAACATTTCATGGCTGTTTGTTTTTGCAACAAATCAGTTATTCATATTTCTCCAAGTTATGTTTTAAGAATAAGTACAAGATGGGCTGTCCCACATACCGTTTTTTTTAAAGTTTGGCTTTTTATTCATCTTGACCCATATCTATATCTAACCTTTCACCTCTTGTTTTGTTGTCTCACCCCGGCCATTTCTTAAGTACTATGAGGTTCCCATAGCTTTGAGCCATTTGTCAGTATGTTTTGGTACATTTGAAATAAATATAGACGACCCTAGGAGTTAAGTGAGTCAGTCATGAATTTTCCTGGGGATGGAGTCGGAATAAATGTATTTTTAAATGGACTTGTTCCGTATATGGGTGGTTGTGTGCTAGAGAGCGAGTGAGTCCACCAGCTGCCTTGCAACCCGCCTATACCAAGAAGCAATCACCAAACGCATTACTCGCTTCCGCCCTGTCCACCAACCGACATGGGCGCGTGATCACTTCACTGTGAGAAGACAAAGTGAGCCGATGACAGGTGCCCCTGGGAGACCTGGTGGCATTTCCAGCGTTATTGCGCCTGTATATCGGCGCTGAGCCCAGGGATTACCATCGGGTGCAAATTAAAAACAAATAAAGGCAAACAGACAGAAGGCAAAAAAGATCCTGGATCTATTGTCCTCTGATTTATGGACCGCTGATCCATAGCAGGCTGGGGTCAGGGAGCCAGGGAGTGTGCATTCTAGCAGCCTCATTGCCGGACTCACCTGCCAGTCAATAACCTATTTAATTTAATGTCACAGCCCATACGGGGGCCCAGCGTATTGACAAGCAGCAAAAATACACCTTCCAGAGGCCCCCAGCTGCAAGTGCCAGATAAACAGCGTTTGGAAAAATTCAATCTGGCTTCCATGGATGCCCCTGAGTCCTTTATAAATTATTAAAGCATGCGCACGCCTCCCCAATAAAGTGTGGGTGTGAGAAACTAATAGTTGAGCTAATGTCAGTGATTTTGCAAGGGTTGAGCAGTTGTTGCAAAAAAAAAAAGACAAGCCGCTATTCCCATATCGCACTGGCAGCGGCGTGCAGCTGCTCTCGGAGGCGAGGCAGCCGCTAACTGGTCTTTATTAATCTTTCAGAGCAGCAGAGAAGGTGGAGATGTGGCCTTTTTAAACATTTAATAAACTGCCTCTCATCGACGATGTGATGTTGGTTCCATATGTTGTTTAAAAAAAATTTATAAATAAAAATAAAACACATTCACGTCTCGGTGAATATTGAAGGAGATGGCAAATCAAGGACTTTTTGCCTCACTGTTTGTACTCCTTTCCTCACCATAAAAAACAAAATCAAATATTTGGGATGCGAACCCACACGGATGCATCCTGGTCACAGAGAGTGTGTTTGGATGACATCTGAAGGTGACTCTCCCTCTGACAAGTCTACGTTTTCTGATGCCTCCCGCCCCGCAGTCAATAAGCCATTTAATCTGGGTGCCCAGCCGAGTCGATGCAGCCGATGTCGTGTCCGGGGCTTATGGGTAGACACGACGAGGGGTTCTGCCCCAACCTGATTTAAAAAAAAAAAAAGACAACAATTGTTTCCTCGAGCTCCTTTTTGTCTTCCATTCAGTTCAGAGGAGAAAAAAAAGAGCTCTTGGCCTATTTCAGTCATGAATGCCTTCTCTTTAATGAGCTGCTTTAATCCTCGGCAGCAAACGCGGCTTGCCTTTCGGCACGACAAAAACGTACCAGATTAGAGGATTACTGCAATTTTTTATTTATTTTTTTGAATTCATGTACTAATGAACAAAATCCATTCAAAGAATGCTAAAGAATGTGTTGATGTCTGTTTCGGGGTTTTCATGTCAAACGCTTACCATTAATAATTATGCAGCTGCATGTGGCTGTGGTTGTTACATTTGTCCAAATCAAAAGGATGTTTACCAGTTGATTTCAAGAGATACATTGAATAAAAAATAAAAATAAAAGATGTATTGTCCCACAGTGGGACGAAATATTTAATTTACCGAAATGTAAAAACAATCGTTTTTTATCCGATGGTCCATTAATGTTGCAGAGTTGAGGCATACATATGCATTTCCCCGCAGCACACCGAAAAGGCCCAGCGGTGATAATTATTGAAAGACAATGGAATTGTAAATGCATGTGGATGCAAGTGCTTTTACATTTTTGACTTTTTTCGTATAATCGATGAATCCTTTATTTTTGGAAAATCAGATTAGAATTAGTGAGTCCCTTTGGCCGTTTCCCTGCTGATTACGGTTGTGCATAGAACTATGAATTGAAGTGCGGAGGCAAGGAAACAAATACCCTCATGTGAAGGAGATAGTAGCTGAAGGTTGATGGTGGATTTAGTGGTTCAGTGTGGGAGGTGTTGGTGGGCAGAGTGGGACGCCTCCCAGGCTCCCCGGGATCTGGCCACAGAACATCTCGGTAAATGCGCTCAGACAGATGAGTCTCGCCTCGCAGCGCTGCCTCCCAAGGGCAGGGTGACATTTTGCTGGGGACAATATGGGACTGCAGTGACATAGAAAACATTTCCCTCCCCGGCGACACACTCTGCAGTTTCTTCTTTTTTTCATCCGTCTCTCCATCCAGACTTTTATCTATTTCTCTCCTGATTGCCCCGGTCCTGAGTGCCCGCGGTAGCTGCCTTCGGCTTTTTTTTTTTTTTTTCTCTCCATTCTGTCACAGGTCAAAAAACTTGACAAAGTTCCAAAAGCTTGGTGGCACCACACCAGGGAGAGGAATGGGGAAATGGATGAATATGTGACTGGGTTCAACAAAGGGAGCTGATTACAGACGGGAAACTCACAGCACAGCACATTTTCCCCAAAAAAGCTGCAGAACATCCCGGTTCAGAGTGAAAAGTTAAAATGAGTCTAAACCTGAGCCGCAGAATATATTTTGAGAATTGCTTTTGCAGATTTAAGGCTATTCTTATGTATTCCTATCCTAATACTCCATACATTGATTTGATTTAAGAAGAGGGGAGACACAATAAATGATGAATATTCATATCTCAGTGTTCCGTGATATGTGCCCTGATGATCACCCTGCATGTCGATCAACACTCTGTGCCAGCTGTATGTCGGCGTCCCCTCATGTATTTACTGCTCAGCTTCCCGTACTGTGCTGTCATCCGTTTAAGTCGTGCAGCACATCTGTCATTGTGGATCTGTACGGGGGTCTGTGTGACAGATGAGTCCTTGCCTCTCAGCGGGGGGGGGGCACTCTGCGGGGAGGTGCAAATTTCTGCGCATCCGAGCGTCGCGCAATCACACGCCGCACCTTGATGAGAGACAGGCCCCCGTCCACTTGATTGACTGGCACTCTAACGTGACGCGATGGCTGCAAACATAAAGACCGCAGGCACACACACACACACACACACACACACACGCTTGGACACACATTAAGACCCTCTCTCGCACTCCTGTACTAAATAATGCGAGGGAGCTGATATCCATGGCTAACCTCATTAGGGCATGTCACAGAGCAAGGGGAGACAGGCTGCGGTTGAAGCTGCACACACCAGGTTTGATTACACAAACAAAACACTGCGCATTCCATCGCTGAGGAATATGTGTTATTGTCCCCTTCAGAGGGGTGGATTATGTATTGAATGAGGGGTTTCGGAGAGTTTTGGGCCCGAGACAATCAACTTTCAAGGGTGTGCTGAGAATGTGGGTTGAAAGCATCCAATCACGTTGGCACACTAATTTGCTTTTCCCCTTCGTTGAACTACTTGAGCCAGTCAGTGGTCAATCCAATTAGGACTCGTGTTCAGACCTGATGCGGTCCTGTGCAGGTAGAGATCTCTCCACACACACACACACACACACACACACACACGGGGTTTGTTTGAGGCTGCGCTTTGATGGGCCCATTTGTCTGAGCTGGGTTCCGCTGTAGGAGGCTAACAGACCCGGTTCAACATCCCAACCCTGTGTCTGTCCTTCCCCATGAAGACAGGCAAAGCTCCCGCTGGGGTCAGCAGGCAGCAGATTGGGCGAGCGAGTGAAAGTGAGAGAGAGAGAGAGAGAGAGAGAGAGAGAGAGAACACAGGCCCAGCGGTCCTGCTGTTTGTTTAATAGCAGAAGGCCATGAGGAAAAATGCCTGGTGTCTTAATTGGTGTGTGAGTGGTGGCGGACGGTACATGACGACACTCATTAATCAGAGCGGGGTGAGAGAAGGCCAGAGGCCTGGATCGCAGAGGGGGGGGACATATCTGGACCCCCCGAGCGCACACACATCCCAGACACACACCACTGACACCCTCTCGGGCCACACGATCGGCATGCAACAATAATTAGCATCCATTTGCACCCACACGCGTGCACCTCCTCCAGACACATTCCATGTCGTTAATAAAATAAATAAAAATAACTCCCACATCACTGCAATGCGCCACGGAAATAACATCGTTGCTCATTTTGTGTTTTTCACGTCCGACATGGTCTTTGGTCTTCTTATTTCGGGGGGAATTGTCACACATCAGTGTTTCCCCTCGGTTTGCTGTTTTGGGGGGGCGCTTGGCAGTGTGTGTGTGTGTGGGGGGGGTCTTATAACCCCTAATGGGACACAGAATAGGGTTAGTTTTAGGTAAGGATTAGGGGATTGGGGTTAGGGTTGGGTGATGGGGTTTTGGTTAGGTGCAGCGCCCCCCCCAAGGTAATGGTACGGGAAACGCTGCACATTTTCTGACAGCAAGCCTCTAGAGTCTGATATTTGCGGGTATACACTCGCATAAAGAAATAACGCACACACACATGTACACACACACATACACAAAAGTTTTTGCCCCAGAGGGGTCAGTCAGTGAAAAGAAAAAAAAAAACAAGAAAAAATGGTTCGTCTCCCCACTCTGTCTTTCTCAGCGTGTCCTTTCAGCCTGTTGGCTCCGATCTCTTCCGGGTCACCTCACCTAATGGAGTAAAATGAAGGCCCCGGGGCCACGACGGACACTGACGTCCATGTTCCAGGAGACGAATCTTTCTTTGTTTTCCACCGCTCTGTCCCCGTGTCTCGGCCCTAGGCCTGCGCACAGACAATCACTTAACCGCCTCTTACGTTGCCCTTTTTTTGGTCCTCTATTCATGGAGATGCCATTAAAGCAAGGCCAGCGATTTATGTTTGTGTCAGTGCGTTTGTTGGCTGCGGCACAACAACCAGTTGAAACACGATTCGACGACAATGCCGCACCTCGCGCGGCACCGTGTACTGTAGCTCGTAAACACGACATCTATTTTTATTTGTTCATAGATCTCATTTAATAGACTATCTTTCATATCTGTAAAAGATGAATGAATCTGTTGCCCAATGATGGCTTTGTTTTATGGAAAGGTCACACTGTGGGCTTAAAATATCGTCATTCTCCGGAGGTAAAGTGCCTTTTATGTTGCTTTTTATCTACAGCTGAGATTTTTGTATTTCTCTGTATAGTGACAGCTGTCTCTTTCATGCGCTGCCTTTTTTTTTCCTCCAGCTCTCATAGCCGAGGCTTTTAATCCTTTTTTTTTTTTTTTTTACTTTGCTTTGGATGCATGTTTTTTTTAAGTTGCCCCACAGAATGCATATACGCAATTATCATACTGTTTTTGTCAGTGTTACTGCCTCAGATGAATTTGAATGGAATCACATCAAAACGGCGATGAGTTTTCTGTTGCTCGTTTAAATAGTGTGTACCTCTTTGTCGAGCCTGTGGGCTCTCTCCGCTGTGTATGCCACCTACATGTGCAAATGGCACACACGGTACTTCCCATCAGGCAATGCACCGCATGAAGGGACAGTGTGGCTTTCTTCGACTGTCCGCCCACCCAAAAACTCATCATCTTAATTGTCCCTTCTGTTGACGTGAAATTCAATAAAAGTGGCAGGAACCATTTTGAATTGATTGTGAATATGTGCCACTGGCGTGCTGTCTAACTGACAGCTCCGGGAAAAGCCGGTGCACGCGCGATGTCGCACGCATGGGTATTTTTTATTTATTTATTATTTTTTGGGGGGTTGTTCATTATCGCGACTCGAAATGTGGCACATCAGTGGAACAGAAAAAGAAAAAATAAAGATATATATATATATATATTTTTTTTTTATTTACATAACCTTGCTGGTAGTGCACAGCAAATCTGTCTCTTCGCATTTATATAGATATGTTAAATTGCTCACGGTGCGTGAATTCCTCACCCGGGCCCCGAAAATAGGAAGGTAAAGATGGGGGAATAAAAAAAAAATCCAGTCCTTCCTTTCCACCTGGCTGCACTCGACTCATTGCTCTTTGATAGCGTGCCCCTGCATTGTAAGCTGTGAATTATGATGTTTTTTTTTGTGTAGTTTTTTTTTTTTTTTAGAACCCTGCCTCCTCTATACAACCCAGCCAATATTTAACATGTTGCCTTTAGTCCGGCTGCTGTCTTGGGACACCTTGTACTCCAGTACTCCAGTGATGTTAGAGAGAAAATGTAAGGCCTGTAGCTGTCACTCTGAGATATGCAGTTGACAGGTGATGATGTGGAAAAAAAAAAAAAAAAAAAAAGTCTGGGGATTTCAAAAGTATAGCACAAGTAAGGAGCGATTCATTCTAACCGACTGGTGGTAGATCAGTTTTTGAATCGACCTTGATGGAAAAGGTCAAACAAATAAAGCTTTTATTTTACAAAAACAAAAAAAACAACAGGAGCACACAGCTCCTGCATTTAAGCGAGCAATGTTCTCATCAAGGAAAAGCCCAGAATGCATTTGACGTATTTTTTTTATTTTTTTTAATAGATATCTCTATTGATCAGCAGAGTGTGCTCCTCTCCAGACAGCAATCAAGACGGCGCAGTGCTCGGCACCCATTTCCTCTCCCTTCGCTCCTCCAGGCTACATTGATTTTACGGAAGCACAGCTCTTCTTCTAGACCCAGTTGGTACTTTGGAACTTTTATCGTTCTCAAGGCCGTTATTATCGTGGCTCACGAGGCCTTAATGCACTTGGGAATGACAGCTATTGCAGAAAATCTTGCCAGAACATTTGCCTCATTGCCAAATTATACCGCGTATATATTAAAATCCCCGTCACCCTACATTAAAAGGTTTGATTGTTGGCACATTAATGTCAGCAGCATGCTGCTCTTTGTCAAAGTGTAATTCTGAGGAATTATTTTATCTTGGCTCATTGGGATATTATTCGTATTAGGACCATATCAATCTTTGTATGTATTTATTTAACCAGAAGTGTTTTTCCTTCAGATTATCCATCAGAGTGAACATCCATTTCTATCAATATTATGTTGTGTCTCGCTGTTTCAGTTCAGAGAGGTTGCGCCTTAATGATGTCGGTGGTTTGATCCCCTGCTCCTTCATTTTGCCGGATGATGTGTCCTTGTGCCAGTCACTGAATCTGACATTTCCCCCTGGCAGTGAGTGAATAATGTGTGATGGAGAAAAGCGTTGAAGATGGACATACTGTGTGAATGGGTGAAGTGCTTTGGGCTTTGACACACGAATAGCGGTGTATATAAAAGCAGTCTTTTACATCTGTATTGAGACACAGGATGTTTCCATGGTAACAAAAAAAAAGCAATTTCTCTATTAAAATCAAGTTTTTAGTTCCAACAAATGAACACATAGCTGCTTTGAAGGTAGAGAATACAACTGTGGTCTTTTCAAAAACTTGAAACCATTTGGAAACTTATCGCAGAGGCAGATACTTGAATTTTCGCATCAACAACTTAATTGCTGTTGTTGTGCTTCTCGGGTTTAAGTGGAACATTTCACACCTACCTATTTGCATATTTATGAATCATAAAAATATTCAACTTTTACTCTAACTACTAGCCATTCTGTTGTCCCATCACAACATTTCCTTATGTCTCATTTAAATGATTCGCTGGTGGTTTGTGCATAGGCTGAAATTGGAATACTAAAAATGCAATTAAGCCATTTTCTGTCACCGAAAATGTAACATTGTGTGTCACTGAGGGAGCGGAAACATAACCCTCTACATTTGATAGATGCACATTTGATGTGTATGCAATGGCTTTAAGAATGATGTGAAAAATATCTATATAAATATATATTTTGGTTTATAATAAGTCATTAATCTGTATTTATCTGACAAGGTAGCTGGAAAATATATTTATATATATATATATGTATATATATATGAATATAAATTGATGCTATCTTGGAGGTTCAAGCTTTTAGACTCCCCTTCTCTCCATTAATTACATGCTCAGCATCATCAGTGTATCTCACAGCGTGGGGTTAATGTTGAGGAGCTGATGGCTGAGGCCTGTGACTTCACCACCCGCCATCCTCCTCCGTCCTCCTGCGGCTAAGTGCACCTCCTAATCTACTTACGGAACTTTTCCTATCCGTTAGACATATTTCCATTTTAAAAAGAAAATATTAATAATAATGGCTTATCTGCGAAAGTGGAAATGCTAAAGGCTGTTTGACTGTTTTTCTTTTTGTTTTCTTTCCTACTGACAGGAAGAAAGCATTTTAATGGTCTGGCTTTTATAATAGTCAGAGGTTTTATGCATACCAGGGCTGTAAGGCTTAGACCATTTCCTCCTCCAGGAGGAGCTTACCCAGCCATCAGCTGGTTATGATTTTGCTTCAGTTGAAATGTTGTGGATTTTTACCGGCACAGTAACTCACTGGAGGTGGATGTAGAGTCATTTGTGTCATTTGTACTGTATAAAATCCTCTCAAACATTGACTCCACAAACCTAATGTTCAGAGGTAATTCTGTGGCTTTATTGAATGGTTTCTTTTTTTTTTATTATCGCTGACTGTTTCGCAACTGAAATGCCTTCCATTGCTTTGTGTGGTGGGCAGGGTCTGGACGTTTTTTTTTTTTTTTTTTTTTTTTTCAATTTTGAAGAGCCAACCCCTTCAAGTGTTGGACAAAGCACATCACCGTTACGTAAAGCCTGTCTGTGCAGTAGGCAACTGTCATTCTCGGTTTATATGTTGAATATATAAATGAAGGGATTCGTATGATGGGTGTCAATCTCTGACATCATTTACATTGCCTGAGGAGACCTGGATATTCCATGGTTAGTTAGTCAATGGTTTCTTTTTTTTTTATCGCTGACTGTTTCGCAACTGAAATGCCTTCCATTGCTTTGTGTGGTGGGCAGGGTCTGGACGTTTTTTTTTTTTTTTTTTTTTTTTTTTTTTTTCAATTTTGAAGAGCCAACCCCTTCAAGTGTTGGACAAAGCACATCACCGTTACGTAAAGCCTGTCTGTGCAGTAGGCAACTGTCATTCTCGGTTTATATGTTGAATATATAAATGAAGGGATTAGTATGATGGGTGTCAATCTCTGACATCATTTACATTGCCTGAGGAGACCTGGATATTCCATGGTTAGTTAGTCATAAAAATCTTTGCATCATCGCAGTGACTCAGAGCGTGCAGAAAAAAAAAAAGAATTCCAATTCGTAGTATCTGTTCGCTCTGACATATGCATTTTGCTGGTATTTAATGTGTGTAATTGTGCTCATGCGCAGTAAATCTGCTGCTGGGCTCGGTGAAATGCAACACTCGCCTCTCGCCTGGGAAATACACTCCGTTATTGCTTTGGATAAATAAATAAATTCAATTACATCCTCTGCATAGAATAACTTGGCTCCCGCACAGGCCCCGGCTACGCCTGGAGTGATTAATGCTGCAGCGGTGGGGAGCGGTAACCGAAACACAGGAGAGCGAGAGTATTGACATGAAAGAAGATATCATCATACGCGGCTCAGACTCGACCAATCAATGACAGAATCACTCGCAGGATAGAACACAAAGTTTTCTAATTCCGGCGTCGGATTGCACCTGCCGTGGGCTCGCACTCCGCTGGCCTTTCAGACCTTAACTTTCTGTCTCAATCAGGGAAAATGATTGCCTGGCTGGCTGCTACCTGCCTCCGTCTTCCTGTAATTACACCTACTTCCATTTGGAGACGCGTGCCTCGCAGCTCCGACTGGGACTGAGGGACTGTGGGCTGCTGGGTGCTGAAAAGAGATGGATGATGCGCTTCCTTCCACTATTTATTTAACAATGAAACCATGTGTGATTGATTCTCACCTTTTCATCAGCTCTTTTCAGCGAAACCGTTCCATTATGTGCTGTTAAATAAGTCATTTATTCCCCGCGATGAGCGAAGAGTCGTTTTTTTGCCACGGTCAGATAAGAAAAAAAAAAAAAAAACTCTGTCCATCACCAGGCAAGAAAAGGATCAATGGACTGCCTCTGACAGGTGTGATGGTGTTCAACACAACAGCTGCGTCCCTTCGCAAGTTTGCCTCCGTCTTCCAAAGCTTCTGTCGTGTTTGTTTCTTACAAGTTCCACCAAAGTCCTCGGCACATCACTGTGTAAACCCAGAAGTTTGTTGGGTGGACTCCTGCTACAATAAACAGCGTCGCCATCTGTCTCCAGAAAGAAACATGAAACACAAGTTTGCTGTCTCCTTCCTCCATGAGGGGCATCCTCCATAAAGCTGTGCGCATCCGCCTCATTGTGCAGGTCTTGCTGATGTGGACTTGTTCATGAAATCAGATTTGCAGCCTGGGCAGGAAATTAACCTTTAGTGAGAGCAGTTTTTTTTTTCGGCGTGAAGAGCGTGGTAATTTATGCTGAGAATGTGGAAGCGGTGAATTGAAGTTAGCGTGGAGATTGAAAGTGAATGCGTGGCCAAAAAGACGGAGAAAAAACAACAAAACCAAAAAACGTTCTGCTGGAACGCTACGACGAATAACGCACAAGCCCGAATGTGACGCACAACAGCTGAACCCCTCGACAATGGATCATTTATATGTCATGTCCGTGACATATGCCTCAATTAGAAAGTCATTTTCTCCAAATGTGAAATGTTCCGTTTTCTGCTCTGTTTTCTTTCTGTCCACAGTGGATTTCGGATGCCACAATGCTACACATATATATATATTTTTTTTTTGATGTTCATTATCACTGCCTCCAGGGACAATTTGATCAGAAACGCAGCATCCAGGTTATTAGAGGAGGCCAAGAGAGACATTTGGGGGCAAGGGTCTTGTATTGCAGGGTGATGATTGGTCCATTCTGCTGAATGGAAGCCAGTATGGAATGGCTGTCTTTAGAGAATGACCATCAGAGCTGCAGGCCACAACAAAGAGGCTTCATTATCATCCGTGGCGTTGGTTCTGCCGGACTGATGAGATTTCAAATAGAATTGCCCAGAAGAATGAAAAAAAAAACCAACAAGAGTAAATGTTTGGCGTTCCAAAAGTATTGGAAATGCGTTGCAGCATGGCTATTTCTGTCCCGCTTGTCACACTTCTGCAGGACATAAAAAGACAAGCCCACCTGCGTGGGCTGTAATGAGCTTTTTGATTAAGAGTGAAAATCCGCTGGAGGGGAGAAAAAAAAAAAAAATGGTGATGAAGTAATTCAACTCGTGCCACAGAGCCAAGCGTCCTCCTCCAGCCAGGAAGCTGAAAAAAAAACAAGCGCTTCTGTTTCCGACACTTCTGCATCTGCGCGCATTGTTATTTCAAAAGAGAGGGCTTGGTGGAAGCTATTCATCCTTCACAGGCTCCTTTTAGAGCCGGCTCCAGTCGGCCTCGTTCGGGTTTTGCACGGGGCGGATTTGAATCCCCGTCTCGCCCAGTGTCCTGAAATGGAGAAGTGGCCATTGTCGAGGAGGAAGCCTTAAGCGGGGGGCTCCTCAGCCCGGTGGTTAACACGCTCCTTTGTCACACCTCAGCCTTGTTATCTATCACCTCCCCCTCTCTCCATTTCGTCCATTCCTCTGCCTTTTGTGTGTCTGCGCATCCTGTTCACGTTTGGCCCACGCTCCCAGTTCATTACTCTCCTCCTCGCTTCATTACAGCCTAAAGATGGGCTGTCATCACCGCTGATGGCCGTGCGTTAGTGTTTCTCCCCTGCGCTGCCCCCATCAGTGTGACGGGACACCCAGTGGTGCTCATCGGGGGGGACGGTGGCATGTGTCTTCTTTTTGTGGACGGGACCATTTTTTTTGTTTGTTTGTTTTTGCTGCTCCTACCGCGCTGTTATCAGCAGAAACAAAAAGTCACCTGTCTGAGAGAGATATAAGGAAATCAAACGGGCACGTCCTAGAGCGAGGAGGACGCCTCTAATTAAAGCTCCTGGTGTTTTGTTTTGTTTTTTTTCGGTGGCAGCAGCAGGATGGTGGCGTCTGTCTGTTGAAGCTTCAGGGCTCTGGTCCACACCCACCGGCCGTGCTGGGGCTGCGTGTGGAGATAATCAGCCTCTATTCAGATGAGCATCAGGCAGGTTTGTTTGCTGGAATCCTCGGCGCGCTCTCCCCCCCCCTGCCCCCTTCTCCGTCTCCACACCACATAAACACCAGGCACGCCACGCCAGACGGGAGACGGGGTGGGGGGGGGGGGGGGCAAGCTGCAGATTGAATTAAAGCCCTCCTCAACTTTCGGAGTGCATGAGACGACTTCAAGCAATCAATGCATTTCAAGGAGAGGAAGTACTCCTTAATATTCATCATTTCAAACCCTAAAAAACACTTCAAAACTGCACAAAAATGCGATGCCTTTTATTTCCTCTTAGTACTTGTGGTGACCTGTAGGGGGCGTTGTGGGCATCTGAGGTGTCGGGTCCGTTAGATCTAATTTTGCACCTGCATGAGTCATGCACTTTCATCATGCTCAGAGATGCGCGACGCACTGACATAGTTCCGAGAATTGAAGGATTTCAGTTTTGATGGTGACATATTTAAAAAGACATATTCCAAAATATATAAAAATACAGATTGATGTCTATCGGGCATCTGAGCTTATTCTTTTGGTCTCTTTCTTTGTAAAAAGCTTCACCATCGGCGATGGTGTGTGATGGTGGTGTTGTGCAGGGTGTAGTCGGTGGGTTAGTGTGTGTGTGTGCGTGCGCGCGTGTGGGTCTGGAGTCCATCTGTGGCGAGAAACAAGAAGGTTCCTGTGTCATTACCGCACTCCGCTGCGCTAACATCTTCAATTAACAGCGGCACAGATAGTGATGACACATTTCCAGGATGTTGCTCTGCCTCTGTGACCAATCTCCTCACACTCTGCTGGGCTCCGGAGTGCCAACCCCCCCCCACCACCACCATCCCCCTCCAAAAAAAAAGTAAAAGCAAAGGTGAGGGCATGTGTGCCCGAAGTAGCTCCTCCATCCTGCTGCTGGGGGGGCGGGGGAGAGGGAGAGAGAAACTAAATGTGACTTTAGGAGTTGGTGCATAATTGTGGTCACCAGGTGTACAAGGAATTTGCAGCATGTTTATTTTTTTATTTTTTCATCCCTGGCTGCATGAGGGATGCATAATCACTTCGCACTTGACCTTGACTTGAATCATTAATTCAGTGAGTTAACTGTCAGCCTCTCTCACCAGCTGTGCGTAGGACGGTGACCTTGGCCCGCCGAAGGTCAAGCGCTCCTCACCAGAGCTTAAACTTTTCTGTGATGGCAGTCGGCTCTGCGGCCGACCGACTGTCTGCCTCTTCGGATCCCTTTTTATCCCTAATCAATCTTTATAATACCATTATATTTTTAGATTGCTAGTTTTTTTAATCTCTTCTTAGCCCAGATTTGTTGTTTTTACTGGACTTCCCTGTAGATTCACCCAAAGAGAAAAATGCAAAAGAAAGTCTATCATTCTGTTGTTCATTGGTCATTTGTATTGAAGGTCTCATCTAATTATTTGTGAATACGGTTGTACAAATACTATTATATTTAGATATTTGGGGGTGGATTTGGTCATTTATATGCGGTCAATAGCAGGATAGGAAAAAAAGAATAATATTGTTTTGTATACAAATATTGGTTCAACCCAATACCACACAACAGTGGTCAAACCTCGTTATTAAAAAAAAAAAAAAACATAAATGGTGCTTGGTCAGGTTGGAGGGGGGAGGTGGAGGCGGCTCTGTATATACAGGTCAATAAAGGCCAACGGTGTCGCGTCACAATGGCACAGAAACAGGTGAGCAGCCGGGAAAAATTCCTTTAGAGCCCCGTCTACATTCACTTTACAAAGCTCCCTCCTGCCTACGGAGATAAAGCCAAACGACCGACGGGCCTTTTGTTGCTCTGATCCACCTCGGATGACCTCCGTCCTCCTCTGACGAAGCGGGGCGCGAACCACTGAAGCACTCCTGCCCTTTTGTTGGAGTTTTTTTTTGCTTAAAATAATTTGGGCCTTTGTCTCCCCCCACCTGACGTGGACAATGGGGGAAAAAAAAAAAAAAAAGGTCTCCTCCTGTATATTCACCACTGGACAAATCAAATTTGCCCTCTCAGGAGGAGGAGGAGGATCGGGGGGTTTAGTGAGCCTTTTCAAGAGATTTGGTGCCCGACTGATTTTAAAAGCTCATCAAGCAAAACACTTAACCTTCGCGTCGCCCTTAAGACCTGGGCGCCTCAGAGTAGAGTCTCCTCCGCCTCTGTTGACAAGGACTCGGTGTCGTTTGCTCTTCCTTCTTTGCACTGCGACACAATCAAACAAAGCGTCGCTGATTGAGGCGAGGCGGGGGCGGCGCACTGCAGAGAGCGCCCCCCGTCCCCCGTCCAACTCAACGTAACGTGGCTATCTGGGGTGAAATGAGCCGGAAAAGCTGCTGTCATGAGATGTCAAAGGAGAGCCGGAGCGAGGAGGGGGAAATGGATTGTCGTCCGAGGCAGATCTGACTTTTTGATAAGAGCCTCGGCCCCTTTTGTGTGAGCGGACACACGGATGCTCCGTCAGCGCGGGCAGTCATCCTCAGAGTCAATATTAATCCCGTGAACCGTGAAGACCCTGAGGTCGCCAGGGGTCAGGAGCGCACCGGGCGCACCGGGCCCTACCCTAGCTGGGAAACGAGATTTCCTAAATGCTAGACGGAAAATCACTCTGTGGAATTCATATATTTGAAGTGGGCCACAGAGGTTTTTTTTTTTTGGTCTGTAGAGCTGAGAAAGTTGACTTTTCTTTATTCCAATAGTGGACCTCTTGCAGATGTAAACCAAGAATAATGGAAGTCGGTGGCAGTTCGTGACGTATTTTGCCACAAACTGGAAAACTTGCAGCAATGTGGCAAAAGTGTCCTATAGATCAGATTTTAGCCTTGGCTACTTTTGTGGATTTTACTGCAGGGTAAGCAATTAAAAGACCTGCCATAGGACGAGGACACCAGATCTTGAAATAGTTGAATTGTATGGACGGCAGAAAATGTGTGTTGTCTGGAAGATACTTAAAACATATATATTTTTTTATGTATATATTGATTCTTTTCTTTTCCTCTTCTATGCGGGGACTGTTTCCAATTCTAGCTCAAGTTGCGGCTTTTGTTGTTGCAGAGTGGAGGTGCAGCGGGCCCACTGTTGTTGTTATTAGGGTTTGAAAAGCAGCGGACCACTTAATTGTAATTTCTGTAATGGTGCTAAAAGTTGAGGGCCGTTTCAAATATGGTTGAAGGGATTTGGTTTCACGCTGTACGGACCCAGGAGGGCGCCAAGGTCACAGACAGGGGCCAAGGTCACGGGCAGGGGCCCAGACAAATAAATACACGTGTCACGCCCCGCTCTCACTCACACAGGCCAAAAAAAAAAACACAGCAAGCCATCCTCCACCTCCCTAAAATTTCATCCAGGAATGTTTTATTTCCACCCATAGTCATGCCCGACATTCTACCAAAAGGTTTTGAACCATTTCTAGCATTAAATTCAATGAGATGACCACATTTGTCACTTTATCCTCAATACAATTCATGAAAGAAATCCTTTCAGAATTTTTGAACCCAGGATTTTATTTGAAATCTTCATTTTTAGCCATGAAATGTTACGGAAGCCATCACCTGTCACATTATTGCTATTAGCTGCGTGGCATATGTCAAGTTTAAGGGGCCCCTAAAATGTGGGAGGTCAGGCTGGAGTTTTTACCCTTCAGTTTAAATTTCACGACAGCCCCCTCCTCCCACCGTCCTCTTTCTTGGCTCTGTATCACACGGGGTCAATGCCACTGCTGAACACAGCGGACTGTAACTGAATTACCAAATTCAATCTCCTAAAACAAGATCATGCTTACTTGGGGGGGGGGACACACACACTTTTAGCGTAATTGCCCACACAATTATGTAAATCTAAAGGATCTGCCCTCATTGCACTGCCTTTTAATATATATAAAAAAAAGCAAAGGTTTATTTGTTTAAGCTATAATTATTATTATTTTTATTAAACGTCCCTTTTTTTGGGATCGCCTGTTGGTATTTGTCTCCTGGCGTTCATAAATAGGATATTCCGTCACACTGAGCTGAGCTGATTTTGTCCTCTGTGTTATTTCAGATATCTTTTTTTATTTGTTATTTTTATATACACACAGAGCCACCAGACGCCGCCTTCCCCCGTCACTTACAAACCTATTTGCCGTTGGCCTCCGCTCCTCTCGGCTGGCCACATGTGCGCAAACAAGCCGCACAGGTACAACCGGGCGGGCAGGGTGTACGGCACTGGTGAGGGGCTGTTGCCTAGCGACCGCAAAACTCCGAGCCATCGGGGACGTCTCGCTGCTTGGAAGACGGGGTTGGGGTTAAATGAAGAGGTGGGAAGTTGGAGCTGAAGGGGGCTGCACGCATCTGAGACTAACCGGATTCGGCTTTTTCCATGCCGCTGCCGCCTCGACGTTATCTGTGCTATCACGTCGGCAACACGGAGGCTGAGGGGGAAATCTGAGACCCAAATATCTATTTATGGAGACGAGGGAAGTTGTTGCTCCTCAAAGCCTCCTTAAAACCCACTCCTGGCGGTTTAAAGGTTAAACTTTGAAAACAAAGAGATTTTTTTTGTGTGTTGGAGTCCAATCACTCGAGTGCTCTGGCATAGTGTGTGTGTGTGTGTGTTTATGTGCAGCTTGCTGAGTGTGTGACACTGTGTCCCACTGACACTGTCCTACTGTATAGCCAAGGGCACGTCATCGTAATTGCTGCCAGTGATTCAATTATGATCCAATTCTATCTACTCCATGGGGGGGGGGGGGGGGGGGGGGGGGGGACATTAGAAATGGGGGGGGGTGCGGTGGGACATTAGAAATGGATAATTTACTTCGCCTGTCAGGAGATGTACACTTCTTCTTCTTTCTTTCATCCATGACAAAAAACACACACACACACACACACACACTGCTGTATGCACCACTTGACTCACTGCGGAAGTCCCAAACAAACATTCCAGCTGAGGCTGCGGACTTTTGTACAAATGGACATTTGCCTCTTTTTCATTCCTCTGCAATGTCTCATTGGGTTGTGGCTCCATTAACTCTATACTCTCAGAGGGAAGCTATAGCTTCATGCTACATTAGGAATATGGCCTCATGGATTTCACATTAAATTACGTTTTTCTTTTTTTTTTTTTCACAAAGCAAATCACAAAGATAGTACATATTGGAGCTCATACACTTGGAAATGTACAGGAAAAAAAAAGGCCCCTCGCCAGGGTTTGTACATTGTTATTATTTTCTGCTTCCTTATCTGTGGCCCTAACATGTTGGAGGGTCTGGACCGCAGTCAGGTGCGAACTGCAGTAATCACGTGTTGTCAATCAGTGGCCCTGCAGCTTTCTCTAAGGAATCAATCCGCCTTCGGAGGCTTACAGGCAAATCAACACTGTTGCAGCTGGACAGGATGGAGCGGCGGAATGAGCAGGAATCCAATGATGCTGCGCTGCACACAGGGCAGGGGAGATTCTAGGATTCTGTCAGAAGGAGGGCCCATCACTGAAAACCACAGCCCCCCCCCCCCCCACACACACACCTCCTTACCTTAATTATCGCAACTTTATGCAACAACACAATGCTTCACTCTTACCTTGACTCAAGCTCAAGCCTAACCTGAAAGTCTTTTAAATCCCAAGATCTGACTAAAATATGCATTTTGATCTCAAATTTAAGTCAATAGTAATGTAGCCAATAGAGTTCCATTGATTTAGATATTCATTTTAACCCCAAACACCACCTCTTCAATTCTAACCGTATCTACCTAGCTGCATTTTTTCCCAACTGGGCACACAGATTTTATTCCCGATTGGAAAACCCCTTCCCCATCGGTTTAGTCCCGCATTTGTCCTCGTGTTGATGTTTTTTGGCAGAAACACAAATTCAAAATCACCACTTTCCACGCTGAGAAGGCTCGCCTTTGTCTTTTACACACATTGATGTAGTAGAAACTGCTGTAGTGGAAACTTGATGAGCTGTTTTCATGCTTGAAGAGACAGGGATGATTCCTTTTTTTTTTTTTTTTTTTTTATTACAAACTGGTGTTTATGATTTGACATGGCTTCAGTGCATTGCATACTTACTTCAAAATCCCCAATATAGTCCCCATTGGTGTCTTGGAAAGAAGGACAGCGAGTTGTGTTGGAACCTACTCCAAGTATGTTTCTGCATCTGCTTCACACAAAGAAGCTTCTGATCGCGGTTGAATTCCCCGCTTTGGTTTACACCGCAATTAGAAGGCCAACCGAATGCCCATTCTCTCTGTTTCCTGATAATGGCGCTGAATAATACATGCTCTGGAGCTGTGGAGGATGCCGGTGTTGCCATCCAGCTCAAGTTGGCCACTGTGCTGTCGTGCATCATAAACCTTATGCAGAGCTCTAACGAGTCAGGCAGAAGCACACTGGGTGTCCTTGACGACCCTTCTTTTTTCCATTTTATTTATTGTTTTATTATTACTGATCTTGTAATTCGCCACTGAGAATACAGATGGCAATTAACCAAAAAGCATCGGCTAAAATAGACAAGGCCCAAAATCGGTGGTGCCACCGCAGAGAAAGACAATTTTTTGCTGCTGTCCTTTTTTAAATGATGAACATGATGGGGGGGTTGTCATGCCTCAGCCGCCCGCGCACCGCAGGGCCACTCCACTGCTCGTTATTCAAATATGTTGTTGTATTTCATACGTGTGCTGGAGGAACTCATTCAAACTTCATTCGCCTTCCGGGCTCCGAGGCGAAGGGTGGAAGCAGCCGAATCCGGGTGTGATTTAACATACAGGAGCTGGCTCCAGCCATCAATCATGTGGGCACGTGGCTGAGAGAGAGAGAGAGAGAGGGAGGGGGGGGCGAGTTATGGTGCAATTCCTCTCATGGCCCCTAAATGGAGGAGATTCATCATTTCGGCGTACACGGTACATGTCGTATCACGGTAGTAGCTTTACGAGCGGTCACATCATTTTTTTTTTTTATTATTATTTAAACATTTTTTGTGAAAGTCAAAAAAGCCCTCTTGGTGTTGGATTTTTCTTTGAATGTTGTATTTTCACACACACAAAACGATAAAAATAGGGAGGACATATAAAAGTTAGCATCACGAATACACATCTGTGGACAAAAAGAAAAAAAAAAAAAAAATGACATTAACATTAGCATTTACAAGTGTAACATTTGGTTCCATTTAGAGCAAAATTCTCGCGCTGAGGCTCTCCACCACATCCTCCGAAAAGAAGCTGTGACGGCAAAATATTTCTTCTTCTGTCTTTTTTTTTTTTTTTTTTTTCTTCCCCCCTATCTGACATTTTCCCGTGACTGCAGAATCTTGCAACGACATGTTTGCCTCATAGAAAAAAGAGAAGAAAAGAGTAAATAGGCTGAGAGTAGGAGCAGGGAAGTTTGCGCGCTGTCGACTCCCCGACATCAGGGATTTTTTCGCTGTGCGGCGCGGGGCTCATGCCGGGGCAGGCCGCACCAAAATAGGGAGCATTACTGAGGATCTTAGGGGGGGTCTGGATGGTCATGGCTCCCTGGGGAGAAAATCTTGATGTGCTCTCTGAGACAGACACACACACACACACACACACACACACACAGAGGAGAAAGACTTAAAAAGAGAAATGGAGGCAGAAGAGAAAGTGGTTCGACTTTTCTATACCCTGATGCGTGTGTAGACGCCTCTGGTGGACTCGAGGAGGACAAGGTCAACCCCTGTGGCATCGCTGCGCTTCCTTTTTTATGGTTGTTTTTGTTGTTGTGTCTAAATAAATAAATCCGAGGTCTCCAAGACGTCAGTCGCTTTGATTCGGCTTTTAAGCAATGTCGTGATTTTCTTTTTGAATGAAGAAGGCATGCTCACGAAAATGTGAAAATCAGAGGAGTTAAATAAGGACACGAAATATCTTTAACGTTTTTTTAAAATTCCTCCACCCACAGGCCGTGGCAGATGGACAGTCTTTTTTTTTTAAATTATTTTGGGCTCTGAACTGAAAGCGAGCAACTGCGTAAGGGGCGAGAAAATAAAGCAGCAACAAATGTGTATTCGTATTGAACATTGGAGAGTAATGGCATCAGCGGGAATACGCGGTTGGGACGTGAGACAGCCCTATACAGGCAAACTCAGCAGAAAATCACCAGTCATTTACACTAATATGTAAAGTACTAGTATGTAAATGAGTAAGTGCGCCTGGAAAGGGTCGGATGAAGGTAAACGATATAGATCCCCACTCACCACGCTCATCATCATCACTGAACCAAAGTGGCCAAAAGAGGTTGTAGGGGGAGGTTCTTCATTTACCTCCAATGAAATAAAATATTTTGAAACCAGCACTCGGAATAATATTGGAACAGAGTTGTAGTGGTATTCATTGAATCGGCTTGGGTTATCTCATTAGTTCAATTCAAATGTGCATGTGCTGGGGTTTAGAGTTGCAGCTGCACCTGCTTGGCCTGCATTCCGAGAAAGTTGTTCAAGCCAACGTCTCTGGGAAATGTCTTCGGGAATTTTTTTGAAGGCAGTCCTCAGGCCAGACGTGCATTTTTAATATCATTTCAAAATGATAGCCCGGAAATCCTACAGGGTACGTTTTGGTGGTGCTGGAGAGCTAAAAACCATTGGTGAATAATTCATGACGAAGAAATGAAACGTTGAATGAATGTCATTGGAATGTTAATCTTTTGTGGCAAAAGGGAGGAATGATTGAGGCGTCCAGATGCGACAGTAGAAGAAGAAGAAGAAGAAGAAGAAGAAGAAGCTGCCACCGCCACGTTAAGCCGAGAAAAACCTCCAGCTGTGAAAACATCAGTTATTGTTCGTGGAAAGATCTCGTGTAATTACACATTATGAAAATGGACCATGTGAATTTAACGATTAGCATAATAGTGATTTGTTCTCTGCCATCGCATTTGTTGCTAGGACACATATGAATATTTTCATATTGGCAGTTCTATTCGTATCAAAATAATATAACAGGCTTGATGTCAGTTTGTGTCGCCGGCATTTCTCTGTCTATATCTTCAGTCCCCCTCCATTTGCATTCCCTATCTGGCCGCGCCACTGTCCGGGGCCCCGGTGTGAAAGGCCAGGCGGGGATTAAGGTATCACTTCCTTATGGACGGCTGGGCAGGCTGAGATCCTAAATCCCCGTCTGGAGCCGGGTTGCCGTAAGCTCTCGTATCAGTCTCCCCTCCTCTCATACCTGGGAGATCAGGCGTGATGGCATGTAATGGTGGATATAATTGCTTTGTCCTCTATCTTTCTTTTTGTTGGAACTAACCAAATGAAATGAGGTGACACAGGAGGAGCGTATCTTGCAATAGATTTTCCCCTCAGCCACAAACTCACCGCAGCCAAGTACAAGTCGATTGTGTGTTTGTTTGTTTTTTAATTGATGCGCCTCTGTAAAAAAAAAAACTACAGGCGGCACGCCGACTTGAGCATGTTGTTCTCTTTGTGTCTAACAGGACTCGTGAGCCCCGGCATCATGTTTCTGGGACTGTAAATAGCCGGTATCAAACAGCGAGCTAGAAGGTAGAACGGTAATCCGACCAGCTGTCGGGATTTTTCCTCCTCTCCCTCAGATGCTGCTGCGGATAAAATGGAACGTTTCCCTTTTTTCCCCCCCGTGTGTCGGGGGGGGGGCGAAAAAAAAAATGGCTTTCTCACTTTCCGCGGCACACGTCCTCTCTCCTCCATCACCGTGAAGGATGAGGAAAATCCAAGGTGCCTGATTAGTATGCGAAACATGGCATCATATTTTCCTTTTCAAACCATGTCTCATTTTTCCCCCAATTGCAAATAGCGAAGGAGCGAATAATAAGCGGGCGGAGATTAGTGCGTTAAACAATTTGGTTCTGCTTAATGGTGACTCCTTTGATTGGGACTCCCGGGGCCCCCCAGAGAACGGGCAATGATTGAGATGCAAGGAGCAGCTCCTTCCCTGGCTGAGCGGGGGCCCACTTCACCATAATAAGAGGTCATCGCCGTTGGAGTGTGGAAATGTGTCTGATTAAAACAAAATGCTTTATCAGGAGCCGAGTGTGCGGATCCAGTGAAATAAATAGCCGGCAATTTCCTGAGATTCATATTCCCCGATAAGCATCTTATTAAAACCGTCCGCCGCCAATTTGGAAACGCTGCGCATGTTAAGATTTTGGTTAATATATTCTGCTCGTCCCGTTTTTTTTTTTTACAGCCTCCCTCTTCCCCAACCGTGTGTGTGTGTGTGTTGTTGTTGTTGTCGTCGGCGACGGCTGTGGGTCTGCATGAAAGATGAACGGGAATCTAACTGTTTTGCCGGTAATTTGGGATTTTGCTTACCTTGCAGTAAAGCCGCCGTATAATTTACTTTGTGCTCTGGGCACAAAGTACTTAATTGTTTTTCTATATCGTCATTATTCATCTTCTCCGACAGCTTAATTGTGGCACTGATGTGTTGAAAGTTAGACCTTCCGTACTTTTTGCCACTTTCTCTCTCCTTCCCTCTCGTTCGCTCCATTTTTATTATTTTTTTTCTATTTTTAAAAGGTGCCATATTTCCATACCCATGGAATCCGAGTCCGCGATTCGTCGCCACACTTGTATTTTGTGAGATTAGGGCACAAGCAAGGACAAAATAGTAATGGTGAAAAAAAATAAAATAAATATTGAATACATTGCCCGACTCTTCAAACACGGCCAGGTCTCGTATGATTGCGTCTCCGCAGATGGAAAAATTCAATTTTATCATTTCTTTTTTTTTTTCCCCCATTGAAAAATTCCTGACCAGCTTAATCGATGCATCCAATCGGAGACGTACGATTCAGGGCAAAAATACAGCGAAATCACAGCAAACTCTGATCATGGCTTGGACAGCCATCGTCCAAATGGTTGATGACTAAAACTTGCTGAGCAGGTTGGCGTTTGGCTTCATTTTGCTTCCATTAGCGGGCTGTTACCGACATAATGCGCTACCTACAGGAATGTGTGGCTCTCTGCATGTTAGAGTTTTCATTTCCATTTGCTGATTGTACGGCAGGGGCCCCCCTGGAGACTCTTGAGCACGTACGATTTCCTAACGGAGCTGGTTCTAATGCTACAAACTGTATATAATGAAATGTTGTAACTACAGAGCGTCATGGTGTGTGTGTGTGTCTGTACAGTATGTGGATGTAAAATGTTGCGGTTAAATGAACATTTATACAGTACACGCGCTGGATACAGTTGTTAATTAATGGGTGGGTGTTAAATGTTGTGTATGTTCAAGACTACTGTAAAACATCTCCCAGTAATGGCCGCTATCATTGAAGCTGGGAGGATAAATAACATCATCACGCGCGTACGAGTGGGCGCTGATGTTTTTTTCTTTTGGAATCTGTTTCTCCCTCCGCTCCAGTTGATGGCTCACAAACGGTCCGCGAAGAGAGGGAACGGAGCTTCAGCGGAGCGGACAGGTTCGCCCCGTTGACCCCCTCGCCGTGATATCTTCCAATATGGCTGGAAGGGAGAGAAGAGAATTAACGCCCCCCCCCGCCCCCCCCCCCCCCCCCTTTGAAACCTTCCAACGCCAGATGAGATGAACGCGTGGCGGGCTCTTTGATCAGCCGACGGTCCAACGGCGGCCGTGGAGTCGGCCATCTCTTCTGTCCGCATTACCACCGGGGCACCTCATCCACCTGACCGCTGTTTGGTTCCTCCTCTGAACTCATCTTCAGACAAACAGGAGGCCAGGAATTGCCCCCCCCCCACACACACACACTTCACTTGCACCCAGCACATCCGGAGATAAACATTGGGCTCTGCACATCACACTGTCAGAATTCCAGCAATTAACCTCCTCACCCGCCGTGGGCTTTGAATCCCTCGAGTCCCCCCCCCCCCCCCCCCCCCCCCCCCCCCCCCCCCCCCCGGCCCCCTCCTTCCCGGCGCCCCCCCCCCCCCTCTCCACCCTCCCCACCCCCGGTTCTATGGCTTCACTGTTTGCAAGGGCGACATTCCAAATGTAAAAATAAACACAAAGTGACCAACAGTCTTTTTCCTCCCCTAATGCCCAATGATGTGCACTTTGATTTCAGATGCGGCGTGGACCCAAGGATGGCTGAGGTTCCACCACAGAGAAGACGACGTGGGGGCCGTCCTGACACAGGCCGCCGCCGCTGCCGTGACGATCTGTCGTGACGAGAGGTGAGTGTGCCAGTTAGGAGCTCATCAATACGCATCTGCTGCACATTTGATATGTATATTTCGACTTTGCTTGGATGAGCAAAGTCAGAGGCCGGAAAACAGAGAGCCTGTCATGTGCCACCTGTGCGTAGGGACAATCTCATTTGTTGAAGTTTATGAAATTGTGCAGATGAATATGAAGCACATGTGACATTTAATGATTTAGAGGCAGCGACACCGCTTTAAAATCTTCTAGTTGTGTCAATGTCCTCATTAACGATATTTCAAACAACGGCCTTTTTGGCACTGTGACACATAGTTGTGGCGCGTCCTACATTGAAACAATGTCGCACGCCGCGTAGGCGTCACCTCGCCCCACGTGTCGATCTATAGGATTCCTCCGCGCACCTATGAGGCGAAGCCCTCCAAAAGACAGTTCCCCGCGCGAAGCTCTTTCCATGAATTGAGTTATGTTCCAATCGGACAAATCACGTTTGCTTGTTCCAAACAGCTCTGCTCCAAACAGGGCCCTGAGTAATGGATTGAAAAAAGTCTGTATTTGATTACCCCCGCCGCCCCGGGTTGACTAAGATCCATTTGAGAGGCAGTGCAGTGGAATACCAATATGGACACCCTCCAGCTATTGACCCCGTCTTTAAGTTGGCGCTGTGCTTTTAGTGTACTTACACTGGTTGTTCCACATCTCCTTCCTCCTGGCAGTTTTGCGATACTTTTGATGGCAGACACTGGCTCCCTTTCCCCTCTACTCTGCATTATTGATGCATCACGGAATGTGGATAGCCTACTTTTTTTTTTTTTTTTTGTGTCATAACCCACTAAGGGCAAAGATGCAAGAAGATGAGCCGCCCGGTGTGGTGTGCAGCTATTTCAATGCCCTTCTATCATTGTAATAGGCAGAAAAAGAAATATATGAGGTTTTCAACAGGAGCCGTTGGCATAAGAAAGGAATGCAAAGAGAGCTAAAAGTCGGCAGGCAATATGGAGATCATTGATCAAAGATTTATCACTTATGAATAAAAATGAAAGCAATGACAGGCGAGTAATGGAATGGATGCCTTTACATTTAAATAAATACTATTTAATGGTGTCTGCAGCACCAGTAACACGGATCTCCCTGGTTTTTGAAAGAGAACAAAAAAATAAAGATAAAGCAGCGTGAAGAAAAGATGCTGTGCAGTCATGAATTTCTATGTACGGCTTTATGCATTTATTCCTCCACCCCCAAAGAAAAATGTTCCAAAAATGTATTTATGCGCTCCCCTTGACTGAGCAGCATTACGTCACTGGACTCATGGTACACTAAGGAAGAGTATTCAGTCATTTGAAAACTTAATTATCTAGGATTTATTCTAGGCGTCACTCAGATTTCTCCCAAATCCATACATTCAGTGAGAGTGGAAGCAGTTGCATGGTTTGGTCCATAGATGGCAGTATTCTTACAGAAACTGAGTCGGATACGTGAGGGTGGGGGGGTGGCTCAGTATTTACAGACTCCAACTCTGTGTTGGCTTAACAACATTATCTTTTCATAAATATGGTGTATTGTTTTATTTAAAATTGAATCCACGGAACTGGCATTTAGAAGGTCTTCTGATGGTAGTGTGAAACATACTTTAAATCTGTTTAAAACGTACATCATGTTTGAGACAGTGCTCCAAAATGAAAATGAATCTAAATATGTTAGAAACTTGATATTGGCATTAGACAATAAGCATTTTTGTTTTTTTTTGTTTGTTTTTATTTGGACAATGTGTCATTTAGATTGTAAGTATCAGGATAGCGGAGAGTTCGCTGTATTTATATATATATATATATATATATATATATAAAATATTTAATATAATTATGCTGATGTTTAAATATTTAGTTGTGATCCGCTCCATGTCTTTTTAACGCGGAACTTTTCTCTCTGGGTGGAAACAGTTAACAGCGCATGGAGCATGGAGTGTGAGGGGGCTGGGTTTAAATGCGCAGTGTGCCAGCGGCGGCGGCGCACACACACTCACAGACACACGCGCAGCCACTCGCTCTCCGCTCCGCGTACTGTACATGGATGGAGCCGCTGCTGCGACGCGGAGGAAATCACCACCGTGGCACGATGGCCCGGAGCCTGGACACGGCTCACCCATAAACCCCGCAGAGCATCCCGGAGGTGAAGGAATGCGCGTGCTCCTCCTCCTCCTCCTACCCCTGTGAGACGTCCTCCACCGACACATCGGGGAGGTCACTCCGTCCGGGTGCGCACGAGCCGCTGAAGTTTACGCACAGAATCAGCGGTTACGCGCGGTGAGGATTTTTGGACGTCTTTTTTTTTTTATTCTTCTTTTTGGATTTTTGCATGAATGAGTGACTCCGCAGCCTCCTCGGATCATCTGACCTAGAGAGCTGTGTTAACGGAACTGGAAGAGGAACAATAAGTGATTGTGATATTGAAGCATCCTTTGCAAACGGAGACTGTCCACCTTTGGATTCTTCTTCTTCTTCTTCTCCTCTTCTGGGGATGTGAGTCCGGCGCATCAGTTCCAAAACCCCCAGCTGACACCAGGGAGCAGGGATAACCTGAGGAGAATCCACTGCACGTGAGGAGGTGAGGTGAGTGAACCGTCTGCTTCAGAGGCTGTAAATGTGTGTTTTAAAGCCCACATGACTGTCACATGCGCGCGGGCTTCATTTTTCACCGACACTGCGGAGCGAGAGAGAGTGAAGAGACGTTTTTTTTTTTTCGGGCTGCAGGCTCCGATGGGGCTGCTTCAATATGTCACTGAGGCTTTGCAGCAGCTCACACTTTAAACGAACGACCGTGGCGGGAGCATGGGACGAGGCGAATGTGCATCTGGAATCACAAGATTCAGAAGAAAAAAAAAACAAACCAAAAAAAACGGGCTTCTCCGCATTTGCGCCACAATAACCCTCCGTTTTATCATGTGATTTGGTTTTTGGCTTCCTCTTAATGCAGCAGAATAATCATCTGTCACACGCTGTTGCGGAGAGATGACACTTCCACTCAGCCTCGGAGATGTTGATGGGATGCTCGTCCGTGAAATCCACGGTTCAGCAGTATTTTAATGAAGTTACTGGACCTGTGGAGGTGATTTTTAGGGTCCTACCCAAAGCCTCCACACTTGAGGATTTTCATTGGTTCGAACTTACTGTATGAGCTGAGGCACCGTACATTAAAAGTGACATGCACCACATGACATTCACCATTATAGATATCCTATGCCAGTGCGGTGACTGCAACAAGTGAACCTCAAGTCTTATTTATTTTCCTCCGAACATCCGGACTTGAGCTCAAATGTTACAAACAAAAAAAGAAAAGAAAGCTAACAATCCAAAAAAAAACAACGGCCGCAAATGTCATTTATCGTGGCCAACTCAAGCATTAATGTCAGGGACGGGTTACATCCGATTCCAGCTTGACTTCCAGACCCATTCAGTTCCCATTCAGCACATGCGCCTACAAATCTTCATTCCCCCGTCAGGCGGCCGTGCTCCGGGCGAGCTTCCCCCCCCCCCTGACAAAGACTCGAAAGGAAATAATTGTTGTGTGAAGTAGAAAATTGCTTTGCATTTGCATGAAAATAACTTGCATCTGCCACCAGGGCGGATGGCTAGCATATTAATCGACCCCCATGGAAAGCTGCTCCTTGGTGAATTTGATTTAGATTTTTTGGGGGGACCCACACGCACATCGTTACGTGAACGTTTGAGCCCCAAACCAGCACCTGGGGTCATACCGTTTTATTATCGCACACTGGTTCTAGACACTCTTCACGTCTCGTGGAACAACTGATGCCAAGGCATCGGAACTCTGGTAACTCTGCCCCTGCGCCGCTCCGTGAATCTACATTCATCTTATGTGATTTAGACGTGGATTGCTGCCGACACACTTCTTTTGGGGGGGGGGGGGGGGGGGGGGGGTGGAGGGGGGGGGGGGGGGGGGGGGAGGTTTGAGATCATACGAAGAGAATTGCAGGAAAAAAATAAAAAATCCCCAGCGCTTGTCGAAAAAGTCTCAATGAATGAGGAGGGGGGCGCTCTGAGTGGCGGCCGGTCTGTGTTCTCGTCTTAAATAATGGAGGCTATGTGCAGAGATGTTAAGAGGAGTCTGCCCGACCCAGCGCTTTCAAGCGATGCCCTTTGAAGAGACGCCTTTTTCCAGGGTCGCCACGTCACGCCATCCATCCGATCGATGCGGTCAACCTGGCGAGAAGTTGGTGGGATCTTGGCGGAGGGAGGGATGTGTCTCCTCCTTCGCCTCTGTGGTGTGATTGGTTCATTACAACCAGTCAGGCTTTTGGTTTTCCTCTCCCTATGTTCCGGGATCCATTCAGGGTTCATTCTATTTGCCCAGAGACAAACACCCAGGTCGGATATGATATCCTTTAGTAGCTGCAGTCGTCGGCCCTGTGAGTAGAAGATAGATTTCCTGTTAGACCGGGGGTCCCCCCCCCCCCTCAGCCCCCCCTCTGCAAACATTTCATCTTGACTTTTGGGAGCAGGTAGAATCTGCGACAATCTCTGGCGCGCGGCGGCTCGAGAGCGTCCTCTATTGATGAAGATCAACGGACCCCCAATTACCCCCTCCAACCCCCCAGTGATGCCAGTCCATCGCTTCCCCTCCTTCGGTGGCTTTTGCGCCGACACCGTTCAACAACTCGTTGGTGCTTTCCTTTCAGATGCGTGATTTGCCGCTGACTGAGAAGTGGTCTTCTTTTTCTTTCGTTTTGTGCCTCGTCACCACCAGCAGCAGCGTACCGCGCGCTCCTCTCTATCCGGACCTCTACGCCGCCCCCCCTCCCTCCCGAAGGCAGCCGGACTCAACACAGTTTAGCTTGAGAGATTTTGACAAGTGACTACGCACGCAGGCAGAATCCTTGACCTATTTCTTAATGAGTGGATCCTGCGCTCAGTGGCTGCGTGGACCCCCCCCCCCCACCATCCCAACTGTCTTTTTTTTTTTTACACATGTGCAAACAGAGGAACACATGCAGATAATGGGATCTTTTGTGCGTCCACTGACTGGCGCTCCCCTCAGACCCCGGGCCGGTCCTCCTCCTTTTAATGCACAGGGCCTCCCTGTCTTTTTTTCTTGTTATCTGAACCTCTCCACTGTCCAGCTGCCACAACACAGATCTCAACCCCCCCCCCCCCCCCCCCCCCCCCCCCCCCNCCCCCCCAACAACAAACACACACACACACACAAACACACACACACTTCCGCGCCGTCTGCCTGGTCATGTGCATGTCCGTGTCTGGAGTGTGTGGTTGTACGGCGATTGCGTGTGCGTTTACCTACGCACTTACCGTGTGAGGATTGGCATACGGGGGGAGATCGGGATCTGAGCCGACATTGATCAAGCGGAGTGCAGCCAGGGGAGAACATTTAGTCTGGGGGAAAAAAAAAACAAAACAAAAAAAAAAAACGAAGATCACAAACGCCTCTATCTCCGCTCTGGATAATTGCAAACGCAACACAACGCAACACAACACTTTGAGCACCAGATTCAGCAGCAGAGTGGCTCCCGGTAGGCCATGATTATCCAAAACACGGACTTATTTTAGCCGTCCACGTGGGCTGCGTGAGGCAAACCTCTTGATATCTCGATTTCAGGGCTTGGCGGAACCGAGAAGTGTTTCATTTGTTGGAAAATGAGACGCAACTTTATGGCGTTAACACGGCGCGCTCACATTTTGGAACCCATGCTGGGAGAGCTCTCATTCTCGTTAAAAATAGCTTACGTGAAGAGAGCAAAGCAAATTGATTTTCAGACTCTTTGCCGTGGTATTAATAAATGATAAAGGGATGAAAAAAAAACAAAAAAAAAAACACATCTTTTACACTCCGTGCCGGAATTTGGACACATTATATGATACATCCCAAATATTGGGATGCGTGTCAATGTCCCTCTGTCCTAATTGGTGATAAACACACCCCCCCCCAAAAAAACCACATTTTGAATATTCCACCGTAAACCCACTCTCCCTCTGTGCATTTGCATATCGCCACCATCGATGTCGGCGCTCATTCCCACCCAGCGGCAGATGTTTAGGAAACGCCACAGGGGCTTCGTCTCACGGGTGGAGCCGTGCCTCCGCCGG
Source organism: Colistium nudipinnis (assembly GCA_016785305.1). Taxonomy (NCBI): domain Eukaryota; kingdom Metazoa; phylum Chordata; class Actinopteri; order Pleuronectiformes; family Rhombosoleidae; genus Colistium; species Colistium nudipinnis. The sequence goes on from JAFBJU010000601.1 coordinate 1,978,789, forward strand.
CGTTTTCATCATCTCGAGTAGTTGTGCGCCTCGGCTTCCAGTGACTTATTGAATAGTGGAAGCCATTTTAAATTGATGACCGCGAGGTTGTCGAGTAGCAGCTCGCCCAGTGTGAGCAACACATGGCGAAAAAAAAATCGATGGCGCTTCTTTGCATTTTTTTTTGTTTGATACACAGTGAGACTGTACTTCGTGTTCGTTTTTTTTTTTAAATGCTGTGAGTATTTGGAAGCAGAAAAAGAAAAAAAAAACATTTCTTGTTCCACCGTGCTGGGATTTTTTTTTTACCCAACTGTCAGGATGTCAGAAGGCTGTGTGTTGGTGTGTGTGTGTGGGTCTGTCCCTTTGCCAGGCCGCAGCCGTGTCCAGTTTCTCTCTCTCTCTCCCTCTCTCTCTCTCAATCTCTCTCACCCTCTCTCCCTCTCTCCCTCTCTCTCTCTCTCTCTCTCAATCTCTCTCTCTCTCACTCTCTCTCTCTCTCCCTCTCTCTCTCTCACTCTCTCTCTCCCCCCTCTCTCTCTCTCTCTCTCTCTCTCTCTCTCTCTTTCTCTCTCTCTCTCTCCTTTGATGGCAGCGAGTTAGCGGTGAACCCCGGCGTGCACTCTGCCGTCCTAAACACTCGGCAGCTTGCTGAAACAAAGCCTTTTGTAGGGACCACTTTATCCAACAGATGGAGAAATGGACAGTAAATTGAAAGTAGCGGGACGGGGGACGGATAAAGGAATTTAGTGTGAGCGACTCCTTTGGGAAGCCTAACACCCTCACAATGTAACACTGGCACAACCTAAATGCTCGGCGGCTCCGGGCCCCTGTGAGGTCTCTCCAGGGCCACTGTGAGCTCTTATTAAGATGTTAATGGAACTGCCTTCATGACACATTTCCACGGGACAGGATCCCTCGCCTCTGACGTTTCTTTAGTGCCTCAATCTGCCCTCCACCATCACTCTCTCTCTTGCGCACACACACACACACACACAACAGGCTGTTTAGGCATTCAGCCCCATCACCACCTTTTTTTTTTTTTTTCCTGCCCAAGCGCTCTCATTCTGTTATCTGATCTCTGCTGTCAGAAGCCGTCCTATATTTTTTTCCCCCCACGTGTAACAGAATGAGGCGATAAGGCCAGCGATCCTGGCACAGGGACCCGGAGAATAACAAGTCTGCCCGTTTGTTTCCCACTGATCTTCACGCTGGCTGGAAGTCAGACTGTTGCCCCGGCAAACCATGAGGGCTGTTTTGATTTTGTCTTTATTTATTTATTTCTTAATCTCCACACACTTTCTACCTACACCTCCTCCTCTCGGCCGTCCCCGTCCTAAAACCGCTCTCGAGGCCGTCCCAGGGCGGCCTGAATTAAAATCAGCAAACCTCGAGCTTTATCTATAAATGCCTTGACTTATTTCCTTTTCCCGAAAGACACTCCATGCATTCTCTTTTTTCCCATCCGTTTGAATAGAAGTCATTTTATCCTGGCACCATCAATAATCAATTAGCCACTTTAATGGGAGGATGTGTGTGTGTGTGTGTGTGTCTGCGTGGTGGAAACTTGACAATAAGTGAGCAACAAAAAGGAGCGGGAGAGAGACAGAGAGAGGAGAGGGGGAGGAGTGGAGTGGAGGGGAGGTTTGTGTGAGACGCCATGGGGCAGCTGTCAGGCGCAGATGACAGTGTGTGTGTTTGTGTGTGTGCGCGTGTGTGTAGAGTGGGTATTTTGTGCTTGGCTGCATGTGTTGGTGTCCATTTGAATTTATTGTTGTTTGACTGTGTGGCACCTGGCTCCTGTGTGTGTGTGTGTGTGTGTTGGTGTTGTGTAGGCATCAAGGGTAACACAACGCTGTGCTGCCCACACTGCCCCCTGGTGATGAGGATGCCGCTGCCTACCTTTGTCGCTATGGTTACGGCAGGAGAAGGGATGCAGACGATGGCTGTCTCGTCTGCTCGTGTGCCACGGGGGAGCGTGGCCAACAGCGGCTTTTGTGTCTCCGCTATTACACACTGCACCAATTACAAAACGGACCGCGCTCAATTCCAAGGAGCCTGTGACGGCCATTAAGAATGGATCGCATGAACTTAGGCCCCTTATCGCTCTTTGCATTGAATTTTCCTCCGGCAGGAACACACACACACACCCCTCAAACCCCGGCGTTGTGCGTGAAGGCTCGGTGACATGTGTATACCTGCACCTCTTCTCATTGTTACTATTCTGCAGCCAGCCGTGGCCTTATCTGGCTGGATGGCTCCTCTCGGTGTGAGGATGGAAAATAAAAAAGAACAAGGGGGGGGAATAGAACCTTCCACATTCATTCCTGAGTGAGATAGTAAGCACACAAACCCCCTGTCTGGAATAGGACTTTACCCCCCCTTTAGTGCCCCCCCCAACACTAGACATTCTTTATAAAGGTACATTTTTTTGTAGACTTCAGTAAATTTGTCACAAAAGACCTGGAAACGCTGCACAAACGTAGAATGTGGGCCAATGTCAAAATTCATTCTAGTATTGACAGAAGCACAAAGGCAAACAAGTCCTAGGCCGCCGCATATGCAAAAACGGCAAATTAGATAGGTGGATTTTTATTTTTTATTTTTTTTGTATGTGGGCGCCTGGTCTGCTTGTGGAGGAACTACGTGGGAAGGATTTTAGACGTATCAAGAAAAAAGATGGTTTGGTCTCCAGCTCCTGCCGCCACTCCAGACTCTTTACTTTGGCCCGAGGTGATTTATAGGGTCCAGGCCAGGGGAAATGAATCCCCCCCCCCCCCCCCCCCCCCCCCCCCCCCCCCCCCGCCGAGACCTCACCAATGTTTATGCATGAGTACATGACTCTGATCCACACGCTGAAGCCAGCGCTTAAAACGGGACGCAGCTTGTCATAAAAAAAAGCCAAGACAAAGTCGATGTGTGCGCTGGGGGGCAAAAAACCATAACACTTTATGAATATAATTGCTTCTGCTGTTGATTTTGACCTGGGCCCGACCCGTACGGTTATTATAGCCTGGCACACGGTAAACACGAGGCTCCGTGGAATGTGTGGGATACGCAGGAACAATGAATCCTGTTTTTCCGCCTCCTCCTCCTCTTCCTCCCTGCTTTTTCTTGGAGGCAATATTGTTCATCAAATGCTATCAAAAAGAACAATTTGTGCAAAAGCTGTACCAAACTAAATTGAGCAATGTTTACAGTGCGTGATCACTGTGTACCTCTTCCTGCCAGACGGGGACCATGGGGGGGAAGTTGGATGTTTTTTTGGTTTTTTTACATAACTTTTGCTTTTCCGCGTGGAGCTCACTCACTCTCTCGCTCAGACACCTCATAGTCCGTGAAGGGCGTGAGTGGCGCAAGTGGATATCGTGCAAAACACATCGGGAAAAAAAAAAAAACACAAAAAAGGTACACAAATCTTCACACAGCGCAGCCGCAATGTAGGTCAGAGGCGCTGTTGGAGCCGGGATGAATCGGGGGAAGCCGAGGCAGCCACTCCGGTCGTGACAGCCGAGCCTTGCCCTGCAGAGGACTTAAAAAAAAAAAAAAAGTCCCGGTGTTGTGTGAAGATGCTGATTAAATATGACTGCTGGGTTGCCTCGGCCGGCCCGAGGGAGGCGGAGGTAGAGAGAGAGAGAGGGAGTGCGCGAGGCCGAGCGATGGGCAGGTTTCGACTCGAAAGCGGAGCTCAGGCTTCCTTTCTTGTCTTAATCTGCAACTGTTATGGATTCACACTATGGAATCGAATGGCGTTAAGCGCCTGAGCTTTTGGGATGTTTGACAGGTTACCGCGGTTACCACCTCAGACACACCTCTTACTGGCTCATTAATCCAGGCAGGAAAAGCTGGGAATTATGAACGTCGTTTTGTTGTTTGTTTGTTTGTTTTTTTTTGCCGACAGCATCTCCGAGCTTGGAGGGTTCAGTGATACTGATAAGTATTTCGCACAAGCCCCCTTTCCTACCACGAGCCCCCCCCCCCTTCCTTCCCATTCATCTTTTTATTTTTTTTATGCTGTTGAGCATGTTCTACTTGACAACGGGGTGAATAGGTGAGGAGGATTTGCATTTGATTACAAAGCGTACACAATGTTTCGGGGCTTTTTGTTTTTTTTCCGTGGAACATAATCGTTGAGTATAAGCAATTTGCTCTCGCCGGGTTTTTCAAGATGCTTCGTGTGATAAGTATTTCGCACAAGCCCCCTTTCCTACCACGAGCCCCCCCCCCCCCCCCCCCCTTCCATCTTTTTTCTCCTTCCCATTCATCTTTTTATTTTTTTTATGCTGTTGAGCATGTTCTACTTGACAACGGGGTGAATAGGTGAGGAGGATTTGCATTTGATTACAAAGCGTACACAATGTTTCGGGGCTTTTTGTTTTTTTTCCGTGGAACATAATCGTTGAGTATAAGCAATTTGCTCTCGCCGGGTTTTTCAAGATGCTTCGTGAATGCTCCATTTACAAATGAACAGGGGGTTGATCCAAGTGAAGCCTTCATTTTGGGAGATATTTATTGGATTTTTTTTTCCCTTCCCCTGCCAGAGGGGACGGACAAGTGGCTCAGATGTTTGGATATGTCAGCACATTTTTGCTTTCACCTGCCTTTTTGGGACCTCCGCCTGGCTTCAGCTGTGCCTCCTCAGCCTAAATTTTTTATTTTTTTTTTTCGTATTTTTGATTTTATTTTTTTAAGCGAGAGGGGTTGCCAGGTCCAGAGTACACGCAGAAACGCATTCCTTCCCTCCGTTCAGCACACGCTCGGGCCTCGTCTCAGCGCGGCGTAAATCCTCCATGGATTCCTCGTGTGCATCCATCGACGAGGCTGATAAAGGGCGCCTGGCCTTTGTTTGTTTTTGCCAAGGCTACAGTTATTATATCCAGTACAGGTGTGTGTCATTTCAAAGCATTTGTTGTTTCAGTGGGCCTGAGGTTTGAAAAGGTGGGCTTTAGTTAGTCCGCCTGTTTTTTTTTCTCGTTTTTCTCTCTCTGAGAACACGTACAGTAGCCTCCGCGTCAAGGTAGACGACCTCCACTCTCTTTGTGTAACCGCTACTGTACGCAGCTAATTGGAAAAGTGAAAAGCAAAGAAAATGGAGACTACGGCCGTGAGACGGATTCGGCGAAAGGAGTCTGCGTTGAGTGAAGCCGCAAGCGTTCCAGGGTTGGAATAGGAAAACCTGCTTTGAGCATTTTCTGCGACTAACATTCAATTCAAGTCTTGGACAGGTCTGAATAGGTGCACGATACCTTTTACTCCAGATCTATGATTTCATTTAAATCCAGCACTGAGCCAGAGAGGTGTCAGCTGCAAACCCTCACTGAGAAACATGAGACGGCTGATAATTAACTTCAGCGAGATGGCATGTGTAGACAAGAGCCTCATTTTCTGATTCAGCTGATAAGAACGTACGTTTAGCTTAAAATGCAACCAGTTCCTGTATTTATATTTAAATATATATGTATAACTTATGTTCCTACATAAGTTGTTCCCATTGGCAAATCCGTGCCTCCAACGTGACTCGTGAAGGTCAGGGGTCACGTCCACTGGGCAGCACTCGAAGAGTTTCAGATGTTAGACCTTGCTGAAATCAAATGTTCCCAGACTGTGGAACCAAAACAAAAAAAAAAGAACAGAGGGAGTTGTGGCATTTTGACTCTTGATACGGAGTCAGACAGGAAGAGGAGAGGAAGCCGAGAGGGAGGAGTGAAAACGGAACTGAAGGCCAGAGGTGGCATCGTTTACACAGCGTTAGTTGAGTTGAGTCTTCAGGTGTGTGTGTGTGTGTGTGTAAATGTACTAAACTCCCGACTAATGCCGAAAACATCTCCCATTGACTCCTATAGTCGCTCCCAGCCCAGACTGAAACAGCAGTGAACCAACCACCAAGTGTCTAATTAGGCCACTTTAGCATGTTAGTCCGCTCCAGCTGCTGCTGTTTATCTTTCTTATGAAATGCTGAATAGGCTTTTTTTTCCCCCTTTGTTACATTTTCTCCAGGGCAGAAAATAGTCGATTTTTATCGTGTTTTTTTTTTCTATCCTGTTATTGCATTTTTTTTTTCTTCCTGCCTGGGGTTTGATTATATGTTTTCCTTGCTGATGATGCAGTATACAGTAGATGTCGAACTGCCCCGGCTACAGAGTTGTTTTATTTGGCTGTAGCGTTGGATGGCCAGCTACCCTACCCCCTATTTTTGCCTGTTCTGTTTCTCCTCTTGACCGAGAATGACAGAATGTGGCAATGGGAGGAAATGATTCTGCTGACTCCAAACGTGGGCCTCGGCTCCATCATATCCTCCGCCACGGCACACTTACCGTGGAGAGCGTTCACTTACACCGCTCTCGATTGGATGGAGAGAGGCCAGCTTGCCTTTGCTGAAGCCTCATTTCCCCGCTCCACTAAACCCGTGGCCCAGTATGATGGTTTTTTAAAGCAGGGAAAGCCACAGCACCCCCCCCTCTCTCAGCTTCATCATCTATGTGTGCGGTCTGAGGAAAAAAAAAAAAAAAAAGTTAATGTGAGGTAAAAACTGCCACAGAGGAATTCAGATCCCCTGGGTTTGGCATCGGATACACTGACCAGGCATGGGAATGCTTTCCTTGATTTATTTTCAGTTATTGCTCTTTTTTTTCTTAATATTGCTCTTTCCTTTTTCTCCCCCAATGTTTTTTTTCCTCCCTCCTCCCTCCCCCCCCCCCCCCCCCTCCGCCACAGAGGAATTCCCCTGGGTTTGGCATCGGATACACTGACCAGGCATGGGAATGCTTTCCTTGATTTATTTTCAGTTATTGCTCTTTTTTTTCTTAATATTGCTCTTTCCTTTTTCTCCCCCTCTTTTTTATCCCTCCCCCCCCCCCCGCCCTCCCCCCCCCCCCCCGCTCTCTTTTTTTGGCTGTTGTTTCTTTTTTTCTTATTCGTCTGTCTGTGTGTTATGCACTGTGGGATCCGGTCCCGGCCGGCCTTCGCTTCCCATCGACAAAGAAACGGACGCTAATTTTAATCATTCCACTAACGCAGATTAGTCTTTGATCAAAGCCAACGCTGGGGAAGCGACTGCAGCGTTCCACTTCAGAGGGAGTAGTAATTGTGATTGGGGGACTCAGGCAGAGCTGGATCCCCCCCACCGGAGAGCCGTTAGACTCCAGCCCTTTTAATGCGTGTATATTCCTCTTCGCCAACACTTTACATGTTGTGCAGTACACGAGAGCTGGACTCAGACGCTCCCTGCCTTTGAATGTAAATGTTTTGTTTTTGGTCCACTTCAAGGCCGAGATTTTACTCACACAAGTCTGTGTGTGTGTGTGTGTGTGATTACATCACCAACACACTTTCCAGAGATCCCAGCCACTTCGCTGGATGTAGCGAGAGGAAGGGAAAAAATACTGATGAATGGCTGTTGGAGACGCATATAAAACATGCTCTCTGGTGTTTTATCAGAAGCTCCACAGGGCGCGACTCTGGGACCCCCTGACCTTTGGAAATGAGCGTGAAGCAGTTATTCTCAGGTTCAGTGGTGTGGTGAACGGGCTGTAGTAGCTCCTGATTTCGGCTCTGACAGCCTTGGAACATGGTGTAGGCATCCTGCATGTGTGCATCACTTTCGTTGGTTCACGTAGAATATGAAAATCCTGTTCTGCTAAAAGTATTAGTCTGTGCTGTTCAAGTTTTTTTTTTCCTCCCTGGCTTGGCTGTTTACAGCCAAAAAATTGTAATCCCGGCTCCAAAGGGCCGTTTCTCTTCTCCCTCCGGTCCCTGTGACTTTGAACAATAATGAGTATTGGACCTCCTCCACCTCTGGATCCTCAGTTCCGGGGACGATAACGCTAACACACACACAAAGGCCGCGTGTTATCCCCGCACAATACTCAACCTTCACATTCACAGCTGCAGTGAATAATAACTCGCTTCGCTATTACTCTGCCAACACGCTATTTTTCATTGTGGCCCCTTCGAGGTCACCGTGACATTTCTTCCTTCCGCCTACCACGTCCCCTCCGCAGCTATTCGGCTTTAAGCAAGTGCAGAGCATTTTTTTTGTCACTAGTGTAATAAATGTGTTTCACACTATATTGCTGATACTCCAGGGCATATACTGTATTCCGCCGCCCGTGAACACTGAATACTGTTTTTTGCTGAATTTCAAAAATGTTCTCTCAACTTTCTACAGAGAGAAAAAAAAAAAAATAGGTCATCTCTGGCGTCCTTGTTGAATTCACTGCTGTGATCAAAGATCAACCTGAACGTGTTCACGCTCGTGTGTTTTGGGATGGAGAAGTGGCTGCTCCGCTCCCAGCGCACTGAGTCACAGGAAACCAGCCAGTTGCTGATTTTCCACCATATCCCAGCCAGCACTGCTTCCTGCACGGGGGGTTCACACGGAACGGGGCCGGAAGGCAGGCATGTGCGCACCGATACAGCCAGTCACTCGCTCGGTTTTTTCCCAGCATGCACTCTGAGCCGGGTCCTGTCCCGACATGGCCCGCCTCGCGCACCAGAGGAGGATCAGGTGGATCTCACACACACACACACACACACAAGCAGGCGTGAGGCTGAGTTAATGCTTACTGCAGCGCTCACTAGTGTATTTATTATTTATTATTCATATTGCTCGTCCTTGTTTGGACTTGCATACCAATGTAGTGGAAGCTTTTCTCAGCGCTGCGGTTTTCTGCATTCAGGACGTGCAGGATTTAAAGTTGTCGTGTATTTTCTTATTTAACGTGGTATTTCAAACCTCATTCCCGAAGTTAACGAAGAGGAGCAAAGTGTTATTTCGCGCGGCTGCTCATTGACGGGAACATGTGAGCATATTTCTCCGTGAACACCATAAAACGTACAATTTGTTCAAGATTTACTGTCGAACGTCGCGGCTCGCAGCTCTGCTCCAGTGGCGGCACGCGCTCTTCGGTCCCTGGCTTCTTGTTAAAACGACTCACAGTCTGGTGTGTACACACGCACACTCACGCACGCAGAGAGGGGGCCACACCATCGATGTGTGTTTGCGGTGTGCGGAGTCTTCACTTGAAACCAAAAAACTCTGCTTGGCTGACGCATGTGTGCTTCTGTGTGAGTCAGCGTCCCCCTTTTCCTCAGCGTGCCTCTCATCCACAGGGAGATGGGGCTGAGGAACCGGCCGCAGACTTTGATTCTGTGGCGCTTTATCACCTCTGATGAAATGAGAGCGACCAGACAGAGAGAGACTGTTTGAGGCTTTGTTTATAATGCATTTGTTAAAAGGGCCTCCAAAGAAAGAGGCTGAAAATGGGCATTGAACTATTCTTCAACCACTTGGCTTGTAAAGGCAACAATGGCTGAAGATCATCCTTCTCCCGCTGGCAGGAAACCCAGGTATGAAAAGCAGAGAAATAATAAATATAGCGCATTATATTACCGTGGCACATTTAATGGACCCCAGGGCGGGCAGAGGCAGGGGATGTGTTCAGGGCCACCGCCGGTCCTGAGTGAGGTTTCCTTCCTCCTGTAACAGTGTGGGCGACAAACAATGCCACCGCCACATTAACGAGGGACTACGTGTTATGTTACCGTGGAAAGGTCAGCGTTATATGAAAGAGCTGCTGCTGCTGACCCTGAGCAGACGAGGGATTTTGCTTCCGACCTGCACCTCAGGACGTGGGTCATAGGTCATAAAAAAGAAAAGAAAAGAAAAGGGGGCTGAGCCAATCGATGCTTTGTGCGCAGCTCTGCGATGTAATACCATTTTACGAAAAGAAATTAAAAATACCCACAATCAATATGTGGCGGGTCAGTTGTTGACGTTGCGGAGGGGGCACCACACTCGCCTACACACTGTTGAAACCGTGCGGTTTAACGTGGGCGGGACCTCCACCCGAGTGCTTGGTCCGGGACCCATGGTAATGTGCAGGTTTGAACCTGGGCCACAGACCTGGTGATGGATCCGTGAGTGTGTTTATGTGTGTGTGTGTGTGTTTGGGTTTTGTGCGTTCTCTCTCTTGGTGTGTTTGTCTGAACGTCAGAGCAGGCCAGCCGTGAAACATCGAGCGCAAAAAAAAAAAAGAAAAAAAAATGTCTGTTGTCCCGGGCCAGCGAGAGAAATGAAATCAGCCGCATGTCCGCTGGCACGGAGACAAGCGCGCGCAAATCACAGCTGCGCACGTCGCGCCACGTGACGGCGGGGGAAGACGAAGGCGTGCGTGTCTGCCGCTGAATCGGTGCACGGCTAACTGGGCTGGATCAGGCTCGATTGGAGGTGTATCTGTTTATTTATTTATTTAAATTTCATTTTTAATTTATTTTTTTCCTCATTGCTGGGTCCATGCACGCTTCCAGGGAACACCGATCACACAAACCCCTTGTGTCCTGGTTAATGGCATTGACAGATCATTGACTTTTCAGCATGAACAGAACCACAGCCGGCGAGTATCCACGGTTACGTGTCCGCGTTACATCACACACACACACACACACACTGGAAAAAAGAAAACCCCATTCTCACCTCCACCTGTCTGGCTCTTATCCTCCTTTAAGCCAGGCAGCCATTCCCTGTGATTTTTTTTTTTTTTTTTTTTTTTGGAGTGCTGAGTGTGTTTCATGCTCCTCCTCCAGTGTTTTGGGTGTGAGCCAGCCCACAGCCGGCCTCCTCCTCTCAGCCGGCCGCTGATTACCGCGCTACACCCGGCCCGATCATACGCTCCTCACATGAAACAGTGGCAGCAGAAATTGGAGGGATTACGTTGACTGACGGGATTCCCACCACCACCCCCCACCCCCCTCCGCCCCCCTCCCACACACACATACACACAGACTCAGAAAATCTTACATAACCAGTTATGGTGGGGGGTTTTTTTTGTGGGGGGGGGGGGGGCGGGGGGCTGGTGAGTGCTGCGAGAAATAACGCGTCTCTTTGTGGCATCATATGCATTTGGAGAGAGATAATAGTGTCGGTGTCAATTTCTACTTCGCCTCCTTTTTTT
>JAFBJU010000601.1:1990006-1992506 GCA_016785305.1 Colistium nudipinnis
TTTTTTTATGTTGGGGTTTTTTTTTTTTGGGGGGGGGGGGGGCGGGGGGCTGGTGAGTGCTGCGAGAAATAACGCGTCTCTTTGTGGCATCATATGCATTTGGAGAGAGATAATAGTGTCGGTGTCAATTTCTACTTCGCCTCCTTTTTTTTTCCCCACCTCCTCCTCCTCCACCTCCTCGCACCTCTCCATCCCCGCCGGCCCCATCCAGTGTGCCGGTGGGAATTTGCTCCCGATAATAGTGGACGTGGCGTGCCAGCTTCTCTGGAGCTGTGGCCGTAACGGGCTTGTTACTCAGCTGGAGCGGTGGCTGCATGTTTCCTTCCTTCCTTCCTTGTTTCCTTCCTTCCTTCCTTCCTCCCCCCTCTGTTTGACTTTCTTTCATCTCTCTATCACCCCCTATCACCCACTCAGGCTTTATTTTGCTTTTGTCCATCTCACCGGCCGTCACTCAATGATTCCGCCCCCCCCCTTATCTAAGTTCCTCCCTAGATGTATTTCTTTCCTCGCCTCACGCCTTTTCCTCCCTCCTCCCTCCTCCCTATCCGTCTGCCTTCTCTCCATCCTCCCGGCCCCCCCCGGCCACTCTCCTCCCCAGAGTGAGACGGATGATGAAGCAGGGAGTGGGAGAGTGACTGAATGCAACGGGGAGAATGTGCGCTGACAGAAATGGAGGACATTTTCTTTTGGGGCCTGTGATCTTCTTCATTAATCTGGAACGCCCCGCACTGCATGGAACATATTTCAGCTCCATTACGGAGCGTTTCCTTGACGCGATTATTTGACGGCAGGCTGGGCCCATGGCTTGATGGAGTAACCGCTCGGCAAAGGTCAGAGTCCAAGCTTTGTTTGGCTTTGAGTGCAGCTGTAGGCAGATAACGCTTCTGCAGGGAGACTCCGCAGATAAGGAGAGCAAATACCCAGCAACAGACACACACACACACACACACACACACAGCAAATGCGCACGCGTGCGCACACTGGGGTCACGCTGCGGCCTGCCCTTGTTTTGGTCGGTGTCGTGTGTGTGTATTTTCCTCGTTAGGGTTGGACTCTGCGGCGCATTAATGACCCAGAGTTTATGTAATCTGATTGCAGCGGGGCCCGGGGCCAGCTTTGCCGCTTACTCATCCCTCCGTTGCGGCGCACTCCGTGCAGGACGCGCGATTGCCTGCTCACTCAGAGCGATCTGTTCCCCCCCCCCCCCCCCCCCCCCCCCCCCCCCCCCCCCCCCCCCCCCCCCCCCCGAGCGATCTGTTCCCCCCCCCCCCCCCTCCTCGAGCTGTCCCCCTGCACCTGCTACCTGGCGCACACCAGCCGAGTCCGTTTGTCTGCTTCGGCGTGCGGCTTCAACGCGTCGTTCGATTTGGCCGGAACAGAAGCGGCTTCCGACCTGAGGAATGCGTGCATCTAATTAAACAACCACACGTTTTTTGTATACGGTACATGTATGTGCGTATCTATATCTCACATCTCTAATGCATTCATACAAATGCCATCCACTTTTCCCATTCACCACCGCATCGCTCCGCATGCAGCTTTCATTATGCCACCGGATTGAATTTCAAAGCAGCGTCAGCGACATGTTGCAGGAATAGTGAAGACCCGCCCCTTTCCTGAAGTGTGTCACCTGTCCGTCAAAGAGGCCGATTCCCATCCCATCCCGTGTTCGAGCCGAAGGTGATCCGCCTCATCCCCGTGTTCTCCAGCCACTTCCCGCTGGGTTGGTTTTCCTCGCCCACTGAGGATTCCCTCTTCCTCCTCCTCCAACTGTGGCCCCTTTACAATTTAGATTTATGGAAATGCCTCCTCATAGAAATCTGCATTCGGCGGTTGACGGACAGCCATGACGAGGCGTACAGGGAAGTGGGAATGCCTGAGAAAAAAAATCCCGCCTCAGGATTCTACCCACGATTTAATAGGAAAAGCACACTGAGGCTGTGGGTTGTGTCGGCGGGAACGAGGATTGTGGGGGGGGGGAAAAAGGAAGAATTTCGTTTGTGTGCATGTACGCTGGATGTGTGTGTGTGTGTGTCTATATTTGTGCGTGCCTTTGATTGAGGGTGAAGATGTGTGCCAGCATGAAAGTGAACGTCTGTGTGTTTGGTCGGAGGAGGCGGCGGCGGCTGTGGGAGGGGGAAACAAAAATCATTAGCATAACAATGACATTGTAATCTCTCTCGGTGGATGTCACAGATTTGAGGCTGTAATACCATTGTGTTTTTGCTCAAACAGGGTTTGAAGTGTGTGAAGCGGCGGCGCTCGGCAGAGTCGGGAGGTTAAAGGAAAGATTAGATACACGTGCCCCTGTTTGCGTTCAGGGATAAGCAGCGACGGAGAGACTCCATTATTCCTGTGTCATGGTGACATGCTGCTTTTTTTTTTTTTTTTTGTGTGTGTGGGCCCGGGGGGGGGGGCGTCTTTTAACAATCTCTCACCTGCAGTCATTGGAATAATAACTCCAGGGGGCGGGGGGCCCAAGTGCAGTCAAGTACTTTGA
>JAFBJU010000601.1:1995006-2000373 GCA_016785305.1 Colistium nudipinnis
CAGCTGTTGCCACAACATGAGGGAGTGATGCGTATATTTCCCTCCCCACGCAGAGGGGGGAAGAAGAGAGAGAAATAAGAAAAAAAAAAAGAAGGGAGATGAAAAAAAAAAAAGATGGATGAGGGTAAATGTTGTATACACATATACGATTAAGGGGTGGGGGGGGGGGGCAGTGAAGCTCTAAAGGGCAAAAGGCTTCATTGAAGCTCTAAAGGGCAAAAGGCTTCAGGGCTTGAGGATAAAAAAAGCTGTCTCAGCAGGAGGCTGATTATTCCACCAAAGGATCCACTTTGCACATCCAGCACAAGTACAAACTCAAACAAAGGAGCATAGGCAGCTGTACCGCAAAGGGGGGGGGGGGGGGGGCGGGACCGCAAAGGGGGGGGGGGGCGCTAGCTCTCACTGCTTTTATTTTCCCTTTTTTTTAGTGGCAATGACACTTTTATGACCATGCTAATAAAATGCTCTTGGGACAGAGGGAACCCCCCCCCCCACACACACACACACACACATACACACGCAAACACACACTCCACCGCCTTCACCCATGCCATGAACAGCTTGACCGGGCCTGAGGACCCGTGTTTATGGACACACGGATCAATACGCTCCCTAAGGGTCTATATTTAAGTCTGGGTTTAGTAGCATGGCCGTTGATCATTTTGGAGGAGGAGGGGAGGGGGAGATAGGGCGCTGAGTTGACCATTACCAGATATGGAGTGGGGGGGGGGGGGGGGGGCAGGGGGAATCCCAAAACCACCTCTGCAAATCCAGCTCTCCTCGGTGGTAGCCTGGATATGCCGCAATCTCTCCGTACAACACTTCCTTTTTTTTTTTTTTCCCCCCCAACGTCAATTGGCAGTTCATGTTCATTTAAAGGCACATCCGCTGATTATTCCAGCCACCTCTTTCACCCTTGATTCTCCGCTGCTTGAAATGCAAATTCTCCGAGCGTGACAAACGACGCAGGGCCGGCTACGGCACGTCGGAGCCCCCCCCCCCCCCCCCCCCCCCCCCCCCCCCCCCCCCCCCCCCCCCCCCCCGCCCCCCGGCGTGCCCACTTTGCTCCTCGGCTTTCCTCCTCCATCTCCACGCTAATCAACCCGCGCCTAATCACACTTGATTTTGGGATGCACCGCCATTGTCTGCACTTGTTAGCCCCCTTGCACTTCTGGGCACCGATGGAGTACGTTGATAACACCCGGCCAAATGAGACACACTCTCACACACAAAAAACAAAAACACACACACACACATACACACACACACATACTGTATATTCCGTTGACTGGGGCTTTTAGGAGGAAGCAGATGCAAAAACCCATGGATGATTCATTTTAAAGATGACTCGTGATTAATCCCTCTACAATCCCATCTTGTCAGCAGGAGATAAATAGAATAAAAGGATAAAAAAAACAAAAAACAAAAGCAATTTTAAGAGCAGCATAATTAATAGATTGTGAATCCCACCCCCCCTTTTTAAAGAGAGTGGAGGGCTGGGGGGAAGTGGCTCCCAAATTTTTCCCACTTTGTTCCAGTAATAAGATCCAGGCAGTCCTTTTTCCAATGGACGAGAGCACCAAGTCCCAGGGACAGGCTGCGCAGAGATCCGTCCCCCACGGTTTATGGCACACAGAGATATATCTGCAGCCCCGGATGAGCATGGATGTGTGAGCTGCACACTGTGCTTGATGTTGTGTTTTAAAAGATAGATATGGAAAAGGGGGGCGGGGGGGTGATCGAGCTGCTGGTCGATGTAGGATCATTTAATGTTGGATATTTGTTGCTGCTTTCAACAAAAGTTGCTTTTTTTCTATTGCCGCAATATTTCACCGGAGATTGATTTCATTACCGCCGTTTTATAGCTGAACATTCGAAAAAAGGCAAAATTAAAGCCGTTTGTCATGATAATTTGGATTTGTGGGTCATAAATATTGCGTTTTAACTTTTCCAGACTTTGATCATTTTTTATTCATGTCCAATTCATTTTTAAGTGGCTTTTTTGGGAAATGTTAGCGTGGATGTTGTGTTCTTAGAAACCCTCTCAGCTCAGCCTGTGAGCCGCAAGCGTGACTCGGGTCATTTGGAATGTGCGCCACGATGGTTTCCGCCAATTGTGTTTGTGAACCTCCAGCACCTTTCTCCTTCATACTCGTACTGAATCGTCCTCTGACCTTTTCCTTAATGAAGAACCGTTTTCCACTTGGCCACATGTGTTTCCTTTATTTTGAAAGGTGACTCATACTATTCGGTATCTAACATCTCCTCTCTTGTTTTTTTTTGGTCTCCAGAAATATGTGAAGACCCCTCGCGAACCTCTGACCTGAAAGCTAGCCTTCCGAAGAACAAAAAAGAGGTGAAGGTTTCCTCTCTTCTTCTACTTTAAATCCGTTCTCCCTGTTTCCTCTGCACTTCCTGAACCATGGAGGGCCGGCGGGCTGCACGCAGGACTTTATCACCCGACCCTAACCTGGGAGCCGTGGTTACTCTCCTGGGCCTCTGGCTCTTGGCGTCCCCCGTCCTGTGCAGCGGGCAGACTTTCACCACTTTCCACCCGGAGCGCCGGGAATGGCTCTTCAACCACCTGACGGTCCACCAGACCACGGGCGCACTGTATATCGGAGCGGTCAACCGCGTCTACAAGCTCTCGGGCAACCTGACCCTGCTGGTGTCTCATGACACGGGCCCCGAGGACGACAACAAGGCCTGCTACCCGCCTCTGATTGTGCAGCCCTGCTCCGAGCCACTCGTCTCCACCAACAACGTCAACAAACTCCTCCTGATCGACTATTCCCAGAACCGGCTGCTGGCGTGCGGCAGCCTCTACCAGGGAGTGTGCAAGCTCCTCCGATTGGACGACCTCTTCATCCTGGTGGAGCCCTCGCACAAGAAGGAGCACTACCTGTCCAGCGTGAACCAGACCGGGACCATGTACGGGGTCATCGTGCCCTCGCAGGGACAGGACGGGACGCTGTTCATCGGCACGGCGGTGGACGGGAAGCAGGACTACTTCCCCACCATCTCCAGCCGGAAGCTGCCCCGCGACCCGGAGTCTTCGGCCATGCTGGACTACGAGTTGCACACGGACTTTGTGTCGTCCCTGATCAAGATCCCGTCGGACACGCTGGCCCTGGTCTCGCACTTTGATATCTACTACGTGTACGGCTTCGCCAGTGGCAGCTTCGTCTACTTCCTGACCGTGCAGCCGGAGACGCCGGAAAACAGCATGTCGTCCAGCGGCTCCGCCAGCGACCTCTTCTACACCTCGCGCATCGTGCGCCTCTGCAAGGACGACCGCAAGTTCCACTCCTACGTCTCGCTGCCCGTGGGCTGCGTGAAAAACGGCGTGGAGTACCGCCTCCTGCAGGCCGCCTACCTCGGCAAGCCAGGGCGCGTCCTCGCCGCCTCGCTGGGCATCGGAGCCCAGGACGACGTGCTCTTCACCGTGTTCTCCAAAGGCCAGAAGCAGTTCCACCGGCCGCCAGACGACTCGGCGCTGTGCGTCTTCACCATCCGAGACATCAACGCACGCATCAAGGAGCGCCTGCAGTCCTGCTACCAGGGAGAGGGGAACCTGGAGCTTAACTGGCTGCTGGGGAAGGATGTGCAGTGCACCAAAGCGGTGAGTCAACACATACACACTCAATTACTGATTCATGACTTAAATGCGCCTGATATCTGACATGCATATAATCCAGGGTGGTCCCAATCTGCTTTTACTGAGAAAGGATTATTTATGCCGTTTTGCATAAATAATGATAAACCATAAATGTTTTTTTTACGAGAAATTTTATGGAGAAGCAGGATGTTGTTTTCCCCGTGTTGTAATCTGCCTCAGCCAATGAAGAGACAATAGAATTAAATGCAATTCAAGTTTTTATTTGTATCCTACTAAATAACAATCAAATGATTCATTGTCTCAAGGCACTCTACAGAATGAGGTCAAGACCCTCGGAGAGAAAGCCAACAGTTCCCACAATAAACAAGCACTTGGCACTAGCAGAGTGGCCAGGCCAAAAAAAAAAAAAAAAAGGGAAAAAAACGCCCATTAATGTTCAAAGCATCATTAATACACAAACTGTACACTACAGCGCTCGTAATCGCATAAATGGCCCGGCAACATTGACATCGTGTTTCCGTTCCCAAAAGTAAGATAGTGAACGGAAAGAAAGTTTCGGGGCGTGTGCCGTAATGAAACCAAAATAAACCCAGCGGTCATCAGGAAATGCTCGCGAATGCCTGGTGAAGCATGCTGGTATCAGATGAGTCTCACACTACATGCAATCCTGGTGAAAAGAACGTTTCACTCCGAGAGATTGGTCAATTGCAGGATGAAAGGGAATTTTCCTTTTCTTCGTCTTTTATAATGAAAGTGATAATCCATCCAATGCTGCCGTAGATAGCACACCGGGGCTATTCCTCCTCCAGCCCCAATTATCCCGTAATACAAGGCTGCGTCTCATGTTACATGTTGTCACGTAGAATTAAGTATCTTGATTTCTCCCCGTTTCCCAGGAGGCCGCAGTCCTCGCTGCTTTTGATTCACTAATTGCTACGAGGAACATAAAAAAAATATATTAAGAATTAATGACTTGCTAAGCGTGCTAGTGTGTGCGTGTGTGTGTGGATGTGTGAAAAAAGGCTTTCGATTGTTGTGTGTACGGATTGTGTGGCATTGGTCTTCTTTAACTCGTATTCCCATTATGGTTGCCGCCACCGATCATCTTCCTCTGTCGATAATCCTACCCCAGGGCACTTAATTGACCCGTCTTATTAAAATCACTAAATTCCCCATTAGCCGAATGTCAGAGGTGATTGTGGGGATGACGGAGACATTATTACCCACCAGCTCGCTTTGGTTGTTATTAACCGGGCTGAGGAGGCGGCATGAAGCGGAGTACGAGGTTGGATGGAGAAACGGTGACGACGGAGTTTCATTTCGAACCTTTCCTCAGTTTCCCCGAAGAAATCCTCCAATCATCTGACGCTATGCTCAGAGGGATTCGAGCCCAGACCTGCCAATCTGCACCTCCCACTCCATTCTTTAGACATGTGGTACTGTCAGTACCATTTCCATTCCCTTCTCATTATACAGCAAGTGTGTGTGTGTGTGTGGGTGTGTGTGTGTGGGTGTGTGTGGGTGTGTGTGGGTGGGTGTGTGTGGGTGTGTGTGTGTGTCTCTGTATGTGTGTGTGTGTGTGCGTGTGTGTGTCTCTGTATGTGTGTGCGTGTGTGTGTGTGTCTCTGTGTGTGTGTGTGTCTCTGTGTGTGTGGGTGTGTCTCTCTGTCTGTGTGTGGGTGTGTGTGTGTCTGTGAGTGTGTGTGGGTGAGCGTTTGTGTGTGTGTGTGTGTGTGTCTGTGTGTGTG
>JAFBJU010000601.1:2010791-2018334 GCA_016785305.1 Colistium nudipinnis
CTACAGCCGCGGTCGGTATTGTGTGGTTTCCAAAAACGTCAGGAGCCATGGTGTCGTTAGTATTTGGGACGCCACATCAAACCATCCACTGGCTGCCCAGATCCATGTCTTCCTGGTTAGGCATTAAAACATGAAACAAGTTCAAGTATGGGCGAATATTCCACTATGTTTTTTTTTTTTTTTTCTCTTAATGAGAAGCGGCCTCTTTCATTCTTCCGAAGCAGGCCGTCACTGTCACTTTTTTAATGGGCAACAAGGTTTTCGTCTGCAGCCTATGACGACATCCTGGATAGAACATTTCAAATGTGTAGAAATTCCTATCAGTTGTTGCGTGGCTGTAATTGATCTTTTACCATGGAAACGGGTGTATCTTGCCCACCACGGGCAAGTCTGAAAGCTCCAGTGACTTTCAACAGCTGTATTAATTAAAGAGAAAACGCCTCTCCCCGTCAGATGAACTTAAAGCAATCTTGAAGTGCTTGACTCTTGTCTTCTTGAGTTTGCAGCTCGCATGGAGTAAGATTTTATGACCATTTTTAATCTTCTTTTATTCCCAACTGGACATGCTGAAGTACACAAAAAGAGAACAAAAAATGACAAAAATAGATCAGTGACCAGCGTCTGTCAGAGTGGATGTTTGGCTCGGTGCCAGGCCTTATTGATTTGCTTTACAAAGCACTTGAATGGGCCAGATAACTGTGATTAGCCAATTCATTACTGCTGGCTATTAGAGTGCTCGGAAATTAGATAAATGACAACAGGAAGGACACACGGAGGGAGGGAGGTAGAGAGAAACTCTAACTTTGTAAACTTGAAACTGAAACTGTGTCCCACAACAAAAATCTTGGTGAAGTTCCCGATTCATTTGTCTCTACTTTACATGCGGCGGAACGATCGTCCTTATTCGGAAAAAATAGCATGCATTGTTGGCGCGCGCCTGATGGCATGCATAATGACTCCATTACTCAAGAAAAGCATTCCTCTCATCTACTTGTACAAATGTTGCACTTCCATTTGGAGAGGCCATTTTTTTTTTTTTTGTATCCAAGTCGCCGGGCTCTAATAGATCTCAGAAATGTGTTGGGGGGGGGGGGGGGGGGGGCTATGATGATAAACTAAACTGTGGGGGGGGGGGGGTGCTATGATGATAAACTAAACTGTTGTGTCTGCGCGGAGGCAAAGTGAGTGTGACAGCGACTAATGTTTCTGTCTGATACTCCGTCTCCTCCACTTCACACCAGACAGCCGCCGCGGTTGTTGTTGTCGTTGTTATCGGGCCGCGTACGGTGAAGCTGCTCCGGCTGACGGCATTGTTTTAATGCATTTCTGTGGATCACGCTGTGTTTACAGGAAGCTTTCCCTCCTCTGCTATTCGATATGTGTTTCCACGCTGTGATTATCATTTATTATGAGTGCTGGTGCTATAGGAATCAGGGCCGTGTTGGGGTTTTTTTTTTCTTTGCGGTTTCCTTTTCAGATCTTTTTTTTTTTTTCCTTCAATTTCAATTTCCTTCAAACGTATCCCCCTTGTTTTCTGTCTCTCGCTCCGACTGCACTGCTGCGAGCTAACTCCACCCTGCCATCGGCCTAATGAACAGTGATACAGCGCTAATAGCGTGTGATAATAATTCCCACCACGGGTAATCTGCGCTCCACCAGCCTTTACCTGCTCCGTACTCTCGACGGCTGAATATCAGCTGTCAGCCTGGACTCTTCTTCTTCTTCTTCTGCTACTTTATAGTCCAGCCATCCCACTTAATGTGATTGGACAGTTCCTTCTGCGCAGCTTGTAAAAGGTTCTACGGCGCGTTGGCCAGAGAGTCCACACCAGGTCTCCTGCTGGTATCTGCTGTTTTCTTTCTTTTTTTTTTTTTATGTCTTTAGTCCCATAACTCCACTCAGATTCACATTCACCATCCTTACTTTATTGTCATATAAGTTTTGTTATAAGGTTATAGTTGACTTTTGCTATGTCCTTGGTGGAGGCCGGAGCTCGTGTCCAACCCATCAGAGCAGAGACAACGCCAGCGTTTGAAGTAGCGACAGATGAAGACGAGTGAGAGTCCAGGCGCCAGCTGTTGTTGGACGGTAGGGCCAGAAGAGAAAAATATAGCTCTGTGTAAAATATGTCACATGTCAGAATGTGTGTGTGTGTGTGTTGAGGGGGGGGATTTGTGGGCAGATTCATTTCAACTGGAACAGGGACAAGTGCCGGGTTACAAGTGAACATAGCAAGGTCGTGTGTGTGTGTGTGTGTGTGTGTGTGTGTGTGGGGGTGGGTGGGTGCTGGAACAGTACCTGCAATCAGGGCCAGTGCATTAACAAGGCCGTGGTATCAAAGCTCAGAGCAGGAGCCGGGAGGCCTCCTCCCGTCACAGGTCAGCTCAGCCACCGCTGTTACTCATTAAACTCTAATGGTTAGCGGTTGGGAAAACATTATGGCAGCCTGTGGTGAGTTGACTTAATGTGAGGGGTCAGGGCCAGAGGTAAAGGGGGTGTGACATCCCCTCCGCTCCCCGACACGGGTGTGCCGCGTCGGCTCGGATTAGCCGCGGAGGCGACGATTTGACGGAACCGCCATCAACATTCCTGGCTTTTTTTTTTTCTCTGTCTTCGTTTAAAAAAGAAAAAAAGAAAAGGGGGAGTTGAGTATTTGTCATAGCGGAGTGTTTGGGTGCTGCTGGAGGCAGCTGTCAGCTCAGTGGGGTGTGTGAATGGAGAGGAGGTGTGTCGCACATATGTTTTTGTGTGTTTGACCTATATTAGCCGACTGTGATGAACAATTAGCCGAGAAACAGACCAACACATTGAAAAACCCTCCTCGTGTCAGTCAGACGCTGTGATTGGAGGGCAGATGTCTGGTCGGCATCATATTTTTTCGTGCTTGCCTGACGGTATTGTGTCTGCTTATATATATTTTGTGTATTTCCTGACGTTTGTCTACCCGTTTGTTTCTGTTTCGGTTTTGTACACACACAGATTTCTCCAAACTTATTTGTATGAGAGGTGTGCGGGTAAGAACAAAAAAAAAACTCCCTTGATCATACATTCTAAAGACACGATGTATTTCCCTCTCTTTCAAGAGTGTTTCATCACACACTAATGCATGCACACACATGCACTCATTGGGGTGGTGGGGAGGGGGGGGGGGGCTATGCCGGGGGGGGGGGGGGGGGGGGGGGGGGCTATGCCTTCCAAGTGATGAGGAAATGAGAAACACTCATGTCATGGGTTTTTGCCCAAATAAGAGCAAAATGTTGTGGTGTGATGAACACTTGGATGGAAGTATTTGGGGGTTAGGGTTAAGGGGGGGGATGGGGGGGAGGGATCGCGGATGACTGCGCCCCCCCCCTACCAGGGTCCCGAGGTGAAAGGGGATACCACGGTGTTTGGGTTCTGCCATGCTGCGAGTGCTGTCCTCTTTAAAGAAGACACACTTGAACAAAGTGTGGCGGATCAGATTAGCGTGGCTGATGGGGTTTTGGTTTTTTTTTTCCCCCCCAGCAGGTCGCTGGCTCCCACTGTCTGAACATCTTGACTAGGAAACGCACACCACGCTGAGCAACAGAAGGATATAGACACACAGTTGTTGCCAAGCTTTAGTTGGAAGAACGATGATGTCGGAACACTTGTGATTGTGCTGAATTCAGTCGATGGAACATGGTAAACATCTTCCATCCATTTTTCTTTTTTCTTTTTTTTTTTGCTTTCCTCCATCTGCACTCTTTTTTTTTTTCCCCCTCAAGGTTATAAACTTAATCTTGCTAGCTAGTAAAGAGAGGAACTTTTCCGTAAAGTGGCCCCTCTGGGATCCTGTGTGAAACAATGGTGGCAGGGGTGAATTGTACCAATTGAAGTTGTGGGGGGGGGGGGGGCGGGTTCGGGGGGGGGCGGATTCCGTTGTTGAGTTTTTATTGTGTGACGAGTCAGAAAATCCAAAGTGCCAAGATCATCGCTAAAGGAGGAGAAAAACAAGACCCTCACCAAAAAGCAAAAAACAGCTTTTGGTTCTTCATCTATTTCCCCCCTCCTTTCTTTTCTTGTCCTCCATGTTTTCCTAAACGTCGGTCTGTGTTGCCCTCCCGTTGTGTTGTTTTTTTATTTCATTTTTGTATTTCTTTTTTGAAATTGCCCTCTCCCTGTTCCCCTTGCGTCTGTGTTTCTCATTCTCCGTGGCTTTTTACTCGTGATCCATACAGGCCGAGCCACAATCCCCTTATAAGGCCAATGAAAGCCCCCATCTGGCCTCTTATTTCCATATCAGATCTCCACGAACAGACGGGGTTTTATACGGGATCAGGCCAGGAATGTGAACCTGCGCCTACCTCCTCTGCCCTCTCTACATTTCTCCTAATTCTTCGTGTTGCCTTTCCTCCGTCTGCTGCACCTCTCTCATCTCTTTCTACGCTTTTATTTCCCAACGCCTCGTCATCATCACCTCACACACACACGCTACACATCTGTGAGCATGATTAATAAAAAATAAAAGAGAAAATACAAGACGTACAATACCACCCCACCACAGACGCACCTAAAGGCCCCATATTGTATAAAGTGCGTTTTTGTTATCTTTTTTTATTTTTATTTTTATTCAGGAAAGCGTTACTGTCAATGATTATCAGGACGTTAATACATGTGTGATGTCATAACTCCACAACCCTGGGACACCCACACACACACACAGGATGTGGTTTCTCATTCTCTTTCAATCCAATATATCGTTTATATACAGTATGATATGTATTAAAGTGTTTTGTCTGGTACTTAAAGGCACAACTTTGCCCGTCTTACAGATGTCAAAACTTTAAAGGAGAAAATAAAAAGAATATGTAAGACCTTTACTTTGAAAGTGGCTCAAAGAGAAACCAAGCAGAGAAAATCTGTTTGGAATTACACAGACACTATATTTAAAAGCTGGTTTCCTTTGTCATCACTACATCTCTCTTCTCTCTCTGTCTTCTCCATTCCATCCTCTGGGTCTGGTCCTCATTACAAGTTGATGTTTCTCCAGGCTTTTTTTTTTTTTATTTTTTTTATCCTCACTGCCGGGACCTTATATGTAAAGTGTCGACTTTCCCCTGTGTGTGTGTGTCTCTATCTGTGTGTGTCTGCGTTTTGGTTTGTCCTAGAGAGTCTGTTTCTGATTAGGTTGGCTCTCTCTCCGCGTTTTTTTTTTTTTTTTTTTTTTTTCTGCTTTGCCACATTTGGGCCTTTGCCTGCCAGTGGTACTCCTAGAGTGAATCCCATCCAGGCCTTAATTGTTTTAAAAGCCTGGCAGACCTGGGCTTTTTTTTTTTCCCACATTGCCTCCGCTTGTTGTACGTTTTCTATCATTCAGTCTCATCCTCCACTCCCATTCCACCACGTCCCCCCCCCCCCCCCCCCCCCCCCCCCCCCCCCCCCCCCCCCCCCCCACCCCTCCTCCCTTCTCTCCCAGGGTCTGACACAAATGAAGGGATGAAGGGATGAGAGGGGATCTCATATAGCCTATAATGTTCCCCTCCTCTGGGGCCTGCAGAGCTCATTAACCTACGTTAGCCTCCACATGCCTCCAGTAAAGAGGAGACACCTGGCTCCCGAGGGCCCACCGGGGAAATGACAAGTCCAGTCTCCTTTTCCCTTCATCAGCATCCTAGACACACACACACACACACACATATATGAGGACAGGACTCGTTAGACTGGATCACGGCACATGTAAGACGGTCTGGCCTTTTGAAGCCACTCTTCATCCTTGGTTGAGGCGTCCGCCCGGTTATTGATGATGATGTGTTGATTTTATCTCCGGCGTGTCAGCGGTGGGCTGTAACGTGACATGTACAATGCACATTGAAAAAATGACGTTCCTTATTACATCCGAGTGGGTTTTCATGAATAACAAGCGGCCTTGCCTCTTTGATTTTTTTCCAGGGCTGCACTCGCACACAGCGGCCTCCGTCGGGCTGGATACGGGCCGTAAGCTTCTGCTACAGTGGGAAGTGTCGGATTAATCCAGAGTCCTTTTCTGTCAGGGCCAGGGCGGCATGGGCTGCACCCCGGGTTACTCGCTGAAATGTACACTGTTAGTAATTGCCAGTGAAAAGCCCAAATCTCATGGGGGGGGGGGAGGGAGGAGGGGGGGGGCGTGATGCGTCCCAAATCTGTGTGTGGGGGGCCCGGTGGAGACTGGGGAATGCAAAAAAATAAAAAATAAAAAAAAAAGACGAATGCTCCTGCACATTAGCACCTGGCCACAAAACACGTAGAAGCCCTCTGCAGATATGCATATTTAGCCCATATACCTTTGTTTTATTGTCCCGGGCCACTTCCTCTTCCTCTTTTGCTCCCCCTTTTTTTTTTTCCCTCTCGTTTTCTTGCTCCCTGCGCTTGTTTGGATCTCTCAGCCAAACACTGAGCGACATCCACTTTAATGTCAGACTTCATGTTTTCCGCAACACTGACCTCTTTGTCTTCTGCTGCCTGCACTTTCTCCCTCCTCTGCTCTCCCCTTTATTCTGCGGTTTGTTTGCGTGTGTTTGTCTGTGTGTGTGTGTGTGTGTGTAGACCTGGAACACACTGTAGAATGTCTTTTTTTTCCTACCCCCCCCCCCCCCCCCCTCCTCTTCTCACTCTGTGTATTTCTTTTTCTATTGCTTCTCATTCTTCTGTCCATCTCCGCCGCGCAGGATATATTAGCATATCATTGCCGTAAAGGAGCTTCCAACTTCACAATTAATGGCTTTTTAATGGTTCCCCGGGCCTGGCCATTATGTTGCCCCGGGCTTCTCGGGGCCTAATCCAGTGGGGACCATATGGGCAGCAGCAACTCGACTCCGTACACCCGGACCCAGAGGTGTAGTGAAACCAGTGGGGAAGCAGAGCCAGAGTTTATTTAAGGCACAGAGGAGCTCTGGGCTTTATTTAAGAACGCAAAGAACGTTTATTTGTCTAACGGCCTCAGGGAGCCAAGCGAGGGCAGGGGGGGGACTCTCCTTCTTCTTCTTTTAAGAGCTGGATTAATTGTCCACTTACGTTTGAGGTGCCAAATAGGGCAGAAATCTATCAAATCGTTTCTGTTGCTTCGCTGCACAATTTAGTGTTTTATAAAATCCAAAATACTATTTTCGAAAACTACCAATATACTGACACGGCCACCAGGTCTTGGTCCTGAGTGGACTGACGCATTAGGGGAGTGAAATAAATGGGACGCTTGACATACTGAGAGTGTTAGCGCGTTGAAACTCACACCCAGATTTATTGTTACACATTGCATTTATATTTCCTGCTCTCAGCTTGTCCTGAGGACGGAAGGTGTCTGTGTGTTATGGGTTTATGGGCCGCTGTCTGTTTAGATAAATGTGCTGTGAAGGGAATTCACAGCTGGCCACGGTTTTATTTACCCACACCTCCAGCTCCCTCATATTTATATATTATATATATTTATCAACATGCAAAGTTATTATTATTATTATTATTATTATTATTATTATTATTATTATTATTATTATTATTATTATTATTATTATTATTATTATTATTATTTGAATTAGTATTATTATTATTA
>JAFBJU010000601.1:2018356-2029036 GCA_016785305.1 Colistium nudipinnis
ATTATTTGAATTAGTATTATTTGAATTATTATAAACTACAAATGATTTAATATCCATCTGTGGTCTTTGACTAGGAAAGTTTCTCCTTTCTAGTTGCTATATAAATTTTTTTTCAATGATTATTATCTTTTGTAGAATTGTTATTATTTTTTAATCCAGCACACGCGCTCTGCATCGCGTCTCATTTTTAAACAGCTGTGATTTTGCGGCCTCATATTTCCTGTTCCTAAAATTAGACTCGACGCTGGATCATACTTTATAAAAAAAATTAAGTGGACCGGTGAAAGATCCGACAGAGTCACTCCTTCAAACACGAAGCTTGAACGTGGCGCGGGATTTCATCCGACGATTCCGCAGCGCATCGATCGGTTATCGATCGATTCTATTTGAGAGTCGAGCCGTTTGACCTTTGACCTTTTGGCAGGTCTGCAGCTCCGCATTCAATGCGCTCCAGTTACAGATCCCACTGCCTCAGCTTTAATATTACAACACTGCTCAGTCACCCCCTGGGAACATGGGATATTTAGATTTTTAATCTTATTATTATTATTATTATTATTATTTGAATTATTATTTGAATTATTATTTGAATTATTATTTGAATTATTATTTGAATTAGTTTTTTCAAGTGATTTAAATGTATTTATAGTTATTTAAAATAAAGAAACTTTATTCTACTGCCCCCCCTCAGTTTAGTGACAAAACTTTAATCACCTTCAGACTTCCTTCCAGTCCTTGTTCACTCCTCCACTCAACTCACCCTGATCCAATTTGGGAAAATCCAATTCCTCCAGATGGACTGGGAATAAATTAGTCAAAGGTCAAACGGAGTGGCTCAGCGGCTAACAAGGCGGTGGACACCTGAGTGGAGAGGAGCCAGAAAAGCTCTCTCCTCATTACGCTCTCCGTCGATGGAAAGCAGATTAAAAAACCACTAAAAGACAAAAGAGTCTCCTCGGCTCGTTTTTCCTCAGCATGATCCGATCAGGCTTTTAATGTAATGCGGCTTATATGGAAGGATGGAGGTGTAACGTGTGTGTGTGTGTGTGTCTGTGTACAGTACATGCTGATGTCAGCGTCCTGGTACAGGTAATGGCCCGCAGCAGTGCTGCAGCCCCCGGGGGCCTTCCAGAGGGAAAAAAATAAATACCACCTTAACTAACTCATTATCCTCCTTCACATCCTTCCTCTCTCTTCAATCTGCCCATTGTTATTCTGCTCGTGTCTTTCCAGGCTATCGCCGTGGAACACCGGGTTTCGTCGAGTGTGTGCGATCAGAAACGACTCATGATGATGATGATGATGATGATAGTGTTGATTCTGTGTATATGACAGACATCCACCTCCATCTAATCAGCCCCCCCGATCCAGGAAACTGATTGGCTCTATTGTTCGCTGCGCGTGCCATTGGAATCTGCCTTTCATTCCTTTTAAATAGACAAATAGGCGTTTGTATTAACGCAGACACCTGCTCACACACACATCTGTGTGTGCGTGCGCTGTTGCGAAAACTCCCATTTTCATTATGCTTATTCTTTCGTTGATTGGAGGGTTTTTTTGTGTGATGAGGCACAGACAGGTTTCTCTCCCTCTCTCTCTCTCTCTCTCGCTCGCACGCTCTCTCTCCCTCTCTCTTCATTAGGGACAGAGGGATTAAAAATGCAAATAACAAAGATGTAATTAAAGCATCAACAGCCCGACCTACAGGCCAGGGCTGCGTTCACCTCTGAGCGGCTGTTGACTGACGTGTGTGTGTTGTGTGGGCGTGCGAGCACAGCGGCTATACATTCGCACACAAACCCACCCACACACACACACACACATATCTGTTTGCACTGTTCATACCTGGCAGTAATGTGTATGTTGAGTGATCCTGTAACATGGGGAAGCAATTGTTCTGACCCCATTCGGAGTAATAGGCCACCTGCTCAACTCCTGCATGCACTCATTCACAGAGAAAATGCAACAAATGGTTTAATCCGGCTTCATTCGCCCTGGCTGAAAATTGCACGTGTGATTAAGGGATTTGCTTGGAGTACACCCAGTCTGTATGATTACTTTTTTAATTATTATTATTCCTCTTTTCTTTTTCTGCATACAACCCACTGGAAGTTCATTTCTGCCTTCTGCTCGTCCACGATAAATTGTTTATTTTTTTCCAAACCAAAGTGATGTAAATGTTTTGTCTGCATGTCGGCTTCTCCCCAGAGTTAAAACGTGAGATCCAATCATCCACTTTGTGATGAGGACTTACTGTAAGCTGAAGCCAGGTATGAACAGGATGGTGCGCTGTAGAAAAATGTCCCCAGGAAACACCGGACAGGACTTTTGTTCTGGTTTTCTCACAAATGAAGCTGTAGGGGTTTACAGTAAAAACTATGTTAAATAAAAAAAAAAAATAATAACTCTACAGTACAATTTCAAACAACCTGAGAATCTTACTGAAATTAATTTTTATTTAATTTTTAATTTTTACTACGTTACCCTATGTGGACCGTGTTGTTTCTCGCCGTCTCACGACATCTGATTGTTTGAGTCAGTAATCCGGTGTTGGTCAGCGTGGCCTGTCTGACTGAAAACAGCCGGCGGCTCGTTTCTTACTGTCTGACTCTCCTTTGTCTTCCTTTCACTTATCGTCCGTCTGTGTGTGTGTGTGTGTGTGAGAGAGTGCGTCGACTCACCACAACCGCCATATCCTGTGTTTATAGCTTTAATGTAGCGGAGGCCCGGGCCTCAGACTAGCCTGTGACTCATAATGACTTATTGTACTGCTCCTACATTAAGCGGCATGACCCGCGGGGCAGAGTCCTCCGCGCGTCTGCACACTTAACAGGTATCAGACGGACTCACAGGTTCCCACAAGAAGTGGATTAGACAGCGAAACAAGAGGTAAACACGCCTTTTGCCCCCCCCCCCCTTTCCCCTGCGTGTCAGCGTCCGTCCGGGATCACTGGGAATATGAAACGCTCAGTTTTATTCAAGAAGGACTCCGCTCTACCGGCTCTGTTCTTTTGACCCCTGCAGTAAAGAGAAATGAATCATCGTTGGCGCACATGCTTTCAATATTTACTCTCTGGGAGAGTAATGAAGTGCCACTAAGACCCTGCTCAGGGACACGTTGAATAAAGATATCTTTTTTTTCTACTTCTGGCACAGGACTGAGTTTAAACAGAGTCGGGTTCTGGTGCCAAACGAGGTGCCCACTTGGCCCGCGCCTGACACCCCCTTCTCCAGAGGAAGTGTCCTCACTTAACAAATATGCCGGCTGGGACCAATCACAGAGAACCCCCCCCCAGTCAAAACAAGAATAACCGAGTACGTGCTGTGATTTTTTTTTTCCCCCCCATAGTTTTAGCTCATGTCCTCACCGTCATTAAAACAAACTGCTTATTTGAGACTGCTTAAGTCAGCTGCCTTTTTTTCATTTTTTTTTTTTCACCCTAACTGCTTTGTTAGCTCTGCGTCTGCTTGTGTTTCTGCCTTTCAGTCTGCGTTCTTAATAACAGCCTTTGCCTTGACTTGAAGTGATTGTGGGTGGGTTTGTAAGCTATCGTGCATGCCTGCGTTTCCAGATTTTAGTGGTGAAAGTCTGTTGTGTCTCTGGCGGGCTCGTTTTTTTTTTTTTTTTGGGGGGGGGGCGGGGGTGGTCCGCACCAGTCCATGTTGAGGCCCATCTCAACATGGGACTGTCCCAGTGAACATGGAGGCCTCCCCTCCTCAGGCACAGGCTGTCACAGCTCCGTCAGGGGCCTCTCCGAGACCCCTCGCAGCACAGCTCTCATCTGTCAACAGGCGTACAGGGCGTGCGCGTACATGCAAATACACACACACACACACACACACACACACACACAACTGTAAATACACCGTATAAACCGGCATTCACATACACAAAGACAGGATATGAAGCCACAGAGAGACCTCAGGGACCATGCGGAGGTTCACACAGATTTTGGAATATGTTAGACATTAAAAATGATGCTTTCATTTCCTCACACAAGCAGCTCGGAGTAAATCACAGCGCGGAAGAGGCAAATACCAAAGGGTCCTGTTTAATTTATGAAAGACAGCTGTCCAGGGCCGTAGACTGATGCTTACACGAAATGTGCCGGTAAAATGCTTTATCTACACGTGTAAAACCCGGCCAAAACCAAAGAGACACTCAAACGTCCCTTCTCACCAGTTTTTGATGTTACATCTTTAAACACTCATGCTATTGAGTGACGTCCGAGTCGGATTTGCCAAAATAGTAAAAAGTAAATAACATTTGATTAAATTTCCAGTGGAAAAGAAAATGTATAAAAATACTGAAAAGCTACGGATTCTCCAGTCACACTGGACACACACTCAAACTCTTCCTCGTTTTCCCTCTCTCTCTCTCTCTCTGGCGGCATGAAACAACAAATTAGCTGTTTCTGAATGATCAAAGGGAGGACGCGGATGAGAAAACTCCCATGCTTTAATTAACTTTAATTGGTACATTTTTATACCTTAGTTACTGTTTGTTGTCTCCAGTGTTACATCTCCAGGCCTCGTTGGAAGCTCTCGAGACAGTTTGGTCCCATCTAAGGCCTTGTTCCACCGCCCAGCCCAGATTTGCTTTTTTTTGGCATGGATTGTGTGTGTCTGGACAGCAGAAAAAAAAAAAGAAAACTGTGGTTTGAAAATAAAAAAAAAATCTGATCCTAACTGCGTTTGGATTTAACCATTACATTCACGTCTCTTTGGATGTGCCTGAAAGCATCAAATAGCCACGTGGCTATGGTAAAATGTCTGGACGCACAAATCTAATCGGCTCACGCAAATTAGAGAGGGACACTGTCCTCAAGATCTGATTTGAGATCCAAATCTGATTTGCCTGCAGTCTGAACTCAGCCTTCGCCACTTTCTGTATTGTTTGTGTTGTCGTAGCTGAGTGAATTGAAAGGGCCGGATCAGGTCGGACGGGCAAACAAACGATGCCAAGTAACACACGCGCGCGCGCACGCACACGCGCACGCACACGCGCACGCACACTTATAACACACAAGCAACGGCTTTATGCAAGTATAAACCAAGATAATCTCTCAAAGAAGTCGCAATCATTCACCTAGACACAGGCAGAGAGGCTTAATGCGCGCACGCACACACACACACGCACACGCACACGTGCACACACACACACACTTTGGCGACACTGTTGCACCACTCTGTTTAACCATCATAACCCTCGGCGACCTCATAACATAATGACTCTGAATGGGCTCTCGATGTGCTCATGCTTTCCACAGTTCACCTCAGGTGAACTGTTGTTGGGAGGTGGGAGGGGGGCGGGGCCTGAGTGGGTGGAACAATGCATTATCATAAATAATAATAATGTTATGGATCGCAGGGGTCAATCCGCCGTCACGCTGCGTCAACGGGTCGGTGATTGATTTGACTGACAATCGATGGCCGCGCTCCTTGCTTCTCCTCGTCTGTTCAGGTGTCAATTGTCTTTGTGCGACTGCGTGTGTGTGTGTCTGTGTGTGCAGGCGTGGCGGGTTGCAGGCCATGCTAGCGGTCATGGCCGCTCACTCATCCAGGGAACCCACGGGAGGCAGCTGCGCACCGCAGGGGGGCAGACTGGGGGTGAGGTGGGGATCCCTGCCTGCGTGCGTGTCTGTCTGCCTGGCGTGTCAGCCGGGCCCGTTCCCCAGACCCCCCCTTCCCTCCCCCCCAATCCCCCTCCCCGTCCCAATCTGTGATGGACGGGTGATCTGTAGAGGGAGGAGGCGCATGCGGTTCCACCCCACGGCGGCCTGCTTTATTGGGCTTTCATTGGGGATTATTGTTATTGAATTACAGCGGGCCTCCCTTCAGACCAATCTCTGACAGGAAGTAGGGACGGCGGGCCTTTGCAAGACTGCTGATGTGTGACCATCCTCCCTGAACAACCCCCCCCCCCCCCCCCCCCCCCCCCCCCCCTTTTCCAACCTCCACACCCACCCACCCACCCATCCTCCACTTCTTTTGCTCCAGCTTCATAGCTTCAGCCGTTTGGGTCCCTGACGCGGCACACCAGTGCCGACACGTGCAGGTGCACGCCATCGGGCGCACACATGGGGAGGGAAATAAAAAACATTTATAGTGCTTTTTTTTTTGTTGCCCCTCGGCTGGCATTATTACCCAAGCATTAAAAGAAAGGCAGAATAAATAAATGGAAAAGTGTGAGGCAGACGGATGATGTGTATGTAAGGGCGGGGTGGGGGGGGGGTTTAGAGGGCAGAGTGGGAGGAGCCTTGAGTTTCCATACCGCTGCCCCTCTTCCCCCCCCCGGCTCCGTCCCCGCCATTGCCCCCGCGACCCCTGAAATTCCTCGCACCCATCCCGTCAGCCCCTCTGCCTCTGTCTGGCCCTCACGCACGTGTTCAGTGGAGGGGCAAAGACCGGGAAACACCCCAGAAGAGCCAAAAAAAAACATTTACGCATGTATGAGCGTTTA
This sequence comes from Colistium nudipinnis, assembly GCA_016785305.1. Classification (NCBI taxonomy): domain Eukaryota; kingdom Metazoa; phylum Chordata; class Actinopteri; order Pleuronectiformes; family Rhombosoleidae; genus Colistium; species Colistium nudipinnis. The sequence goes on from JAFBJU010000601.1 coordinate 2,024,820, forward strand.
CACACGCACACGCACACACACAGCATCATCTGCTCAGCACCAGCGCTGTGCCTTTGTAAGGAATCGAGATTATGATTCCCTATTGTGCTGCGCCCCGGGGGGATCACAGGAGGTGATCCTGGCTTTGCAGATGTCTGGTACCTACCCTGCATCTCTGTCCTGTAGATTAGACGCCGCAATAAATGCGAAATCCAGACGAACGGCTGATGTCACGAAACCACAGACGAGACGTCCGGCTGGACTCTTCGCAGTGATGTTTAGCCGATTATGGTCCAGGTAATCTGGTTCAAGACACACTGCTGGCTTAATCTGGGGGATTAACCTTATCCACCAGGAAATAGTTTATGATACCATGACACCCCCCCCCCCCCGCCCTCCCCTCCCCTCCTATAATGCAGCATCTTGACTCTGCTACAATACACTCCCTTTGCACATGACATAGCTTATAGAGGGGATTTGGTGACCTTTGACCTCGTCCCCCTATGGCTTTACACCTGCGTGAAAGAACATATGACCCCTGCCGCTCTGCATTAACACTTTATATACACACACACACACCCCCCCACACACACACACACACACACACACACAAACAATCCTCTCCGGGGCTCCACGCAATTTCATTAAATCCTAACAGCAAAGATGTAATCTTTATTTTTTTTTTCCCCCCTTCGTTGTGTGAAATAATAACCCAGTTTGTGACTGTTTACGTAGTGATCACTAAACCTTTACGGTATTTATGGTGTTGGCATTAAAACGCACACAACCCATCTGTTTGTTGTTTTTTTTTTTACATCTTGTCAGGTACAGAAGGATTTTCTGTACCCAGCTGAAACTGATCCTAACACTGTTTAATCTGGCTCCAATATTGTTGCACAACAGTGTGCGATAAGTACACACTATCTGCCTCTTGCCATCTGCAAGTTTTCCGTCTCTTCTCCCACAATCCTCTCTGCCAGGTGTAACTGTGAAAACTGTTAATTTTATAATCCGCTGAATGACCTTTTTCACGTTTTAACCATCCCCAGTTGGTGTGTGTGTGCGTGCGTGTGCGCGCCTCGGGGCAATGTTCAGAGTCGGCCCCCGATAAGACAGAGAAAATGTGCCTCTGTGAGAAAAAAAAAAAAAAATCCGTTAACTAACCAAACACCCAACTGTCCTCCTCCTCCTCCTCCTCCTCCTCCTCTTAGTTATTTCCCACATATGGTCGCACTTTTTTGTCCCTTATTGTAGTGAAACAAAGAGAGTGTAAGCAGTGGTCAGACAGGGGGGGTAGAAATGTAGCCCCAATATATCAACTTGCTCCTTCCCACAAGGCCTCTGTGCACCCCCCCCCCCCCCCCCCCGCCATCCCCCTTTCCGTTTCCCCCCCTTCTTGCCTTCAAATGATGGAAAAAAAAAACAAAAAAAACCCCAAGCCACTTGTTTTGTTTCTTTTTTGTTGACCCAAACATTTATGTGGTTTTTAGAATAAGAGGAACAGGGAGAGAGAGAAAAGGGAGAAAAGAAAAGGGATGTGTTTTTCCACAAAGAGAGACTGAAAGCCCAGTGGTGGGATAAGGAAGCCAGAGAGTTATGGTGGAGGTAGTGGTGGAGGGGGGGGGTCTGGGCCGAGGATCCAAAACACGGAGCCGCCTGGCCGGAGTCTGTGGTCAGCTCGTGGAAAAAAAAACCTGATGGGGGTCAGATTAGCTCCTAAAACCGTCCAATCCAGGTCACCAGTTAGGATGAATAAAAAGACTTTCTGAATGATCTCATTCCCGAATCTGAGTCGGAGGAAATGATAATATACTGTAACACGCTTCCTTTTGGGGATTTCACAGTCATTTTGTGTGCCCCCCTTTTTTTTTGGGTGTAACAAAAAACCCCCTACTTGCATCCCCCCCCCCCCCGTCCGCTGCTAATGCCAGACATTACCTCACAAAAGCGCAGGAAATGTTCTAATCCCTCAGGTAATATGGGCATGGATCCGTCGGGCCAGACCTGCGGCAAAGATCTGGCACGGTGGACATCGTCGCACAGCTGTGTAGCGTGTGTGTGTGTGTTTGTGTGTGAAAAGTTGTCACCAGACTGTACACTTTGACTGTCGCTGTAGCTCAGGGCCTGTGTGTGTGTGTGTGTGTGTGTGTGAGCGGGAAGAGCTCTGGGGGTTGTTTGTTTAATTCCTTGTGGTTATGTTCCTTGACAAATAAGAGAGAGAGAGAGAGAGAGAGAGAGAGAGAGAGAGAGAGAGAGAGAGAGAGAGAGAGAGAGAGAGAGAGAGAGAGAGATGCCTATTTACACAAAGGTCGCCCAAGTGAGCATACACACACACACACACGCACACACTCGCTGCTTCCCGTCTCATTATTTTTAAGGCTCCTTAAAAATACGCAGTGTCAGAACGTCTCCCCCCCCATTCTAACACCCCCCCACACTCACACACACACACACATACACACACACACACACACGTGTTGGCTGCTGACCGGCACTAATGTCCTAATGGCGCTGTCCTACATACCTCCTTCTCTGGTGTCTGTTGGCTCGCCCACTCTGAGCTGTCTGCGCGCAAGACGCATGAAAAACAGAGGGCTGTTTTTTTTTTGATTTTTTTTTTTCTTCAGCTGCCACATGCGGCGCCACTCTTCCGGTGTTCTTTATCGTCACGTATCATCTTCACTTATAAGAATAAACGTCTTACCTCTGGCTCGCCTGTCTTTTTCTTTTTCTTTTTTTTTGTTGTTGCTGTTGATACAGCCCTCACCTGCCATACGTGTGAAATGAGTGGCGAACATCTATAATCATTGAAATTGGGTAACACGTCACCCAGGCGACTCATTTAGCCCAAAGGTCATAATAATATGAAATGTTTTGGATTCAAACTGAACTGGCCTGGGTGATGACTGGTTTGCTGAAATCTCGTTTTACATGTCGCTGAAGTTTCGGTCTGCCTGGAAAATGATGCTGTATTTAACTACTCATGAATTCCAGTGTAATAATAATCCGTATGAAAATTCATGCCTCACTTTATTCGATTTTTTTTTTTTTTATGGGACGCTTTTCAAAGAAATTGCTGCTCTAAAAACTGAGGACCTACCTGTTCCTACCTTTCCGAGTGTGACCTGTTGACAAATTGGAGGACTTGTATAAAAAAAAAAAAAAAAAAAAAAAAAAAATCACCGCTCTTCACTCGTCCCTACCTAATGGCCACCTGTCTCTGTGTCTCTGTCTGTGTGTGTGTGTGTCAGTGTTAGTGTTTAAACATTCATCCCTGAACCGTCCTCTGCATACGGAGGCGGTGTGGTGATGGAGGCGTGTATTGACCCAGCCGGGCCGATGAGAGTGGAATACTAACGGGGTTAATAGAATTAATGGCGCCGTCACCCTGGGTTGGGGGGGAGTGCCGTGCATCTCGCCGGCTGTTGGCGGTCCGATTGTTGCTGTTTTTTTTTTGTTTTCGCCGTAGCTAGTCTGCGGCTCCGTCCCAATCGCATGGTGTCTCTCTCTCTCTCTCTCTCTCTCTCTCTCTCTCTCTCTCTCTCTCTGTATCCCGCCCACCCATCTCAAAAGCGGCTTTAATAATGCACCTCCGTGGCAAGTGTCCTTTTGTGCACTCCGCTATTGATCTTATAAAGTGGTTGTGATCTATACGTCTTTTTACTCCTCGTGTCCTCGCAGGCAGCCTGATTTGTGAATGCCTGTGTGCGTGCGTTTGTGTGTGTGTGTGTGTGTGTGTGTGTTTATGATTTGGCGGCGCTCCTGAGGCAGGCGGAATCTGGGTAATAATGGAAGGTTGACATTTAAAGCAGTGTATTTAGTGCCACTGAATTAGCATACTCTAACTGGCTGGTCTATTCCTGCTGGAGGCGGAGGCGGGCATTCAATCCCCCACGCAAGATTGCCGGGCAATTTTAAAGAGCTTTAGTTAAGATTCATAGACTACAAAATGTGCTGGCATCACACACAAATACACACACGGAGTGCACGCACACACACACGCTCCTTCTCCGCCTTCTTCCGTGTGTCTCGCTCGTTCTTTTTCAACTCGCTCTGACCCGAGTGTTGCGCCCGCTCGTCTGTTCTGCATACACAGCATTTTTTTATTTATTTTTTCTTCCTCCTGCTGCTCCGGAGCTTGTGTATGAGTTACGAGGGGATGCGAGAGGAATGGGGGAGTATGTGTGTGTGTGTGTGTGTGTGTGTGTGTGTGTGTGTGTGTGTGTGTGTGTGTGTGT
>JAFBJU010000601.1:2033136-2060437 GCA_016785305.1 Colistium nudipinnis
TGTGTGTGTGTGTGTGTGTGCGTGGGCGTGAGTCACCGTTGGGCGATTCTGGCTTTGTCTTGCTGCGTGTTTACTCACATGAAAAGTGAAAGCTTTTCTGCCTTTTTTCTTCTTCAGGCGCTCATCGGAAAAAAGAGAGAGCGCTTCACCTCTGAAACATGGGTCCCCCCCAAGAGAGAAGACTCCATTAATAGAAGTCTGGCTTTTGTGATATTTGTTACTTTGCGCTGATGAAATGGAATTGTTAAATATAACCTACGGGAGCTTGTGTGTGTGTGTGTGTGTGTGTGTGCGACGGTGTAAACGGTCTAAGTCGGTGTCATGTACTGTCATGGTGCCGGTTGTGTATCGAACCCCAGCGGAGTTGAATCGTTGTCATCGCCGAGGCGGAAGTGTGAATGTTGAGAGAAGCCTCGGTGCGGGCTCCTCTTTCTCTCCTCGACACTTTTTATCACCCCCCTCCCTCCTCCCCATCTTCCATTTAATGCACCTCGTTCATCTTTCCTTCACTTCCTGTTTCTTCCGTCAGGCCGGCCAATAAAGGGAAAACGTATTGCGTCCTTAACGTATACAAATCATTTTTCTCCCCAACTTTCAAGTGCCAGTGCAGTATAATCCGTTTCTTAAACAACACTTTCACAGGGCTAAGCAGAAAAGACCCCCCCCTCCCCCACCACCACAGCCCACATCCCCTTTTTTTCATTTATTTTTTTCTCTGAATTTCATTGGCCGGCGTCCATCCCCAGCACGCTGTCTCAGGCTCTTAATGTGAAGCTAAATATAGGCCTCGCATTGTGCTGCTGTGCTTAGTGTGTGTGTGTGCGTGCGTGCGTGCGAGTGTGTTGGTGTGTGTGCGTGTGTGTGTGTGTGTTTGGGCAGATCTCATCCCACCACAGACCCCCGATGCATGCCCGTGGTCTCTCCTTTCTATTTAGGGAAAGTGCTGATATAATCGTGTTTTCAGTTATGCGATGGAAACATTATTATGAAGACCAAAAAAAAAAAAAAAGTGTCCTGAATTGACCGTGGGCTGCCGGGAGAGCAGTTGTGATGGTGCGCTGGGGGATCTTTCCCACCGGCAATATTCACCGACCATCGATGGCGATAAAAGAAAAAAAAAACGGGTCGTTTGATTGGTGGGGAGGTGTGAATTGTGGATTGGTGGAGAACAGGCTGCGGCTGTGTTTCTTCTTTCTTTACACTCAGCAGGAAGGAGGTTGTGTATGAGAGGGTTAACTGCCCGGGAGTGCAGAGACAAATCAATAGACTTTATGACGCCTGGCCAAGAAAATATGAAGTAATTGCCCCGTGTATTGACCCAGGCTGGGGTCGTTTTCAGCAGATATACAGCGCTGCCACCACACCAGCAGGTTACACAAAGAATTACACATTTAATCCTTCTCTGGCTGTGTGGGTGTGTTTCTTTCATTTGCCGCCCCCCCCCCCCGGTTCGCTTACATTTTCTTTCATCTTCCACGTCCGTCCATTTTTTTTCTCCTCCTCCTCCTCCTCCTCCTCCTCCTGTCTCACCTCGTCCTCTTACATTTTCTTTCATCTTCCACGTCCGTCCATTTTTTTTCTTCTCCTCCTCCTCCTCCTCCTCCTCCTCCTGTCTCACCTCGTCCTCCCCTCCTCCATCAACACAGAGAGACTCCTCCAGTCTCCGCGGGTCCGATGGGAAGTGACACACAGCGCGTATTGGCGAGTGGGCTAACACGCGCTTTATGGGAGCTTATATTGTACAACAGGGGCAGGAACAAAAAGCAAAAAAAAGAAAGCAAAGGGGGTCTGGGCTGGTGGGAGCCATCGCACGCACACGCACACACACACGGCACATTTCTACACGCCTCTCGCTACTGACACCAGAATACTTCAGCCTGACACCGGTGATGGATTAGATGCATTATCGAGGCGGAGAGAGGCTCCGTGTTTTCTCCCCAGTGCGAGCAGAAAAGAAATCCAGAGAGAGAGAGAGCGAGGGCGAGAAAGAGAGAGAGAGAGAGAGAGAGAGAGAGAGAGAGAGAGACATATGCACACACATATAGGCCTGTACCACCTGAAGTGAACGAATGGCCACATTTCAAGCAGAGTTTCCATGACAGAGTTGTGCAGGGCTAGAGATGGAGAGATGGCCATTAGATGCGTATCTGCGTTCATGTGTGTGTGTGTGTGTGTGTGTCAGGCCCTGCTCATTCATTACCCACACCCATCCATGATGATGTCATACATGGACACCCAGGAATTCATTCAGTGTCTCGCCGCCCCCTCTGTGAGGTCACCGCAGGCACCGGTGAACGTTCCGTCTGAGAGGGTTAAAACGGCTCTGCTTGGTGAATGTGTATTTCATTTTTTCCCACCAAGTTAGACTTGCAGTGTAAGTGCGCCCCCCCCCCCCCCCCCCCCCCCCATCCCCCCCACCCGACCCCTTCTCCCCAGAAGCCATTGGAGTCACGGCTGCCTCCTGACAAGCTTCACTGGCTCTTAAAAGGCCGCCATCAATCTGTCACCTGTCACGCGGCCCAAGGTACCGACCAATCTCCCGACATCAAACTCAAGGCCCCTTAAGTGAGGCCGAGATTGGTCCCATCAGACGAATTGGATTTGATTAGGCCAGGTTTATCATGGTCATTGCCAGATCCCTCTGACCCCTGTCTTTTTTCGTTCTTTTTTTTTGTTTGAAATCTGCGCCCAATCGGTTCGAGAATCCAGAAGAAAGCCGGCGTGTCGTGCTATTGTCGTTGCTGTTAGTTTAATCCAGGGCGTGAGGTCAGGCTGAGATACAGGGCGGAGCCTATCGCTTCCCCCCCCTCGAGACTGTCGAACTGGATTGGCGCAGATTTGGGAGACAGCTGCGAGATAGGTCGCTCTGAGAACTTCATTTTCACTCTCCACTCTTTATTTTCCCCCGTAAAAAGCGAAGCTTAGCCATAAAACCACAATCTCCTCTAAAAAGCTACTGCCTGCATTCTATTCTTGTACGAGGTGTAGGTGGACACGCCCCACTACTACAAACTCCATCCAATCCCAGTTTAAGGTGTCAGTGTGGTGATGGCCTCACAGTGTGGTTTGGTGAAGTTTCCTCTTGCTGGGGTTAAGGCCTGCTCTGTTGAAATATTGCGGTTAAAATAATGTGTACTGTCAGATGAATGTGTGTGGCTGTTGGCGGCCACCTGTAACACGTGTGTGTGTGTGTGCGTGTCCTGTTTCAGAAACACTAACCTCCCTCAAGTGGCGAAATGTTCAAAAATAGATTTTTTTTTTTTTTTTTTTTCCAAATTTTGAAAATAAAGCAGCTCTCAGGTAATGGTTCCCAGCTGTGTCCATGTAAGGAGAGACATTATAATTGTATTTTTTTTTTTTAATCTGGGGCCCTAGTGTTAAACAAACATTTAAAGAGAAGCTGTAATACAGAGAGCGCATCACAAAAAAAAAAAATCATCCCTCCACCATGTTTTTCTTCTAAATCCTTTTTAAATAAGAATCATTTTCTTTCAAGTCTAAATTTAAGTGTTTTTGCTTCTCATAGTGTGGGAACATCCAATTTGGAAACATGCACACAACACATTTTGAATACTCAACATTAAAACCAGTAACCAGTTTTGATATTCTGGCTTGTTGTATATTGCATAACAGTGTCTATAGAGGCAACCGCAATTCTATCATTTTTTCTTCTTTTCTTCTATCTCAGCACACAGGGGGGAAAAAAACCCGAAAAAAACCCACTATGTTTAATGCACTTTTACTCCGGATTTATTCAGCACTTTTTTTTTTTTTTTTTTTTTTCACTCAGCAAATTGCTTCACACAGACTCACGCGGTCGGGGGTTTCCGGAGCCTGGCACGGTGTTTCAAAACCGGCCAGAATGAAAAAAAAAAAGAAAAGAGAGAGAGAAAGAGGGAGAGAGAGGAAGGGCATTTTGAATTGGAGTTTGGTCAGTCTTCAAACGTTTCTCCAGGGTGCTTACATGGTCGCATCAAAAGGCACCCCGCTGGCTCAGGCCCTCGCAGCCACGAGGGGGAGGCCTCTGATGCCACTGCCACGGCTCCCCTGCTGGCCCCGCACGCGTCTGTCGGGCATGTAGGTGCCGTGCGTAAAGCTTGCACAGAGAAAAAAATCAAAAATACCCCCCTCCCTTCTTTTTTTTTTTGACCCATTTGCGTTTTTTTTTTGGAGGATGGGGCAATTTTGAGAACTTCTTGCTTTCTCAGAAATAGTTTATTAGAAACACTCACAGCAGGGTAAATTGGAGATTTGTCAAAAATGGTTAAATAGTATTTTTGTGCGTTATAAAATACATTATGTAACACTCAGCTTATCACTAACACAAAAGAAAAGAAACATGCACATCTATGTGGGGCATTTCAGAGAAAGCCTCAAGATAAAACCTGCATTTTTTAGTCAAACATTATCTGCATGGTAGTGTGGGAAGTCGGATCATGGTGAGAGGGCGTCGAGTGTGATGTTATTTGACAATAAACAAATCTTTAATTACACTATAGTTATATCTACTTCATTAAAATACAACAAAAATTAAAATGCAAGCTTGCGTTAAGTGAGGAAAAACGAGACATATCTAATTTAAAGTCAATTTCTCTCCCAGGACGGAGCTCATACTTTTCCAAACAATTAAAATCCACCAACAAAATAATATGAAAATCTCTACCTTAAGCAAAATTGCAATCACATCATCTCAAATGACAAAAATAAAAAATGGAACGTAATAGCTCAGTGGAAAAAAAATGTGGGCCTATATTATTTGAAAGTGGTGATAGATTAGATAGATAGAAAGTGTTTTTAAACTAAATATGGAAAATCCAGCATGAGCTCCAGGATTCGTCTGTGGCTGAGGAAGACGTCTTCCCACTCAGTAACGCCTGGGGACGTTTATTTCTGTCCCTCCTTCTCCAGGCTCTCTTCACAACGGCCCTGGTTCCCTTTTTGGATTTTTTAAATTTTTTCTTGGTACGTAAAGGATATTATCCTCCTATTCGGCCTGATAACAAGCCAAATTTTTGCCCTGAAGCTCATCTGACAAACTCCATAATTTTTTTATTTATTTTTTTTGACTTAGGTTTCTTTTCTTCAGAAACATTCACCAAACAGTCCAGATTGGCCCTGGGGGTAAATGTAGAATGTTTTTCATTCGCTCATCCATCTTCACCCCTTTTTTTTGCCCCCCCCCCCCTCTCTCTGTCCCTCGCTTCTCTCAGTGGATGCTGGTGATAGAAAGAGGTTAGCTAATGGTTTTGGTGTTGAAATGGAGAGAGGGCTGGAGGAGGAGGAGAGGGCCCCCCCCTCTCTCTGTCCCTCGCTTCTCTCAGTGGATGCTGGTGATAGAAAGAGGTTAGCTAATGGTTTTGGTGTTGAAATGGAGAGAGGGCTGGAGGAGGAGGAGAGGGGGGGGGGGGTTAGTGGATGTTGGACCAGGCCGTCTTCAGGACTCTGGGTCTCTGAGGGCACCAGGGATGGATGGCTCCTCCTGAAATAGAAGAGGGGTGGTAATGTTGTCACACGGGCTGGAGGGTGACCCCGACCTGTTAACAGCCTGATAAATAATGCAGGGTCAAACAGGGTGGCTTTAAGTACCTGAGAGAGAGAGAGAGCGAGAGAGAGAGAAAGCAGGTGAGGGCTTGGAGTGAGGAAATGGATGTCCTGGAAGTGGGAGTCGTTTTACTCCAGCGGAGGATACTGGTCGGTATGGTGGGAGTGAGATAAAGAGATGGGAGTAGTTTTTAGAATAATTTTGGGTCCATAAAAGCTGCGGTTTCTCCGTTCACTGACCTGGGGTTTTCCTTTTTCTCCCCCCCCCCCATCTCTTTTGCCCACCCAGAAGTATTCCACATTCAACTGACCAACCTCACACTAACACACACATACACACATTTGTCTGCTTCCCTGTGAGGACGTGGGTGTGTGTTTGCGTCTGGTTATGTGTGAATGTAACACACTCTGCCAGATCTACGGCTACTATAGACTAAACAGCTCTGTGTGTGTGTGTGTGTGCGTGCATGTGCGCGTGCATGTGCACATGGTGGGTCGGCGTGAGCCCCTTATGTTGATTCAATTTCGCTCCGAGCTATAAAACTAATCTTTTTAAAAGAAGTAAATGTGGAAGAAGCATGAAATGGACACGGTGCAGTTAACGTGGGAAAGAGGAGAACCATTCATCCTTTATCTCTGCGCACATTTCGGCACTTGTGATTAAATATATTCACGAAAAAAAAGGTTCCCTGTTCAATTCTCTGTCTCTCCGTTTGTTTATTACCTTTACTGTGGCTGGACAGTAGTAGCTTTGTGTTGGGCAAGCTGTGTGTGTGTGTGTATGTATGTGTGTGTGCGTGTGTGTGTACGTGTGTGTGTGCATTTGTGTACGTTTGTGTGTACGTGTGTGTGGATGGGTGGGTGTGTGCGCATGTGTGTGTACGTGTGTGTGTACGTACAGTATGTGTGTGGGTGGGTGTGTGGGCATGTGTGTGCGTGCGTGTGTATGCGTATGTGTGCGTGTGTACGTGTGTGTGTATGTGTGCATGGGTGCATGTGTGTGGTTATGCACGTGTGTGTGGATTGGTGTGCGTGTGTGTGCGTGAATGTTTGTGTGTATGCACGTGTGTGTGTGGGTTGGTGTGCGTGTGTGTGTGCGTGTCTGTGTGCGTGCATGTGTGTTTGTGCACGTGTGTGTGTGGGTTGGTGTGTGTGTGGGTGGGTGTGTGTGTGTGTATATGTGTGTGTGTGTTCGTGTGTGTACCTGCGTGTGTGCACGTATGCATGCGTGTGTGTGCGTGTGTGTATGTGCGTGTGTGTATGTGTGTGTGTGCGCATATGTGTGCGTGTGTGTGCGTACGTGTGTGCGTGCGTGTGTGTATGTGCGCGTATGCGTGCGTGTGTGTACGTGTGCGTGTATGTGTGTGTGTGCGTGAATGCCTGCGTGTGTGTATGTGTGTGCGTTCGTCTGTGTATGTGCGCGTATGCGTGCGTGTGCGTGTGTGTGTGCGTGTGTGTGTGTGCGTGTGCGTGTATGCGTGCGTGTGTGTACGTGTGCGTGTATGTGTGTGTGTGCGTGTATGCCTGCAAGTGTGTATGTGTGTGTGTTCGTGTGTGTATGTGCGCGTATGCGTGCGTGTGCGTGTGTGTGCGTGAGTGCGTGCGTGCGTGCATGTGTGTTTGTGCACGTGTGTGTGTGGGTTGGTGTGTGTGTGGGTGGGTGTGTGTGTGTGTATATGTGTGTGTGTGTTCGTGTGTGTACCTGCGTGTGTGCACGTATGCATGCGTGTGTGTGCGTGTGTGTATGTGCGTGTGTGTATGTGTGTGTGTGCGCATATGTGTGCGTGTGTGTGCGTACGGTCGTGCGTGCGTGTGTGTATGTGCGCGTATGCGTGCGTGTGTGTACGTGTGCGTGTATGTGTGTGTGTTCGTGTGTGTATGTGCGCGTATGCGTGCGTGTGTGTGTGCGTGTGTGTGTGTGTGCGTGTGCGTGTATGCGTGAGTGTGTGTATGTGTGTGTGTGCGCATATGTGTGCGTGTGTGTGCGTGTGTGCGTGCGTGCGTGTGCGTGCGTGCGTGCCTGCGTGTGTGCGTGTGTGTGTGAGAATGTGTGCGTTTCGGGCCAAATGTGAATTTAGAGGGCCCTGGACAGCGGTGATAGCGATCTGATTCAGATGAACTGCGGGAGTGCAGGGGGAAGGTCGGGTTATCTTGTGCTCCCTGGTGGCGGCCTGCTCGGACACATATCACCTGGTGACTGCTCCTTGGGGTGCGCGCACGCACACGCGCACACATGCAGTGACACGGTAGTGAAGAAACCTGCCCCGGAGGCGTGTTTGCTCTCCCTCCGCGCTGCCGTGTCAGTAACCAGATGAAGAGTGGCCCGGACCCCGCATCCCTTGCCTGTTCCCCTCCTGCATATGCTTTTCACATATGTCCTCCGTCCAGTGTTTTTTCAGGGTGATGGCCAAGGTCAAACGGAGGTCGGCCGCAGAAAAGCCGCGGCTCCTCGGCCGTGCCGCCTGCTGCCGTGCACCCGGCTGACCCCGGAGCTTTGAAGACAAAGCCCCAGAGGCCCTGTGGGAACATCACATTTCTATTACTCTGCCATACAGCAGTTTGACACACGTTCACACACACACACACAAATACACAGACATGCAGGCCTACGCATGGCCTGTGTGTTTGTGTGTGCGCATTTACCCACCGTCCCATGCGTCCCGTACATCTTACTCTGACAGACACGCGACCTTGACTTTCCCCTCTGTGATGTTTTATGGAGAGTCGGCCGCTCTTTGATGCTGTCACCATGTGAATGGATGGATGAATCTTTGGGGCGGGGATGGACAGATGATAGAGTCATCAGCTTTTCTCGTGTGGGTGGGGTGGGGGGGGAGGTGCTCGTGACACGTGGCATCACGGAGGCAAAAAAAAAAAAAAACGTGCCACCCCTCAGGATTTATTGCCCCGGTTACAGAGTCGGCCTCAGGATGATGTGATGGATAAAGAAAAAAAAAAAAAAGGGGCGGATCTTTAGTCCATTGGGTCACGGAGGCTCACTTACGTCGTAGAACGCATGAGAACTCTTCTTTGCTGTTTTTTTTTTGTTTTTTTTTACAAATCTGACATTGGCCTTGAGTTCAAAGCTTTCCTGGAATAATTCATGGTTCAGCGGGAGAAGGGAGGAAAGAAAACAAAGCTAAGGTTTCACAAAAGGTCCAATAACGACGGAAAATGTTTCCTCCAAGTCTGGTGGTGACCTCCTCCTACCCTCAGAATCACAGAATCAATGACCTCATATGAAATCATAATGGCCCCAAATTTTGGGGGAAAATTCCCAAAAAGTAATTAAAAGTTGAATTTCCGTCCCTCTGCTGTTTTCCACTCTTCATTTCCCTCCTGTCGTCTCTCTCCGCCCTCCTGAAACTCCGAGATGGTGATAAATAGTTTGGGCGCATCATATTTCACCCGCGCTTGTCATCCCCGTCAATCACTCGCCGTCTGTTTTCTCTCCTCCCGCTGTCAAACCGATATAAATAGCGTCCGTTGACCCGTGTTGTGTGCGTGCCTGTGTGTGTTTTTGGCAGATCCGCGTGGACGGGCCTCCTCACGGCGGCGTCCAGTATGAGACCATCGCGGTGGTGAAGGACGGCAGCCCCATCCTGAGGGACATGGCCTTCTCCCTGGACCGCAGCTTCCTCTACGTCATGTCCGAGAGACAGGTAGGTGCACTCACACACGGCTGTGAGAGTGGATGGTGTGTGTGTGTGTGTGTGTGTGTGTGTTGCGTGTGAATGTCAACAGAAAGCGGGTGAAAGTGTGTGTTTGTGAGCTCCAGCGGGGGGTCCCAAGATGGCCCACCTCTCAACATCACTCCCACAGACTGTTGGCTATAAATAACCCACGTGGCACAGTGGGGGGGCCGGTGGGTGGGCGTGTGCGTGTGTGTGGGCGCGCGCGGGTGTGTGTGTGACAGCGTTTGATAATGAAGAAGAACAATGAGGGCAGGCAGGAGGAAAGAGACTGAGTCGGAAAGAGAGGGAAAGAGATGAAGGGCACTTGTCGGATGGTTGGGCGAGGAAGAGGATGGGAGGATGAGAAAGAGAGGTGGAGAAGAAAGGAGAAGAGTGCAAGGTCATCCTTTCATTTTAGGTTTAATGAAGTGACACAGCGTCGCAGGGCAGGTGGGGAGAGGCCGGTCGCCATCAAGGCACCTGACATATAAATAGTCAGCGCGGGTGGGGTGAGGAGAGGACGACAAAAAAGGGAGGAAGAGAGGAGGGGAAGAGGAGCAGCGGCAGAGGAGCATGGAGGAGGAGGAGAAGGAGTAGGAAGAGGAGGAAGACGAGCGAGCTTGTCGGCGTCAGGTGATGGATGGGCCGTCCTCTCTCCTTATCTTTGCCCATAACCCGCTCGACAACTGGCCGGAGGCGGAGCCCCGGGTGGGCGGGGCTTACATTGGTGCGAGGACGAGAGGACAGGACATTGTCTACGCGTGTTGCGATGCGGAGCTCGTGTTGCTAGAGTCTTCTGAATGGTGAACATAATTAGCATTCAGCGTTTGCAGTGCTCTGTCTTCTGGAGTAGGAGACGCACGTACACACACACACACACACACACACACACACACACACACACACACACACACACGCGCACACTCACACGCGCACACTCACACACGCACTGAAAATCGCGTGTTCAAGGATACAACTACAGCTAAAAAGAAAACGGAACTGGCTTGGGATTCAGTGGCCGCACACTCGTTCAGCCCCCCCCCCCCTTTTTTTTTTTTCAACTGTGTCAAATTCAACAGAAACAATATATTTTGATTTTATTTCGTTTTTTTGGACAGATTGATTTACTGCTAAATCTTTGACGTACCCAGCCTCAAAGCCACTCCAATATAAATGATTCTAAAAAAAATACGTATTTTTGCACGCACTAATGTGTATAATAGTGTGGTGTCTGCACACGGTGGTCAAATTTGGAATGAATAGCGTCGGGTGCCATGTTGCATTTATTTCTGGACAGGCGCAATCCACGGCAGGCTCCTCAGAAACCGGCCGTTCTCAGTCCTTTTCTTTTTTGGAGAACATCTGCGTGACCTTCATCTTGGTGGTTAACTCAAATGTCACCTCCGCTGGACGTGTCCACGTCAGCAGCAGGACATCAGGCGCTCTTCTCTCTCTGGTCCACAGCTCCGCCGCTGGTATCTCCGTGTGTGTCTGAGGCCAAGCGCACGGCGATGGGATAGATGGGCGAGAACAAAGCAGGGATGATATCAAACAGAAACCGGCGCGGAATTTGGCTCCGGTGGCGTTTCCTACTCGGAATAACAAAGAGGCCCTCTGTGCGGTTGGCGCAGTGGGGACGAGCGAGCGAGCGAGCAAGCGAGCAGGGAGGAGAGAGAGAGAGAAAGAGACAGACGCTGGAGGACAGCGAGACAGGAATTGGGAGGGAGAGCCATATTTGCTGGGCGAGGCCGCGCTCCCTCCGCTCCTCACACCTGTGTGTGTGTGTGTGTGTGTGTGTGTGTGTGGGTGTGTGTGTGTCGAGGCTGTGACTCACGGGATGTGCGAAGCCTTTGTAAATACAAACATGCAGACACACACACACACACACACACAATGTGTCATTTGCATCGGGCATGGACAAATGCTCACTGTGCTCTGGCTCTGGCAATCACATGTGCAATCGCACACGCGCACGCACACACACACACACACACAAAAAACCAATAATTACCGATACATGCCGGCACCGGTCTTCCAATCAGTATTCAAATGGGATCTGTGCGAGGCTTTTCGTCCAGCCTTTCTTTTTTTATTTATTTTTTCCTCCCACTCGCCTGTGCACAGATCACACTTACTGCATATGTATAGATCCTTCTGGATGGTTCCGCGGCCTCCTCACCAACTTTTTTTTCTCACACTCCCACACCATCACTCACCCCCCCCCCCCCCCCCCCCCCCCCCCCCCCCCCCCCCCCCCCCCCCCCCCCCCCCCCCCCCCCCCCCGCCTCCACCCTCCCTCCCCTGCCCCCCCCAAAACCATATTTCCCAGCTCCCCGTTCCATATTCGATCCCTGGCGCCCGCCCTGTTAAACTGTGCTTTTGTTGTGCAGATGTAATGACAATAGCATCCGCCGTATTAATGATGGCGGTGGATTTGGCCCGACGCGGGCCAGTGCAGTGGAACTGATG
Source organism: Colistium nudipinnis (assembly GCA_016785305.1). Lineage (NCBI taxonomy): Eukaryota > Metazoa > Chordata > Actinopteri > Pleuronectiformes > Rhombosoleidae > Colistium > Colistium nudipinnis. The sequence goes on from JAFBJU010000601.1 coordinate 2,044,821, forward strand.
AAAAGACCTGGCTCACTGACTTCCTCCTCTCCAGGAGCACTATGAGTGTGTGTGTGTGTGTGTGTGTCCATATTCGATCCCTGGCGCCCGCCCTGTTAAACTGTGCTTTTGTTGTGCAGATGTAATGACAATAGCATCCGCCGTATTAATGATGGCGGTGGATTTGGCCCGACGCGGCCCAGTGCAGTGGAACTGATGAAAAGACCTGGCTCACTGACTTCCTCCTCTCCAGGAGCACTATGAGTGTGTGTGTGTGTGTGTGTGTGTGTCTTCCCGTGGGGTGCTGTATCATTACTGACAGTTCTGAAATGCATAACAGCAGGTTTTCATCTTCAGATTTATCCGCAGACATCTGCGCATAACCATTATTGTTCCCGGCGTGTGGGGGGGGGTGGGGGGGAGGGGCCAAAACATGTTTGTGGCCTCATCCCTGGAATTTCCTTTTTCGTCGTCCTCCAGCTGTCCTCCTGGCGCGTCCTGTGACGGCGCGGATGGATCCATGGTATGGATTTCTGCCAGATCACATGTTTGAGTCATGTTGTGCGTTTTCTTTGAAGCCAGTTTGGAGCCAGTAATACGGAGTTTGTTTTTTTTGTTTTTTTGGGGGGTTCTTGGCTCGGCAGCCATGCCGCCGGCAAACGCAGGCGAGGAAGAGGGAAAAAAGGTCACGGCTGTTTCATGAGATTCAGCCGCGCAGCCTCCCAGACATGTCCCTGGCTCTTTTTTTTTTTTCCTCATTTCTTCTTTTCCTTCGCATGCGTCATATGAGCCTGCGCTTAATATTACATCAAAAGCTGCAGATTTCAAACTGAATACCGCATGTTTCACGGCTCAAACAAGGAGGAGTGGACGACGTCACCTCGGCCTGAGCTCCGTATGATTTATTGCACAGGGCTTTAGGTTAATTTACTACATAATCAATTTTTTTTTTACATATAGCCATATACAGTGTGTCCACAGTGAAGCCATAACAATCCCAGCATAGGCTCTATAATCAAACAGAGAGAGTATTTGTATACTGCCGCCAGCTCATGCAAATTCATCCCATTGGATTTGCACAATTGTTTTGGCCCCGCCCCCTCCACCACGACTGGCCTGTCTCTCTTTTTTTTTCTCGAAGAAACATGCAAATAGAACAACATGTTGTTATTTTAAAACAACAACCAGTGCTGCATGTGTGTGTGTGTGTGTGTGTGCACGTGTACTCTTTTTGCCTGGAAAGGAAAATACAGTATATCGTAAGATGCATCTAGGGCGCATTGTGTGTGTTTTTTTTTGTTTTTTTTTGTGTTGTCAGATTATCAAAACAAAGGTATAAATGGTGACAGGCACTCCAGTGGTGAACGGGGGTCTTTCAGGACCTGGATTACTTTTTTTTTTATTCCGTTTGTGCCGCATTGGGCTGTTATGGCCCGTGGCAACGAGTACTCACCGCACACAGCTGAGAATCACTCACTGTATTATTTGCGTTGCTTTGGTCAGTGGCCAGCATGCAGAGCCCCGGCTATAATGTCTTATTCATGACAATCAACATTTAACATCTGAAAGTTTTTTTTTTTTGTTTGTTTTTTAATGAAACCTGTGGCGGAGCCTTAGTACGTCCTGAAAAGTTTTATTTATTTACATTTTTTCGAAAAACACCTTAATAAATACATTTCAATAAAAAGGAAAAAAAAAAAAAAGCTGACGTACAAACAGCGTTTTTTTTAATCATGTCACAATTAACTCACTGTGGACTTTGTAATGGAGCTCAATGTATTTTTTTGGGGGGGGGGAATGTTTTAAGGTCGGTGGCACAAAGAAGTGCATAATAGACCTTAACCAGATTTAGTAGCGCTCCCAGTGAAACCCCGGTCTTCATTGTTGACTCTTTGCAAGGACGAGTGTGAAACTGAGCCGGCTTGTAAAAACAGACTCATCTTTCAGGCACACGCAGACACCCCCCCCCCCCCTCCCCAGGCCCCCCCCCCCCTCCCCAGGAGGCGTTCAGCCATGTGCTGCTGTCACTCTCCACTACACTCTTCCCCTGTTTAGCAAAAGCATGAAAGCCCCTCGACCTCCGCTGCTCCTCGTGCACCTTCCTTCCCACATCCTCCCCCCCTTTTGTCGGCTCCATCTATGGAACGGGCGACAGAACAGATTATCGCAAAAGAAAAGAAGACCTCCATTTTTTTCTTCTTTTCAAATCTGGCAATTTCTCCCAGGTGCTCAGCTGTGAAATTTGAAATCCATGCATGAATTCTTCTTTCAAATATATATATATTTTTTTCTTTTTCTACGAGGCCTCCACTCAACCTGTGCTGTTCTTCCTCCGTCCTCCTTTTGTTTGGTTGCCTTGGTGGCACCGCGAGGAAATGGGTTCGGCGCTCATCAGCGCGGGATGAAATGGGACGCGTTCACACCCTCGTCCTGGTTTTTAGATTCGCCGACACGCTACCGGCTCATCATTATGCAGGATTTTTTTCGCGTGTATGACATGCTGTGATTTGTGAACTAACCCATGGAACACGCGTGCTGGGCTTATAGCCAGGCCTTGCTCAGCACGCGGTGGGTGCTGGAAGCTCATGCAGACTTGGAGAAAGGGAGTTGTAGCAGTGTTGGTGGAGAGTCCTTTTGTCCCCTGGGTTTAATGTTTACACCCTCCAAGAAGAAGACGAAGATTGGACTGGCTCCCGTCCAGGATGCTCATTCAAAGACCCAGTCGTGTGCATGTTCTTGTTTTTGGTTTTTTTTGAAAGCCCTTATTTTAACCATTTAATCCAGAGCGTAACGAAAGGTGTTTGCCTTCCTTATCTTATAGAAAAGAAAAAACAATGCAGTGAGGAAAAAAAAAAAAAAAAGAGAAGAAAGTCTGGCAACGGTTCGAACCCAAGATAATGCACAGAAGAAGAAAAACAAAGAAAGACAAAAAGGACAAAAAGGACACAAGGACAACGGATTAGCACTTTGTGTCTACTTCTTCTGTTTTTTATTATAACCCGGTGTATCCTGGGTAATTAATTTGCCGCTACGGTTGAGTGATGGAGGAGTTTTCCGGTAACGACCACCGCTTTAACCCCGCTGAAGTGTCGCCTTGCCGACCCTTGACCCCGCCGCGCTGGCCCCTCGGCCTGCTGAGATTGAATCTTGCCAGAGCGTGAACCGGACCCAGGATTTTGACCGATGAGCCCTAATCTCTGTTAATCTGCGTCACTCCAACAGAGGATCCCAATAACTTCAACTCGCCACCATTGCTGCCCAGAGGACCACCGAGGAGTCTAGATGGAAGAGTGGAATGTGCTGAATTTTATTTCTCCTTCTGAATTGGTTCTCCTCAAGTTTATTTTAATTTTTTTTTGCGTTTCAAAAACCAGAATGATACATTTCTGCCTTTCTGCCGGATAGACGCTCTTTGGGGTTCACGTGAGTCCGCGTGCTACCCGTGGTGGTCTTTGCGCCACACGAACATGGAGAAAGACATTCCTCACGTGAGTGTGTGAGGAAATTTTTTTTTTAAATGACGCCATGCAACATCTGTGCATCGTGAGAGAACCTATCCACCGCTCAGCAGCATCTATCGTATTTTTTTTTTTTTCTGCCTCCCTCACAGCTTCACTTGATATTGACACCTGGACAAATGAGGATGAATTCACCCGTCGATATGCACGTGCAGTTTTATGGATGATGCAATTTGGAGTTTCATTACAAAGAAACCTCTCTCACCCCCTTGTCCCACTTGTGAAGCTTCGGTAATCTTGTGTTTTAAACTATCTCCATAAGTGTTAAAGTAAATAAACGACAAGTGGCTGATGCTTGGTGGTAGTTTAACTTAATTGTCATTTTACAGCGTTTTTTTTTTTGGCATTAAATGATCATTTTTACGTCAAATAAATATCTCAGCTATGTATGTATTTATTTTCCTAATTTTCTTTTTTTTTAATTTGTCCTTTCATTTTTATCTTTATTTTGAACACACACACATATATTTATATATATATACAGGTATATGGTATTATATTCAACAAAAATATTAATAATAATATGTATATATTTATGCATAATAAATACATATATTTTTAAATGTCCTATCTCCCCTCTCTGCAGTTGAATGGCTGATTTTGAAGTGGCTTGGTTTTGTGTGTCATGAGATTTTGCAGCTGCTGAATAGAGAGATTAAGTTTGGCCTACAAAACTTGTTTCCCTGGTCACCACGTGTGTGTGTGTGTGTGTGTGTGTGTGTGTGTGTCCATGTGGCGTGCGCCCCGACGTGTTGGAAGGTTTATGTGCTGGCGTGTTGACACACATGCTCCGTGTGTGTGTGTGTGTGTTTGGGTTAAGGCATGTGCGCCTCATCTGTGCGTCTCCCGTCTCTCAGCGTGGCGAGGTCACGGGTGGTGGGAAGTTCAAAAGGTCGACCGAATCTGTTCATCAAAACCCGAGAGGGTTGCGCAGGAGGTCCCTCAGTCCCGCCCCCCCCTTTGAATTATGCTTTTTAAAGTACCCCTGTCCTTGCTCCCCCCGCAGCTATATGTGCTTCCCGTGTTTTACACGTGTGGATGGGGTGCTCTGTTTGCTGCCTCTGCCCCAAACCTGCCTCACAAAGGCCAAGCCTCATCTGCATGAGTCCCCCGAGCGGCCATTGTTAATTGACTTAAGCCAGGATTAGTGTTAATCAGGTTTTGTGCCCTGGAAGCCTTGGCCAATCCTAACCTCATTATTTGATAGCAGCGCACTTCCTGTCAGTCCCCCATCAAGCTGCTAATTAATTGAAGCCTGCGCGCCCAGGTCCTGAGCCGCCTTTGACCCCCCGTCTCCTCTGCCCTCCATCCATCCCTCCATCCCTCTATCCATCCACCCCTCCATCTACCCACCCCTCCATCCCTTCCTCCATCCCTCTATCCCTCCGTCCATCCATCCCTCCCTCCCTCCATCCCTCTATCGCTCCAGCCCTCCATCCCTTCCTCCATCCCTCTATCCCTCCCTCCATCCATCCCTCTATCCATCCACCCCTCCATCTATCCATCCATCCACCACTCCATCCCTCCCTCCATCCCTCTATCCATCCACCCCTCCATCCATCCCTGCCTCCGTCCATCCATTCATCCATCCACCCCTCCATCTATCCACCCCTCCCTCCATCCATCCATTCATCCATTCCTTCCCTCCATCCATCCCTCATCCACCCATCTATCCTTCCGTCTATCCCTCTATTCATCCATCCCTTCCTTCCTCAGTAAATAAGTTCCCCATAGTTCCAAAATAAGACTCATGAATGGATTTCAGTTTTTGTATGTGTCTGGCTTTTTCGGTGTGTGTGTGGGTCTGCACATCCCATAATACCAGCTTTAAACCTCAGCGGCCCCTCTGACATAATATGAGCTAATGAGGGAGAGGATACCTGATCTTAAGACTGTCTGACACCTCTGTCTCTGCGGTTCCACAGAGTTTTCCATTAGCGGGCTGGCTGTAGACATGGGAAGAAAAAAAAGGGGGGTGGGGGGGGGGGGCTATGCAGTCTGCGCCTTCGTTAAAGCATTGATCCATGAGGACACAATCAATAGGTGTTTGAATGGCAGGATGTGTGGGGAGTGAATTTGTGTTTTATAACGGCAACAAATGACAATTATTTCCAAATGACGAGTTTTGGTGCATTTTTACATTCCTCGCTTCCTCCGTAACGAACCTGTCCTTGAACCTGTCGTGAAAAGCCCCCGAGTGTCTGGAAATAACGCCGCGACTGAAGATGACGATGTTCCGCCCAATCTTCATTTTTTATTATCTTTTCTTCCACGAAACGGAGCTAGCGCGTGCGCGCCAATGCCGCGTGGATAGTTGTCTATGTTGTTCATGAGCCCCAGGAACAGTCCAAGAGCCGTCCTGCCAGAATAATCAGCTCTATAATTAAGAGCTGTGAGTACTGTATGCCCCCCCCCCCCCCCCCCCTCGCACGTCTGTCTGTCCGTTTGCCTCTAATGGCACAGCATTTGTCTGTTTCCTCCCCGTGCCTATGCAGAATGCCCATGACATTTATTGTATAACTAATGGCAGTGCTTCCCTCCTGGTAATTGTAGGCTTTCATTGCAATTATTATTTACATGCCTAATTAGAGCCTAGAGAGTGTCGGTGGAGAAACGTGAAGGAGTCACGACAAGGTTTGTCTGGAAGTCTCCCTCCCGCCCGGCATTTTTTTTTTTTTTTTTTGCATCTGTCAGGATGCACTCACCAAATGAGGGGTAGTGTGTAGTTGTGGCCAGTGACGGACGCTTTGGTGCACAGCTGCAGGTTTGGTGGCCGGCACTGAAGTAAACCTGTTTTTTTTTTTTTTTATGTGGACCCATCTTTCCTGTGTGAGAGGAGCTGACAGCTCACTTCACCAGCTCCACCAGCTGTGCTGTAAAGGAGCGAATAAGTGTGTGTGTGTGTGTGTGTGTGTGTGTGTGAATTTGTGTGCGTGCGCACTTGCATGCAACGCACATTTGTCACTGAGTGCATTTGTTGCTGCCGTGTGTGTTCCGACCAGGACCTCGGTTCATTTGCTGCCGTTTGACAGAAGGCCTCAGGAGGCCTGGTGTGTGTGTGTGTCTGTGTGTCTGTGTGTGTGAGTGTGTGTGTGTTTGTTTTACTGTGTGAAGCCGTCATGCTTCCGGGGCTGCAGGACGCTCTTTGTGTGTCCTTCACACGGAGCCATGCTGGTTTTCGATGGGGTACCCGTGGTAGCTCAACACACAAAGACACCAAGGAGACACACACACTCTTTCTGTGTGTGTGTGGGTGTGTTTGCTGGTGTTGTGCGACACCCTCCTCCATTTTCCCTCCTCTTCTCCACTCTTCTTTCCCCCTGTTCTTCCCTCACGTCAAGGCACGGTCCGATGGGAGGACGCAATCCCACAATGCCATTCTCCTCTCCCCTGCGGCCCACTTTGACAAAGCTGTCAGCCTGAGTCCTCCTGATGGATGTAGTACTGTCCAGCGTGTTCGTTTGTGTGTCGGTGGTTGTCGAACACATTTGTGCAATATAGGCATGTTCAAATACGTCAGATCCTCGAACTCTTACTGGGCAGAAAATATATTTGTAAACTTACGAAAACTCACTGAACCTCCATATGCGCCCCAATCTGGATTTTTCGGGATTCATAGTAGATTACATTCACATAGGAACACTGTACATGACAAATATTAGAACGCACACACACACACACACACACACACTCTCTTACAGACAAACATTGACTAAAGATGAATGTGCAAGGATGGATAACATATCTCCTAGTATAATATTTGAGGAAAAATATTAGAAAGCGCACAGGCCAGATAAGCCCAGAGACATCAGCTGACGCTCGGTTTGGAATATAACACTGCGGACTTGTAAGAGCGGATATTTGGAGACACACACGGATCACATGTTGGACAGATAGGACCACAGATCCACGCGTGGTGCTGAGAGGGTTTTTTTTGGGGGGGGGCATGGAGAACAACAGCTTGATATTGTATGAGTACTGCCTTAGCCTGGGCTCTGTACGGAGGCAGTAATGCAGTTTTAAGTGAAATAGGCCGGGCCGCAAACCTCAGAGACAAAACACTTAAATATCTCACACTTTTTTCCAAAAGGCGTCTGGGGAGCAGTTAATTTGGCTGCACAGAAGCAGCTGTCTGAGAGTCGAGGGAAGAGCGAGAGAGGATGGAGAGAGGGAGAGAGAGAGAGACACACACACACACAAAGGCAGTTTGGGCTCATTATGTAGATATTTTTTTTTTCCCTCTTCTGCCAAACAAAGACACTTTTTTCGACTCACCACTGGAGATCAGTCACTGCTTCCCTCTCTCTCTCTCTCTCTCTCTCTCTCTCTCCTTCTCACCCCACAGAGTTTCTTTAGAGTCAAATCGAATCATTTTCTCTCCTCTCTCTCTCTCTCTCTCTCCGCTGCAGGAGCGTGTTTGCACACAGCCACAGACTCCATACATTTTGTTATGGAGTCAAACTGGATTAAATCCCGGGTCCAAGGAGGTCGTTCAGCCTCCGTGACGCATGTGCGCTCTCATTAACATATTGGGACCAAAAGTCTGGCTTTCTGCGTGACACACATGTAAAACAGAAAACAACGCACATGTCCATATGCCCCTAAACAGACACACACACTCACAAAAAATAAAAATAAAAAACACATATGTATGCATGCAGACCCAGTTTGGGAATAGATGGAGTGTCCCTCACCACCTGAGCCTGGTTATCTATGCCCCTCCTCCTTGTCTGTCTCTTTTTCGCATGTTCACAAATTAACATTCATCTGGGCACAAACACAAACACACACACACACACACTCGTAGACACGTGTGCACAAGCAACAGCCCAGAGAGCAGTGGGGTGTAACCAAACCCCTTCATTTGTATGTACATCGTGTGCACTGGAAGAGACACCGAGACAAAGAGAGCAAACATGCTCACATGCCTGTGTGCACACACACACACACACACACAGACAGACAGACACACACGCAACAACAAAAAAAAGCCATACACACTCAGGCGTGCAATGTGGAGTCCCTCTGTGGATCAAAATTCGTTTCTGTCTGCCTCCTCCTCCGAATCAATACCCCCATTGGTCGACAGGCAGCCTTAAGTGTGCCAGGGAGGCTCCCTGGCATTCACACCCTCCCCAAACACACACACACACACACACACACACACACACACACACACCTTCATGCCTGTTGATGTGTGATGGCCTCTGCTGCTTCCTTATTAACTCCTCACATGCTGACTGAAGCATACACCTCATTACCGTCTGCACTGACAGCCTGGGGATCCCGCGGGGAGAGACGCGCAGGACTGACACACTCGGGCCGGGCGTGAGCAGACTGACAGGCAGGCAGGTACGCCGAAGCGACACACAACGGGCCCGTGCCGTAGAAAATCAGTCCAAAACAGCTCAATCAAATCCACACAGGAGGAAATAAAAGCCCCGTGTGGTGATTTTGCCTCCCGTGGTTGTGGAGATAGACACATTCTGATGTTAGGTATAGGACGTCAATGCAGTCCATAAGTGCTACCCACTCCGCTAGGTATACATTATTATTTCCCCCATCTACTGCAGGTGAAGCAGACTCCAGCCTTTTTTTCCCCCCCACTGCTTCAACTCGTTTGAACAGGAGCGAGTAAAGATTACTGGTGTCATAAGGAGTCATATTAGTCCTCGGAGTGGCTGCTGGGCAGACAGCCTGTGCCTTCGGAAATAACGCGGCGGGTTTGTCATGGCGTCTGATGGTGGACGCAGGTCGCCAGATCTGAAGCCAGTGTGAATACTGAATACAATTACAATTTAACTCCAGTTGGGGTATTTTGTGGCGCTACCCCCACGTAAACCGCATATGCAAAGCGCTAATACACACTGACCCCCAAAAAAAATGGCTTAAAAAAAAAAATAAGAATAATTCAGCAGAAAGTGGTGTTGAGTTACGGAAATAATGTTAAATCCTTATAAAGCGTAGAAACCGCAGTGTCACAGTGTCACGTTCTCTTTTTGCGCAGTTGTCTGCACACATGAGCGCACACAAAGACATTCACACATTTCACACAGCTCGCCGTTTCCCCATCTCCTAAATGTCAGTCTGGGACCCTGTGCACCAGCCAGCCGGTGGAGGGGGCGGAGCGGAGAGGGAGGCTGAGGGCAGGGTGGATGTCATTTCCTGCTTTTAGGCCCCCCTGACAGAATTACGGAGCAAAGAGGCCACGGTGGCTGGGAGCAGCAAAAAGGAGCGGGTTCAGGAGGGGAGGAAGAGATGGGGAGATAAGTGGTAAAAAAAAAAAAAAGCTTCACATCATATCCAGCCAGTATCCATCTCAACATCTCCACCTTCATAGACGGAGGGGTGAAGATGGGAGCGGGTCATATGGTCAAGGCTCTGGAGGCGTCATTAGCCGGGCTTGACATTGTGCCGTAAAGAAAAGCTGGTCACTTATTCAGAAACCAATCAAATTATTTTTTTTCTTTCATCAATGTGTGTGTGTCAGAGGTCTTCAACAGGGGGTTGATGAGACTTTTTTGTATTTATTTATTCATATATTTATTGACTGCTATGTGTATACGTGGCACTAGGCCCAGTTTAAGAGAAGACACCATTTTCTATAGAGTAGGGGGTCCCTGCTCCATCTGCACATCAGGTTTTGGGGGTCCTTGCTCTGAAAAAACATTGAAGACCCAGAAGGTCCATGAAGGCTGGAAATTGTTCGAGAAAAATACAGCAACAGCAAGAGGTAGCTGAAAGTCAAATGTCTCGCCATGCTGTCGTCTTTGATGAACATTGTTGAAGTTATTCTGCCAGAATTTGCTGGTTGTCTGCGCAAAGACACACACACACACACAATCAAAACAGGCTCAAACCCACCCACTTGTCGATCTGTCCTATTCCCCCTTCTCTCTTGCCCCCCCCCCCCAAAAAAAGTGAAGGATTGGAGCCATACATAATTGATACGCTCCTCGCTGTATTGACCGCTTGGATTTTTCATCTTCTCAACACAGGTCGATTCCCTTACTCCATTATTTCTCTGCCCCTCCCCCCCCCCCCCCCCCCCCCCCCCCTTCTCTGCCCCCCCCCCCCCCCCCCCACCTCCCCCATCCAGTCTGCACCCCGTCCCGTCTCCCTCCTCCACCTTCCTCGCTGCCCCACTTTGTCTCTAATCCATACACTTGGCCCTCGGTCCAGGGGGTCATGTAATATGTGCGATAATGTACGTGCGCACGGCTGTCGGTGAGAGGGGGGAGGAGTTATCGTTTAAATATCATATTAGAGGTCTTGTGTATCCCTCTGTGGGGTGTGCGTTTCTCAGTTTTGAGGCAGCAACACTATTAAGTCATTTGAAATAACGCCCACGCCACCACGTCAGGGGGGGGGACGTCCAAGTGTATTATATCCCACTTTAAATACAAAGTTGTGGGTCAGCATGAGCACATAATGGCCACTCGGCTCCGTGCGCACGCCTGTCGGTGAGAGGGGGGAGGAGTTATCGTTTAAATATCATATTAGAGGTCTTGTGTATCCCTCTGTGGGGTGTGCGTTTCTCAGTTTTGAGGCAGCAACACTATTAAGTCATTTGAAATAACGCCCACGCCACCACGTCAGGGGGGGGGACGTCCAAGTGTATTATATCCCACTTTAAATACAAAGTTGTGGGTCAGCATGAGCACATAATGGCCACTCGGCTCCGGAGTTCAATCCGCGGTCACCAGGCGCACGCCTGACCCGCCCCCTCCCCCCCTCCTCCTCCTCCTGCTCCCCCTCGTACTTCCTGCCCACCAATCTGTTGCTTCTGACGGGCTGCCAGGGATCAGTCCTGCCCTGGACCGAAGGAGGAGGAAGAGGGTGGGACGGTGGGTGATGCTGTTTGGCCTGGGAAATTTGGAAATGGCACCATGGCCTGATCCAACTGTGATGCTCATTATCGGCTATAGGCCCGTATCAGTTTTTGTGGGGTTTTTTTGTGTTGTGTGTGTCGCATCGCCTCTCTGATGAGCTATTAGCTCACGCCCTTCAAATCCGCCTTGTGCGGCACGATGTTTTCAATTGGTCCTAATCTGGGAGCTCAGAGCAAATCCAATAAAACGAAAAATCTTTTTTTTTTTATCTTTGAATGGGAAAAGTGACACAAAAAGAGAGAGAGAGAAATGGGAGGAGAATGGGCCCAGGGGGGGAGTTAACTGGGACAAGAAAGGTTAAGAGCTCGCCATTTTCGCACAAATTTCATTTTTGGACGGCGAGAGACGTCTGTTTGTGTAGATGAGGAGAAGCTCCGCCTCATTCTGCCTCAGCCCCTCCCAGGTTTGGCCCTTTTGAGAATCAATGAGTAATATACCATGCTGAATGCTAGCTCCTCTACTTTGAAATCCGTTATTGTGAAAACCGCACAAAAGACGCCAAAAAATTGTCCGACCTTCAGGAGAAGCTTTCGCACACAATGGCGCCGCATCTCCGGCTTAGTATTATTTTGAGTTCTGTGGACGGTTTTGACAAATAAACATATTTTTTTTACAGTTGGAGGAAAATCGATGTTGCGTATATCCACACCAGACTTGTTTAGTTTTTTTTTCTCAAACGTCTTGTCAGCGAGCACTCTGTTTATCTTTGGACTCCAGACACAACAAAACTTCCAACTTCCAGCCAAGCTTAGGATGAGTGTTGATGATTTTGACTGAACCAGCGTCTGACCTCTGTGATACATTACAAAAACCCCTTCTGTGGGCTTGAGGGCTTTATTCTCGTAAAAAACAAAAAAAAAAAATCCTGTAACGTCAACTTAAACAAGGAAAGACCACACTTGTAGTAGTCTTGTCGTTTTTGCCACTTTGAGACAATTCCAATTTCTTAGTTGGCTCACCGTCAACTAGCTGGTTGAGAGCACTTGGACTTTAAGAAATGTGAGAAAGTGGACCAGGAGTCAACATGACAGAGAAGGACAGATGTGGTCTTTAAAGAAAGAGGGATTACCGGACAAGAAAAAGCCGGTGGGCTTGAAGCGGTTCATGGTTTCACAGTGAAGCTTAGTGGGTGTCTTCATCCATCCAGCCGTGTTCTGCCATTTATCTGGAGCCAGGTCAAAGGGGCTGCAGGTCAGAGCGGTCCAGACGTCCTTCTCAGCCTGTAGCATCATTATTCAGCTTCTCCCAGGAGATTTCCAGGTCTTTTTTTCTTCCAGGCCAGATGAGATATCTGATCTTTCCAGCTTGTTGTAGTTCCCCTGAGGCCCTGGTCTCTCAAACGTGCCAATGGAAGGTGGTTCAAGGCGGGATCCTCATCAGAAGAACCTGAACCAGTGGAAATGCTTTTTTTTTCTGTTTAATTGCATCACCTCAGCCAGATTAGGAAAACATGGGCCATTCTGATTGGAGTTTGATCTTGGAAGAGGAGGTCACCACCAAGCATCTGAAGAGCGGAGGCCCTGCGAGGCACAGCCTGAAGAAATTACTGGAACCGGCACCCTGTGGAACCTTCACCTGCCGGGACAGGCCTCGGGGGCCTTGGGAGGGATGGAAGCAAAGGGGCACGGTCCAGGGGTCTCTGTGTAAATGTTTCCAAAAAAAAAAAAAACAGTTCCCCCTGAAATATAATACATTACTAGAGTCTATAAACCAAAACTGGGACCGGCAGCATTTTTCAAACATCTTGTGTTGAAGGCCTTGAGAGTTCCGTTCAGCAGCTTCGATTCCAGACGTAAACGCAGCAAAATGATGAGTTTTAAAACTGTAGTGTATTAGTGTGAATGGAGCCTCAGGGGGCTCACGATGTGTGTGTGGGTCCCTGTGTGTGTGTGTGTGTGGGGGGGGGGGGGTGTTGGGGGGGGGGGGGGGGGGCTGCATGAAGATTTTTATTGGTTTTTATTCATTCAGTAGCAAGTATTTGCTCTGCTTTTGTGCCATTGTGATTAGGTCTGCTCAAACACACAGACACACCCCCCCCTCTCTCAGTTCCCTCCATCTCTCCCCCTCTCTCTCTCCCTCCGCCTCTCCCCTTTTCTCTCTCTCTCTCACTCTCTCTCTCTCTCTCTCTGCTGGAATGGGTATTGTTTTCATGATCGATGTGTCCCATTCCAGTGACGTGGTCGCCTGGCTAATTCTCATTAAAAATGGATAGGGTGTAGAGGAGTCGGCGGTCTGTGCGTGTGTGTGTGTGTGTGTGTGTGTGTGTGTGTCTGTCTATACATTTTTAAAAGGAGGTGTCGGTGGCAGGAGGTCCCAGAGGTGCCGGCTGTTTACTGTGCGCGTCTGAAGGTTGGAGGGAGTAGCTGTGGTGTCGGTGATGGTTGTGGTGGTGGATGTGGGGGTGTTCCTGAGGTCAGAGCCATGCCTGTTGCCTTGGCAACAACTTGCAAAAGCGCTTCCTCTGCATTACTGGTGAGGGTGGTTTTTTTTTTTTTTTTTTTTTTTGAGGGTGGGTTTTTTTTTTTTTTTTTTTTTGGTACTCTTCCTCCTGCTTTCTGTCTCACTCAGCGGGGTGAGACACATCTGGCACCGCGGAGACATCGGTCTCATCAGAAGACAAAGCGATGGGCCGTTGCCTCTCTCCTTCGCCCCCCTCCCCCCTTTTCAAGTTCTTCTTCTTCTCTATGTGCACGCCCCCCCCCCCCCCCCCCCCCCCCCCCCCCCCGCGCTCCCCATCCATCACACGAGGAGGCAGAGGAGGCTGAAAATGGAGCTCCCGTTTATTCTCCGCCACGGAGCTCCAGATGAAACATCCCGCTGAACCTCTAATGTACGTTTACATTGTCGGCCTCTCTCGGGATGTCGGAGCCAAATGCCTCCATCCTCCGTTATGCGCCTCTGCACTCAGAGTGAACATTTGGAAAGGGAGGCGCAGACACTGCCTTCACAGGTGGCCAGAAGTAACAGTGGAAAATGTGTGCAAAAGGGGAATTATAGGCTTCAGCTTTTTTCCTTTTTTTTTATGATTTCCTTTTATATGCCAGGAAGACAGCGAGGGTAAACAATAACCCACGCCTCCGGTCCTCTGTGACAGCTCTGTCACCTTGGCTTTTTTTGTCATTTGTGTGAAGTTGTTGTTCTCTGGAGACACAACCTTAACCAAATTCCGTTAATTATAAAAAAGGAAAGAATGCAAAATAGGATGGCAGCCAGCGGGCAGTGTGCGGTGGTAATGAGAAGACTTCATTACCCAGAAATCACGTCGAAGAAGAAGAATGTTGTTTTCATCTCATGTTGAACTTGTGTATTTTTATTTTTTATTTTTTTGCGCCTGACAGTTTCAACTCTTCATTTGTTAAAGCCTGTTATTAAGCATTACAATACGTCTCAGGGACAGACACGCCATTGAAGGGAACGGAGAGAATAATGGAACGAGCACTTTGAAAGAGAGGAAGCTGTCGTTTGAACTCCCCGAGGTTGTGTAGCCGCTCCGGCTCAGGTCATCTTAGGCTGGAATTGTATTAGCATTCACTGAGCCGAGAGCGGCGCCTCACGCACGCACACACACACACACGCACTGCTCCGTCCACCGGCCGGTCAGCTTGTGGCTGTCGATGGCAAGCAGAAAGTTGGAATATCAGCGCACGCGCCGCGCTTCTTTGTCTTCATCCAAAAAAAAAAACATAAGCGCTCCAGTCTGCACATCCGTTATGATGGCGTGCAGAGAAACACGCACGCACACACACACACACACGTGCACGTGCACACCCAGTGGGAGAAGGGGGCTGCATTGTGCAGCCCTGCTGTGTTGAGTGACTGTAGCGTGTGCTGGGCAACAGCTGCCGTGACCCTCCCCCCCCCCCCCCCCCCCCCCCCCCCCACCGACACACACACACATACACACACACCCTCCCCCCGCCCCCCCCCCCACCACCACCACTGGCCCACGTGGGTGTAAACATCAATACACTCACCCAAACACACACGTACAGTATATATAAATAAATATAAACGCCATACATGAACACACTTTCATTATTTTGCTTGCGCAGTCCTCCTTGGGGTTTTTTTTTTTTTGTTTGTTTTTCTTCTTTTCCCCCTCCCTCTCCGTCCACCGTGTAAGCCCTTTCACCTTTTTTTTTTTAATTATTATTATTTCAGCCGACATCAGCTGACGGCAGCCTGTGTCTGTCTCTCTATAGACACCGCTCCATAAGGGACACCCACA